>CM076581.1:1270351198-1270688698 GCA_034641835.2 Pinus albicaulis
AATTAATTGTAATTTTTCTCATTGGCCTTGATGCCATCCTGTACAGCTCCATTCTTATTTTAATACCCAAGAGGTGATTTTTGAAATACTTTCATATCTAGTTTTCATATCTGGATTTCACATTTCAAGTTGACAATATAACAGATAAGTTGACAATTTTTTCAAATGCAAATCTAGATAAAAGCATGGCTGTCTTTGTCAATGATTTTTGGAATACCTCTTATCGTCTAAATTATTAAAATATGAGTTCTGATTTGTTGCATTGTTTGTCAAACCACCTTTTTTGTTGCAGTATTTGTAAAAACCAAAGTTTGATAATATAAGTTTATTAATGTCCAGCAAATGATCAAAGGAGTATGTCAATGGGAAGACCAAGGGTTAGCTCAACTGGTTTTTTTTCATGTTGTTGGGCATCTGCCTAGTTCAACCCTCCTGGTTAGGCACACTAGTCTATGACTTTAGCGAACAGGGTTACTAGGGATGCCATCCACAAACATGAGGAAGCATCTCTTGGGTTTCCCCACAAGGTTTTCCTTGGGGAAAATGTTAGGTCAATGGGATTATAAGAGTACATCACTAGCCAAAATACAATGTGGAAGTGTGGAAGTGTGGACTATAAAGATGCTAAAAATCATATCAAAACAGATTTTTAATTGTGCTAGAAGCAGAACAACAAGAGAAGATAAGAAAGTACATGACTCGGAGTGGAGATAAAGTAATTACAAGAAAAAGATAATATGTATGATATCTGAGGACCAAAGGAACTTTAGTTTGAACTAGTCATGGTATGCTAGTGCTGACAGGTGAGGACGAGCAATTAGATCAAGGGGGGTCTCCCTGCTAGAGTCCTCAATGACCGCAAAATTTTTTTTGGACTAGTGGATGATGTCCTTTGGAGTGTGTCTGGGACTGATAGGGCTCTACAGTATGATCCTTGTGGGAAGCCCAAATTTGAGCAAGCTCTCCTAACATCCAGGCATGGAAAAATTCTCCTGATGGATGGTTGGCTGTGTGGATTTGGGGGCACCCAGCTCCAAGGCCTTGTCGAGTTGTCTACTAAATTGTCTTGTTGGTAAAATGGTGTGCACGTGTGGCCTGGAACAACAACTCCATAAGGACCTTGTGAGGTAAGTGACTAGTCCACTCCTTTCCCATATGGGAAGGGGATATTGAGAAATATATGCACAGATCGACAAAATAATTGTATTAGCGCTGAGAACTCTATTATCACAGTGGTTTGTGAAGCTTTCCAATGAATGAACAAAATGTATTTCATTCTGAAAGTACCCTATAATATATTCTACTATCCTATTATCAACTATATAATTTAGTTTAACTAATTATATAAATGGATGCAAATTAATGCTTATTTAGAGTCTTGTTGATCAAAATAATAGTTTATTGCACCTATATTTTATAGTATTATAGTATTTTGGTATTAAAAATAATATCTTCTAAAATTTGGGTTTCGAAAATTGTTGATAACTTCTTGACTGAAGTGCTTGAGTCTCTCCAAGGAGATGCAATGAGTCACAAATCAATCAAAGTAAGGCAGCAAGCTTCACATTAACAAATCAGCCATATCTTCATCTTCTACTAGCTTCTTAACAACTGATCTGCGTCCTCCAAAACCCAATCTGCTGCCAATCCCTCAGATCTATGCTAGATCTGGAACTATCTCCTCAGATCTACAGCCTCTAGGGCTAGAGCTGGTGTTTCCCCTTCAGATCTGGACTAGATCTGTCAATATCTCCTCGCATCCGCCCACCTCGGCCGGATCTACCGAACGGACTCGATCTCAATATAAGGCTAGATCCGCAAAATACAGACTAGATCCGTAAGATCTATCCTTCACCAAGCTAGATCCGACAAGAAACCCTCAGATCTGCAATATACAAGGCTAGATCTGCAACATACAGGACTAGATCTGCAAGATCTATCCTTCACAAAGCTAGATCTGACAAGAAACCTTCAGATCTGCAACCCTCACCTCCAAGAGTGGACAGCGTCCTCACTCTGGGCTTGATCAGCGTCCTTCTGCCCCTCAAACAGCGTTTTCTCTGCCAGTCTGGAACTGCGTCCTCCTTGGACAGCGTCCTTCCTCTCCTGCAAGGAACAGCGTCCTCTCTCCAGATAAAACAGCGTCCTTCTCCTCAAAGATTCAGCGTCCTCCCTTCTCTTGCTCTGCGCAGCCACAAGAGGGCTTTCCTCCTCCTCAGATGTGCTTCAGAAATGCGGCTGCTTTGCTACTGAAAAACCTTGCTAGGGCGGGCACTCGAAGTCCCCCGAAGCTAAGGGTGAAACCAGAAAAACCTTACCAGGGCAGGCACTCGAAGTCCCCCGAGGCTAAGGGTGAGATCTCCGACCGAAGACACTCGTGCACTAAGCAGTGCTGCAGACCGACTAAACAACCGGCGTGCTGAAGCAGACAAAGTCTAGCTATCAATAAGAATATCAAAATCATGGATGATCAAATGAGGTGAGAGCCTCTCCTTTTATAGCACCAATCTCCTCCAAACTCACTCACCCTGGATCTGCGCAGTTTACCTTGGGTTAACTTTATGTCTCCTCCATCACCCACGTGGACCCCCAAGGCCCCCTCTCTAAGTTACAACGTCAAGCTACTAGGAAAAAGAACACTTTATTATAAAGTGAGGTGGCTAAAGTGAGGTGACCCCTCTTATTTCTCACTTTATTTATTATTCCCATCTAAAGCAGCAAAATAACACAAAAATGCAATATTCCAATTAGCAAAGCTAATTGGGAATATTACAGTCTCCCCCGGCAAAACGTTGCTTGTCCTCAAGCAACTGAAGTGAGGGATGCTGCAAGATCTTCTCATCCTCCCAAGTGGCATCCTCATCTGGCAGATTCTTCCATCTCACCAGGAACTCTCTGATCTTCCGGCTACGCAACTGTCTCTCCCTGGTGTCAATAATGGCCTCTGGCTGTAATACCAAGTGCCCCTCATCATCTGTCGGAGGTAGCTCCCCGGTGACTGTCACATGCTGGCCCAGTGCCTTCTTCAGGCATGATACATGGAAAATGTTATGAATCCGGCTGCTTTGGGGCAACTCCAACTCATATGCAACCTGTCCGATCCTCCGAATCACCCTGTATGGTCCATAAAAACGAGGCTTAAGCTTCTCTGCCCCCTTCTGTTTGAGTGAAGACTGGCGGTATGGCTGTAACCGCAAGTAGACCAAATCCCCTACCTCAAAGTGTCGCTCCACTCGGCCCCTGTCTGCATATAACTTCTGCTGATTTTGGGCGGTGGCTATGTTGTCCTTGAGAGTCCGAAGGATGTCTTGGCTCTCTTGGATCCATAGTTTGGCTCGTGGAGCCCTGCTAACCCCAAACATCACATCCACAAAAGACAAGGAATGATATCCATACAACGCATAAAACGGTGTCATGCCGATAGACATATGATGGGTTGTGTTGTAGCAGTACTCGCCCAGATGTAGCCATTTCAGCCACGCTCGCTGCTGCCCACCGACGTAGTTACGCAAGTAGCCCTCCAGCCACTTGTTAACTATCTCTGTCTGCCCGTCCGTCTGGGGATGATAGCTGGTGCTCGGTGTCAACTCAGTCCCCACTAGTCGAAAGAGCTCCTGCCAAAATCCACCCATAAAGCGGCTGTCCCTGTCACTAACAATGGTCTTGGGTAGACCATGCAATCTGAAAACCTCCCGGAAAACAACTCTGCCACCTGTGCTGCTGTGTAGTGTGCCGAAATGGCAAAGAAGTGAGCATACTTCGTTAGCCGGTCAACTACTACGAAGATGCAGTCCTTGCCCTGCACTGTGGGCAAACCCGTGATGAAGTCCATCGAGACACTCTCCCACTTCCCCTCAGGAATGGGAAGCGGCTGTAACAATCCTGCGGGATGATTCATCTCCCCTTTGTTCCGCTGGCAAACCTCGCACTCCCCGACATGCTGGAGTACGTCCTCCTTGAGGCCCTTCCATGCAAATCTCTCCCGGATGGCCCTGTACATCTTGGTGAACCCCTGATGGCCCGCCAATGGTGAATCATGAGAGGCATGGAGTATCTTCTCCTTGAGCTGAGAACTCTCAGTCAAGAAGATCCGATCCCTGTAATAGATGACCTCATCTGCCACCCTGTATCTGCTATCCGCTACCTGTCCATCCAGCACCTCGCATGCAAATCTATCCTTGGAATACTCAACCAGTAGTCGAGCCTTCCAATCAGCGTCCAAGCTCATGAGGGATAAGGTAGCTGGCCTACGAGAAAGGGCATCTGCTACCACATTGTTCTTCCCTTTGACATACTCTATGTCAAAGTCATAAGCCTGGATCTTGCTGATCCACTTCTGCTGCCTCTCCTGCAACTGTTTCTGCTCCAAAAAGTACTTCAGGCTATTATGATCTGTCCTGACTCTAAATCTGCCGCCTACCAAGTACTGCCGGAACTTGGCCAAGGCATGCATAATGGCCAACATCTCCTTATCATAGATAGGATAAAGTCTCTCATGTGGAAGGAGTTTCCGGCTCTCGAATGCAATTGGGTGACCCTCCTGCATCAAAACTGCTCCAATCCCTTCTCCTGAGGCATCGCACTCTAGGATAAAGGGCTGAGTGAAATCAGGCAACGCCAACACCGGACAACTACTCATCACCTCTTTGAGCTTATCAAAAGCTCGCTGTGCGGTGTCCGTCCAACTGAATGCCCCCTTCCTCGTCAGCTCCGTGAGGGGTGCCGCAAGCTGTGAGAAGCCCTTGACGAATTTCCTGTAATAAGTGCAGATACCAATGAACCCTCTAAGTTCTGTCACATTCCGCGGCTCTGGCCAGTCCCTGATAGCCCGGATCTTCTCGTCATGGACTCTCACTCCGTCCACTCCTATGATGTGTCCCAAATACAACATCTCTGTCAAACCAAACTCACACTTGGAGAGTTTGGCAAAGAATTGCTGCTCCTCCAGGATGCGCAAAACTGTCTCTATGTGCTGGAGGTGCTCCTCCCAAGTCCTGCTGTATATGAGAATATCATCAAAGAAGACCAGCAAGAACTTCCTCAGATGCTCCCTGAAGATATGGTTCATGCAAGACTGGAAAGTGGCAGGTGCATTGGTTAGTCCAAATGGCATGACCAAAAACTCAAAGTGCCCATAATGACACCTGAAAGCAGTTTTGGGAACGTCCTGTTCCCTCATGCGTATCTGATGGTACCCGGACCTCAAATCAATCTTCGAGAAGAAACGTGCTCCTCTCAACTCGTCCATCAACTCATCGATCCTGGGAATGGGGTACCGGTTCTTCAATGTCTTCTTGTTCAGCGCCCTGTAATCAATGCACATGCGTAATGTGCCGTCCTTCTTCTTCACCAACACTACTGAAGAAGCGAAAGGACTGGTACTGGGCCGAATGTGCCCAAGGGCTAACAGCTCCTGAATGGCCCGCTCTATCTCATCCATGTAGGCCTTAGGATGCCTATAAGGGGTGGTGATCACCGCCTGTATCCCCTGCTCCAACTCTATCGTGTGCTCAAACCCCCGATCTGGTGGCTGTCCCGGTGGAATATCTCCAAACACTACTGCATATCTGTCAAGAAGAGTCTGTAGATCAGGGTGCACCGCCCTGCCTGTATCTACCATCTCTGAAGCCCGCAGCTCACCTGCCCACTCTATGTCTCCCCGGCGGAATGTCGCATCCATGCTGTGTGCCGATACTGTCTGGGGCGGATATGTGTTCTGACCTCGGATCTTCTCATGCCTTCCCGTCTTGGGATCATCCCACTCCATTTCCAAGGCCTTCCAATCTGTGGTGACCTTTCCCAGAGTGATAAGCCACTGCACTCCCAATATCACATTGGTGTCCGGAATGTCCACCACAAAGAAGTGATCAGTCAACGTATAGGTGCCCATCGTCACTGATAACTCAGGTACATATCGAGCACAGGCCATGGTCTGATCTCCCGGAACCAAAACTGAAAACCCATCAAAGCTCTCTGTGGGTATGCCTCTCCGTGCTACCATCTGGGCATCGATGAAATTGTGGGTGGCCCCACTGTCAACTAGAACTGAAACACGCTGACCCCGTACTGTCCCACGTACGCGCAATGTCAGATACTTGGGGACTCCTCGCAATGTTGCTAGAGCTCCCCCAGTAGGGGCAAATGATGCCTCTCCCGCATCTGGTGGTGGAGGTGGTAAGGCACTCTGCGCTGCATAACACTCTCCTGCCTCCTCATCCTCCAACTCATCCTCTTCTCCGCTGCCCTCGGAGAAGACCTCTATGAAATGCGCCTTCTCTGCGGTGCATTTGTGTCCTGGTGCCCACGGCTCCTGGCAGGTGAAGCACAATCGCTTCCGTCTCAGCTCTCTCCTAGCCTCATCATCATGCTGTCCTCGTCCGGGATTCGCCTTGGGAGGCGGAATCCTCATGTCCTTACCCTTAGGCTGGAAAGCCTGTCTCGGGGGATAAGGTGGCCGAGTCCTGGGCAACACATCCTGTAGGTCACGGGCCCTGCCGATAGCATCCTGAAGTGTGGCCGGTTTGTTTGACCGGACTAGACCACGAAGTGGTTCTGACAGCCCGTCCAAAAACATCGTGATCAACCGAGCCGCTGATATGTCAGGTACCATCACTGAAACCCTCAAAAAGTCAGAGATGTATGCCTCTGCACTACCTGTCTGTTTGAGCTTGGTCAGCTCGAGGAAAGGCTAATCTAGGTCCTTCTGATCAAAACGTTTCACCACCCTCCTGGTGAACTCAGCATATGTAGTCACTGTGGAATGCCCCAGTGTGGTCAACCCATGAAACCACCAGTTCTGGGCCTCACCCTCTAGATGTAATGCAGCCATCTTAATGGCCTCCTTCTCCGGCATCTGGTTAAGCTGAAAATAGAGGTCTAGTTTTTCCACCCAAGACCTGGCTGTGGTCTTTGGAGACCCATCAAACATCGGCAAATGAAATTTGTTGGCTGCACGGTTACTGTCACGGTGGGAACCCCGTCCCTTATTTCGATCATGAGGCTTACTGCCGCCTCGGTACTGCAGATATTGATTGAAAGGGAGAGCCTCCATGAATTCCGGCCCCAAACTACGCCAATCTGCAAACCAAACCGCATGAAGATCGGGACCCTCATCTCTTGATGCCGTTTGCTCCACTTCCTCTACCGGAAAAGTAGGCATGGTAGGTCGCGTGTCCATGGAATCGGTCTTCTGCGCTGTCATAATGGGTATAGCATCTGGTATGCAACTAGATGTTCCCGATCCTTCCCCTACCTGAAAGACCCTAGGGGGTTCTTTCTGCGTTACCCCTGCAACCTTCTTGGTTACCTCCTGCATGAATGCATCCATCTTTGCATCCATCTTCTCACTCAACTTCTCAGCCAATCTTGCCAACATAGCCTCCATTGGATTCCTCCGTTCGTCTTCTGAATCAGAATCACCTCCCCCAAGGAGAGTGGGGTGACCCCTAGGTGCCATAGAGTGCTAGCACCACAGGCTGAGCCAGATCAGGCTCTGATACCACTGTAATATTCCCAAAGGGAAATAACCAGTAATAAACAGAAATGCACTAATACAGATATAAACTGAATCAGATCACTGAATCATGACACATGTAACACCAAAATCTGAGCCATTTTATTAATCAGAAAGTACATAGAGAGGAGTACAATAAATCAGAGTAAGTGCACCTATCCCTGCCCTAGGCAGGTGGAGACCCTCTCAACAGAAAAGTGGCTGCAACAAGGACAGCGTCCTGGCTGCTCTGCAAGCTGAAGATGAACTGCGCTGGGGCTGAAGTCAAACCCTCTCAAATGGAAAATTAATTCTCTCGCCAAAGGATGGGGAAACAGAAACAGATAAAGCACCGTCTTCCTCAACTTCGTACGATGCAGAACACAGCTGGCGGATCCTTGAAAACACATGTTAAGCACTCTAATGATCTCGCTCCCGGACCGCGCCCACCTCGATGGATCCGAAGCTTCCTATCACAACCTGCGCGTCCTCTCCTTTCCCCCCCGACCGCGTCCTCCTCACCCGACCGCCGCCAATCCTCGGATCTATGCTAGATCCGGAACTATCTCTCGAGATCTACGTTCCCTCTAGGGCTAGATCCAAGCTCTTCCGCATCCCACTGTATCCGTACCCCATGACCCGCATCCGTCACTCCCCGCCCGGATCTATCGCAAAACCTTCGGATCTGTAACATACAAGGCTAGATCTCGCAACATACAAGACTAGATCTGTAAGATCTATCCTTCACCAAGCTAGATCTGACAAGAAACCTTCAGATCTGCAATATACAAGGCTAGATCTGCCACATACAGGACTAGATCTGTAAGATCTATCCTTCACCAAGCTAGATCTGACAAGAAACCTTCAGATCTGCAACCCTCACCTCCAAGAATGGACAGCGTCCTCACTCTGGGCTTGATCAGCGTCCTTCTGCCCTCAAACAGCGTTTTCTCTGCCAGTCTGGAACTGCGTCCTCTTGGACAACGTCCTACCTCTCCTGCAAGGGACAGCGTCCTCTCTTCAGATAAAACAGCGTCCTTCTCTTCAAAGATTCAGCGTCCTCCCTTCTCTTGCTCTGCGCAGCCACAAGAGGGCTTTTCCTCCTCCTCGGATGTGCTTCAGAAATGCTGCTGCTTTGCTACTGAAAAACCTTACTAGGGCGGGCACTCGAAGTCCCCCGAAGCTAAGGGTGAAACCAGAAAAACCTTACCAGGGCAGGCACTCGAAGTCCCCCGAGGCTAAGGGTGAGATCTCCGACCGGAGACACTCGTGCACTAAGCAGTGCTGCAGACCGACTAAACAACCGACGTGCTGAAGCAGACAAAGTCTAGCTATCAATAAGAATATCAAATCATGGATGATCAAATGAGGTGAGAGCCTCTCCTTTTATAGCACCAATCTCCCTCCAAACTCACTCACCCTGGATCTGCGCAGTTTACCTTGGGTTAACTTTATGTCTCCTCCATCACCCACGTGGACCCCCAAGGCCCCCTCTCTAAGTTACAACGTCAAGCTACTAGGGAAAAGAACACTTTATTATAAAGTGAGGTGGCTAAAGTGAGGTGACCCCTCTTATTTCTCACTTTATTTATTATTTCTATCTAAAGCAGCAAAACCCTCTCTAAGTTACAACGTCAAGCTACTAGGAAAAAGAACACTTTATTATAAAGCGAGGTGGCTAAAGTGAGGTGACCCCTCTTATTTCTCACTTTATTTATTATTCCTATCTAAAGCAGCAAAATAACACAAAAATGCAATATTCCAATTAGCAAAGCTAATTGGGAATATTACAAGCTGTTACTTGTGTGATAATTTTGATGAGACCTGTGTTTGCTGCTGTAAAACAATAGATGACGAGGCCTTAATTAAAAAGATGCGCCTACCCCCTTTTTCTCACTAAGTAAAGTGCATTGCTGATAGCAGGTGATTACAGAGATGACTGAAGGAGGAGTAGATTCAAGCTATGAATGTGTTGGAAGAGTCAAACTTATGCTCTGCGCACTTAAATGCTCCCACTCGATTTTTTGTATCCTAAATGATTTGTCACATTTAGTATGTTAATTGCAATCATTTTTCAATGATCCAACTTGGTGTTTACAAGAACATAAAAGACTAATTAGGTTTGGCCTCCTCTGTCATCACAATTTCGTTGGGCATGTTTTGTGATTTGGGTTGCAAGTATGGGGAAAAGCAGTGATATTGGGTATAGATGATATTGATAAGAAGATGTGTTTCAGTCATTTGGAGCTTCATGATGGGCGAAAGCTCAAACTTGCACCCTTTGGATGTCTCAAGATTTCTGATGTACCCAAGCTTGTAGATAAATACATGAACAACATAACTTCTCAATCTTCCTACTCTCAGATATCTTCCAAATTGAACAAATACATGGGAGAATGAATTGAGAACATATTTGGTAATGATTGCAGGAATTTGATCTAGACAAATACATAACCCAGAGAATGGCGTTCTCAGATATTAATGTTGCCCTGGAGATTCTTTTAGCTGGGAAGTGCATAAGGTGTATTCTTTATATTGATCATGACTGATAAGGATAAAGCAGAGGACAACCCATTCCATTCAAGAGGTAATTTGTAAGTCTCCAGCACTTGTTCTTTATGGTCTATAGGACTGGATTTAAGGGCATGAACATTACTGATGTGAATGGCATGTTGGGATTTAATGAGTACTACAGCTATTACTTGTGTGATAATTTTGATGAGACCTCTGTTTTCTGCTGTAAAACAATAGATGACGAGGCCTTAATTAAAAATATGCGACTACACCCTTTTTCTCACTAAGTAAAGTGCATTGCTGATAGCAGGTGATTACAGAGATGACTGAAGGAGGAGTCAATTCAAGCTATGAATTTGTTGGAAGAGTCGAACTTATGCTCTGTGCACTTAAATGCTCTCACCCAGTTTGATTTTGTATCCTAAATGATTTGTCACGTTTAGTAAGTTAATTGCAATCATTTTTCAATGATCCAACTTGGTGTTTACAAGAACATAAAAGACTAATTAGGTTTGGCCTCCTCTGTCATCACAATTTCGTTGGGCATGTTTTGTGATTTGCATTGTAGGTATGCGGAAAAATAGTGATATTGGGTATAGATGATATTGATAAGAAGATGTGTTTCAGTCCTTTGGAGCTTCAGGATGGGCGAAAGCTCAAACTTGCACCCTTTGGATGTCTCAAGATTTCTGATGTACCCAAGCTTTTGGTTAGTTATTGTTTTGAAATGTTTTAAGGAACACATTGAGAGTTTTCACTGCAGAACACATACTTTCTTTGTCATGGATACCAGGTCTGTGGGTAACTACTCCTCCCAATTTGAGTGGGATTCCGTTTTCACAGGGCTTACATAGTTCTACTCAAAATTAGATATTAGGTCGTGTGGAGACCAAAACTCTACACTAATGGCAAGGAATACATGTATGCGGACACTGTGAAAACGGAATCCCTATGGATGTCTCAATACTCTGTTACCTGGCCAGTCAACCAATGACCATTTTCGTAACGTTAGATGGCTCTTAAATGATTAGAATAATACGCTTGCTCTTACCTGGATTTTGGGTACTGTATTCTACGTTCCATGGGTTTTGTCATGTGGAGTTGCTAAATTTTGATATCTCCATAATTAAGGCAATCAATTGCATCACCACACCCTAATTACTCATAATGAGGACCAAACGGGGATATTCTATTATCAGTAGCTCGTGGTGTGGATGAGGTCCTTTGACTTGGGTCCCATCCCTTTTTACATTTTGTAACAATTCGGTATATATTAGTGGCCTGTGCCCTTGCTCTTTCAGGACTGCCTGTGTTGCATTGTTCTTGAAAATTATTTTAAGTTATTCTGATGAATGAATCATCAACGATAATTTTCAGCTGTGAAGACCATCTGACCTTTGCTGACTCACCTCTAATTATTATTTTGTCAATGATAATTTTCAGCTGTGAAGACCATCTGACTTTTAATGACTCGCCTCTAATTCTTATTTTGTCAGGGACATTGACATCACAGAGGTATATCTTGAAACTACCAATCATGCTATAACGAAGCTATATTACAATAATATTGCAAACGTCAAGGATCCACTCTCAATTAGATTTAATATGAATGTACTGCACATCTCCTCAGAATGAGAAATAGGAAATAGGAGATAACAGGAAACTCTTTTAATAGAAAAGGAAGATATGAAATATATGTAATTGGGTTTCTGGGAACAGGAAAAATAAGTGGCAAGAAACTTGTCTCTGGAAATGACAGATATGAAAAAGCAGAAAACGATAAACTGTAAATAGCAAGAAGCAGGTTTATGAAAACGTAAAGTTGGAAATGACATGAAACAATAATGGTGGAGGTCTACCATTTGCAACAGGTTGGTATAGAGTTAAGAAACATCATGAACATGAAATTTAAATAGAGAAGCTAGACAATTTCAATAGGAAAATAATACTTTTAGTGTAAAGTCATAAACAAGTGTCATTATTCATTACTTAATTTGATCTGTAACGTATAAAGCAAAATATAAAGTATACCTCTTCAAGGATTCAATGATAGGTTACTTTGGTGTCACCTTCAGACAGTTAGAATTTAAGAAAACCATAAATAGGTTAATTTGGTGTCACCTTAAGTTAGTTTTTTAGGAAGAAAAACATAAAAACAGTGGTTTCTCTGGATGGAAACATCAGCAGAAGTTTATTAGCAGTTTCCACCGGAATCCACCCACGTGTTTCTAGATGATATTGATAAGAAGATGTGTTTCAGTCCTTTGGAGCTTCATGATGGGCGAAAGCTCAAACTTGCACCCTTTGGATGTCTCAAGATTTTTGATGTACCCAAGCTTGTAGATAAATACATGAACAACGTAACTTCTCAATCTTCCTACTCTCAGATATCTTCCAAATTGAACAAATACATGGGAGAATGAATTGAGAACATATTTGGTAATGATTGCAGGAATTTGATCTACACAAATACATAACCCAAAGAATGGCGTTCTCAGATATTAATGCTACTCTGGAGATTCTTTTAGCTGGGAAGTGCATAAGGTGTGTTCTTTATATGGATCATGATTGATAAGGATAAAACAGAGGCATGGCATGTTAAGGGCATGAACATTACTGATGTGAATGGCATGTTGGGATTTAATTAATACTACAGCTGTTACTTGTCTGATAATTTTGTTGAGACCTGTGTTTGCTGCTGTAAAACAATAGATGACGAGGCCTTAATTAAAAATATGCAACTACCCCCTTTTTTCACTAAGTAAAGTGCATTGTTGATAGCAGGTGATTACAGAGATGACTGAAGGAGGAGTCGATTCAAGCTATGAATGTGTTGGAAGAGTCGAACTTATGCTCTGCGCACTTAAATGCTCTCACCCGGTTTGATTTTTTTGTATCCTAAATGATTTGTTACGTTTAGTATGTTAATAGCAATCATTTTTCAATGATCCAACTTGGTGTTTACAAGAACATAAAAGACTAATTAGGTTTGGCCTCCTCTGTCATCACAATTTCGTTGGGCATGTTTTGTGATTTGCGTTGTAGGTATGGGGAAAAACAGTGATATTGGGTATAGATGATATTGATAATAAGATGTGTTTCAGTCCTTTGGAGCTTCATGATGGGCGAAAGCTCAAACTTGCACCCTTTGGATGTCTCAAGATTTCTGATGTACCCAAGCTTGTAGATAAATACATGAACAACGTAACTTCTCAATCTTCCTGCTCTTAGATATCTTCCAAATTGAACAATTACATGGGAGAATGAATTGAGAACATATTTGGTAATGATTGCAGGAATTTGATCTAGACAAATACATAACCTAGAGAATGGCGTTCTCAGATATTAATGCTGCCCTAGAGATTCTTTTAGCTGGGAAGTGCATAAGGTGTGTTCTTTATATGGATCATGATTGATAAGGATAAAACAGAGGACAACCCATTCCATTCAAGACATAATTTGTAAGTCTCCAGCACTTGTTCTTTATGTTCTATAGGATTGGATTTAAGGGCATAAACATTACTGATGTGAATGGCATGTTGGGATTTAATGAATACTGCAGTTGTTACTTGTGTGATAATTTTGATGAGACCTGTGTTTGCTGCTGTAAAACAATAGATGACGAGGCCTTAATTAAAATTATGAAAGTAGAACTTACTACATTGAATGAATTCTTTCCATCTACAAGAGGATGTTTCACTACAACTGCATGCAAATCATTAGATTTGTCTTTTCCCAACTGTATTAAGGACTCCAAAATCACACTACTTGGATAGTGTCTTGAGCCTTAGTGTCTTATGGTTAAGAGCTCTTAAATATCTTAATTTGAAATGTTTCTCTTGAGTGCCTTCAGAAGTCTATTGCAGCAAGACAAAGCAACTCTTCAGCTCTTCTCATTAAATTTGTAGCAGAAGGTGAAATTGCTTTATGAATTTTTTTGTTGCAATTTTAATGCAAGCAATTGTTACATGCACGTTTTCATTTGTTTGTAAATTCTTAGAATTGGTTGTTGAGGTTGTTCTAGGAACCAATGTATATGTGTCTATAAGAGAAAGTCCGGAACTAAAATTGTAAAATACGTACTTTGCAGAGCTTCCAAGTTCAAACTGTTCAAATATTGTCCTTGAAGATGCTTGTAAGTATAAATCCTGGTTTGTAATTATATGTCGATCCTTGAAGTTAATGGCTAAATGTTCACATCGAAATATGCTGACATGTTGCTGTTGTAAGATTGCACGCATCTATAATTTCTAGAGAGGTTGATTCTCTGTGAAACCATGATTGAATACCTTTTTACTACATTGGTAAGGAATTTGGAAAATGATCAAATTTGAAGAACATTGCAATATGGTTAACAGATAATATACAATTATTTAATTACTATATCATCTGCCTATTATGGCCATGATAGGTCTTATATAAGAATTTGGAAATATCTATTTTAAATTGATAATTTATATTTCTCTGCGAAAATACTAAGTGGGTCTCTTTAAGAATTTTACGGCGTTTCCATTGCAACATTTGATAATGGGCAATTGCTAGTTATAATTTATTTGATGATGATGATGATGGTTAATGTCTATTGAGACCAATTTTTTATTTAACTTAATTTAAGATTTTATTTTTACTCTAAAAAATTTTAGAGAGAAACCTTTTATGCTCACTATAATTTTAACATTTATTTATAAACTATATATAAAAATATTTACAAAATAAAATAACCACATTCATATTCTAAAAAAATTGAGGTAAAAGCTTGATTTATGTTATTTAAATTGGTTTTTTGATTAAGTATATGGTATATGGATTCAACACTCTAAAAAATTTTAGAGCACTTTCATTGTGTAAGGCTACTCATCAAACTTCTGTTTTCATTAAATTCCTGCCAAATTTTAGAGAAATTAAACCTGAAAAAACCACCATAGTACCCTTCAAAAAATAGCACTAAAAGCTACTCGATAATGTAATATGAATTTAGATTTTATATTCATTTAATTTATATGGATTTAATTCCGATGAAAGAAAGAAAATACAATTATAGAAGTGGAATACTTCAAAAAAAAAAATACGAAGGTGCTTACCAGCCTATAGAGCATGTGGTGTGAGTTGGGGCAGGTTGAGGTCCGGCCCAAAGGGTTACTGTTTTTAAAAGGTATAAAGTTTGAAGGCGTCAAAGGTTATTCGTCAACAACTGTAGGTCGTTAAAATGCTGCTTTATCAGATAGACATTTTACCTTCACAATCAACACAGAAAAAAATGCGACAGGTTTATTTGTGAATCAATTTAGTTTATGAAACGGAGCGTCTTTTTTAATAAATGTAATGAAGGGAACCCTTTCTTTTACGTCATTCAACACTGGGAATTGGTGACAGGGCGGAAGAGTCTATAATGTCGAGCCACAAAACCTAGTCAAAGATTTGAATACGAAAGTTAATTACATAATTTCAAAGTCAATATCTGACTTGAGAGGGCGGTTTAGAGGTAGCAATGTGCAGAAGACTTACGGTAAAAGTTATCAGGTTTCAATTTAGGCGTCCAGTTCATTACATTGAACATGTCGAACGAATTTCCAACGACCAGATTATAATGTCGATTCAGCGTTTTTTCTGTTCGCTTCCCTCATATATAAATATGCTACTCATATAATTATTATTCATCTTCTTCTGATACTGATATTGATATTGTTGGATTGAATTACTTATTGCGCGGCTGAGAAGAGAAGAATTGTATAGGTTAAGCGATATGGAATTGAGAATAGCATATGCACGACTCGTAATATTAATTGCCATGTTTATGGTGGTCACCATGGTTACCGAAAGTTCAGGTTGTAGGCCACTGCATTTGAAATTCATATTTCAGCGAGATGAAATGGAAACTAATAATAATATTAAGATGGTGAATGGATGGTTCGAATCCCTTAGGGGTCCCGTAACTCCGTCACACCCCTCTCCTTGTCAGAACTACAGGTCTCCCAGTCGGGGAGGTTCATGTCCATAACTCATCGGTCGATCGCAATTAGAAGAGCTGTTGATACTTGTCATCCAACTGTTAAAATTCGAATTGGAGAGACGTAGTGTGAAATACACATATATCCACAGATAAGATTGCGCCAATTATGAAAAGGAAAAAAGTTTGAAAACGCATCATCTATTTTGGTGCAGCTGCATGTTCCGAAAGCACTAACACGCCTTCAAAGACATGGCCATCATATTGTAATTCTTCTATATTTGTTTATGTTATTACGGTGATTGTCTATATAACTTAGTTGAACATATTACATTTATTCAAACATTATCTTTTTATCCTATGTCTCAATTTTACATTTGGAGAGCCTCCTAGAAACATATTTCTATATTTAATAATATAATAATAGATGAGTGGTTTTGAGTGAAAATAGAATAAAATAAATAACATGCAATGAAGATCTATGTTTTGCAACATCATATTTTTGGGGAAATAACATATTTGTGAGTAAGGGATGGATCCATATCTACTGTGGCTAGTGTACGCGATATGTTGAGCAATGCCCTTCCAGAAAAATATGAAAAATAGTTTAATAATAGAAAAAGAAGAAAGTTATTGTTTTATGGTTAATATTTTCTATTAATAAAAAATATAAAATAGGTGTACACATCTAATGATGTTATTTCTCTTTTAAGATGTATTACATGTGATTATTTATTATTATTATTATTTTATCATTGTTGATTTTTAATTTTTTGATTAGATATACTTTTAGCTATTTTTATTGGTGGAAAAATTGGATGAATTTGCTTTTTGGTTGAGTTAAAATTTAGAAATTTGGAGTGAAAAGCCTTTTAGAATCAATTTGAGCCTTCAAATGAAATTTTTTGGGGTCAACCCATTACAAGCACAAGTCTAACTTTTTAATAATATTTTAAAATAATCATTGATTTATAATGTTTAAAAAAACACCTTAATTGGATTAGAATATAAAAATTATTCCTCCCACATGTTGACTTGCCCTACTTACCACCATGATAAAAAATGAATTCCACTTCAACCCCTATTAGTCACACATGTTGGGATACACAAGTGTGGGCATCCAAGAAGACTCTAAATGGTCAAAAGGCGTAGTAATAATCGGCGACTAAGGCATGAAAAAACTCCAAACCTTATCCTTAAAGGGTGATCATGCTATGTTAAATAATGTGTTGCTAGGAAGACTAGGTGTTATAGGTATTTATCATTATATGTGTTCCATAGTTTAGAAAATCATCTAGGAGTTAGATTCTAGAGCATGAAAAAGGTGGTAGAAGATCATGTACTGACCACTCAAGGTACAACATCAAAGAAAAACTAGTATTGAGTGTCCCTTCTTTGTAGTTGTATTTCATGCTTTGCCAAACAAACTAAAACATAGGCCTCACCTTTTAGTCGGGTTTTCTCCCATATCGAGTTTCCTTAGACACATATTATGGCCATTTATGTCCATAGTGTGTTCATTTCTTATTGATTCTTTTTTTAAATTTTAGCTACTTCAATAAATTTCTGGATTAATATTGTAATAATAAATTTTCGATCTAAAGAAATCATTTACATCATAAAATATTTTGGAATATTACAAGATATTTTTGGATGAACTATTCTAGTGGAATATTGGTTTATAAATGACATTGGTGTTGAGAAGTTTTCTTTGGGGTTTCAAGTTGTAAGTATAAGAATTATCTTAAGAAGGAAGTAATAAAACCATAGCTATCGTAGATGAGTACTACCATATAAACCCTTTAGGATGTAGTAAAAGAGATATTTGAGACGCTAGAAGAACAAGACATTGATATCTTTCATATCATGGCCCTTCTCACTATAGTTCCAGTGAAAAATATTAAACCCTTCATAAAGGTTGGTTTCTCTAAATTAGAAGATAGATTGAACAAGAAATTAAGAGGTAGGGAAGGCCTGAGAAAGGATTCAAAAAAGGAAATGAAGAAAAAGAAATGATTTTTTAATGTCATCACTCCTTCATTACCTCTTTTAAAATTGGAAGAAAATGTGGAAATAAATCTCTACCAAGTTCATATTAATGTTTTTAGGTTGAATCATTGGTTGAAATAGATAAAAGTGTTTTTTAGTGTCCATAATGTAGATGAGGAGCATAGTATTTCCCTTTACTAAATATAAAATCCCATGCACTAACCTAGTCTAAAAGCCACATAGAGACACTTAGGTTGGAGGGTGATCAACTAGTTACTAAGTAGGAGATATCTAAAATTTTCATCGAGGAATAGTAGGTCCATTGGCACCACTTCAAGTAGAGGCAAGGGAAAATTCTATAGGAATTTGAAAAAAGTATGATTATGTTGGGTGTATGAGGGGTCTACATAGTCATATATGAAAAAAAGTATTCCTCATCAAACTTATGACCATATATGAGGATTTTTTGCAAGCATAATACTTGGAGAATTTAGGCCATAATAAATGAAAATCAAATGGGTCTAAAATGAAAGGCCATCAATATTCCTCTACAATGGGGAAGATAAAGTGGAAAAGTAAAGACAAGATAACAATAGAAATTACATATTACTGAAAATATCTAATAAATCATTGTGACCATTGTAATATCAATAATGACAACAAATTTAAGTGTTAGAAGCTACATATAGAGATGAATAAAAAAAATAAGGAATCAAAAAGAGAAACATGCATAGCATAGATTTAGGTAACCTTATAGAGAGCATCTTAGTTTTAGATGAGAAGATTGTCTACTATATATTCGAAAATGAGGTGAATCAAATTAGTCGCCACAAGGAAGAGAACGATATGAATAAACTAACATTGATGACTAAGTTGATAAGGATAAGGTGGATAATCTGTTCGAATTCAACTCACATACTAACCTCATAAAAAATTATTTGGTTAGCATTCTTGGATTTGAGGTGCATGATGATTGTAGCTTATATCCATTGGCATGGGTAAATAAGGGTTAAAATATCAAGGAAAATAAACATTATTAGTTCAAATTTATTGACGAAGTGGGGGTATACATTGTAGCCCTTGATATTTTTGATATAGTGTTTGTAATCCACTACATGTGTATGAGGGATGTAATTTTCATATGGAGAGAAATCCAATACTAGACAATGAATGATGGGAAGTATTTTGTCACCAACGCACACAAAGATAAATTGATGATCTCTCCATTTAGTGCTAACTAAGCTAGAAATTTGACCAGTCCTAGTTAAAAAAATAAGTATTTCTTTTCTTAAGAGAGAATTAGTTAGCAGATGAATTGTTAGTAGTAAAGATATTCCTATAGGGATGTATTAGAAATAAATATCAAATATATGAGTTGTTCCACTTAGAAATTTGATTTATCTAGGCATCTAAAGTGCTACCACCTAAGAAGGAAGTGATGCGCAACTTACATTTACTATCAAACTCCCCATTATAAAATATTGGTTTGTATAATATTTTTTTTTCTAGAACCAAATGAAGTGGGAAAAATAATTACAATGGCTAGAAGATTAGGAGTAATTTAACCAAGTACCTCACCTTGTGGGTCACCAAGGATCAATGCTTCTTGATCAATACATGCACACCATTATAGTTGCATTTTTTTGTCTTCTTCCTTTTTTAATTCAATATTAATTATATGTATTACCCCTTAGTATCTTTAAATCCTTTCAAAATTGCAAAAACCAAGCATCAGAAAGTTCTCCACATAAATTATTTTTGCATAAAATGTTTCCACAACAATCCAACAATTTGAAAAAAATCAAACTGAAAATGTAGATAATCCATGTAATATGTTAAGCATTTACCAACTATTGCATTCCCATATTGCACATCAATTTAATACTTAAAATTTTCATGAAACCTTGTAGAATTTGGAACATAATTTATATGATTAACACACCACATCCCACAAAGTTCCACTTCCTTACATTTCTATAACCCCCATTTTTCCCTTATCATTCCTCAAATAATACTCCTTAACTATCCATACATAGTTTCTTGTTTTTCATGGAATAATATGAAGCAACTTGAGTGGTGGTCATGTATCTAGCTTTCTCCAGGAAGCATTATCCTAAAAGAAACATAGAGTCTCACAACTAACATGTCCTTGGCATGTTGGAAAGATAATATCATTAAAGAAGGAACAATTTTTGCGGATTTCTCATTCGTAATTTTCATCAAGGTGGAAGTGGTTATTTATAAAGGGAAATTTTCAAGAATATGCACTAGTATAGAAAACTATAGACTAGTTTAGAAACACTTTATACCATTTTTGACCTCACTAAATTTTACATATTATTATATATTCATCACTAAATGTTATTGAATGTGAAGTAAAATAAAAGAGCCATTCTATGGTACATTATCAATAATTTGGTATGAGATATCTATGAATTTTAATGATTATTAACTACAAATAATATTGAGAACTTTCATAGAAGTGTTTGGGTAAACATAGTATTCCATACATGACAAACACCTTAAGAAACCAATCACACAACCAAATAAAAAATCACAATGCTAAATTTTTTATATGGTTAAAACCCTCTAATAGGAAAAAAATTAGTGTCCCTTTCTAATGTGGCCACTCGAGGAAATTTTAATGCGAAAGGAAATAATATATACTAGAGTTCTCAAAATTTATCATCGGCCATGGCCCTTCGGGATCTTTAAACAAAGATGATGGACAAGTCAAGTGTTAGGCATGAACCAATAATTGCTACTATTAAGGAGAAGATGAGTCGTTGGATCACTCTATGCCTAGAAAATATCATGGCCATTATATTACAATGCAATTAATGCATAATAAAGAAAAAACTAAGAAACACTCTTTTACAAAATATGCACATTGGATCAGGCTGAACTTAAAAAACTCCTAAGTGTCTAAGTATCCTAACATCCCCTCTTAAGAGCAACATAGGACATGATTAAAGGATTTAAAAAGGTGACACAATAAGAGAAGGAAGGAGAAACTATAGTATATCCCCCCACAATGACAACTTCCTAAACCTTAACATAGGTTGAAGTTCAGAAAACTTTTCTTCTCTAAGAGACTTTGTGAAAATTTCTACAACTTGATTATCTATAGGGAAAAAAAAACGCTTCAATAAATCAATCATCAATGAGATTTCTATTGAAGTGAATTTGTAGATCAATGTTTTTGTTTCACGTATGTTAAAATGAGTTTTGAGTGAGATTTATGGCTCTCTAATTATCACAACATATAGTGGTAAGATGATTTTACTATAGTCAAAATTTTAAATGATCTAACAATTCAAAAGCACTTATTGACATGGATTAATTTTTGCTTGGGACTTTGCTTCTATTGAAGGAAGAGAAATAGCTTGATTCTTTTTATATTCCCAACTAATATGTGTGCAAACAAGGCTAAAAGCATAACCTATAGTAGACTTTTTACCATAAAGGTTTATAGCCCAATATGAATTAGTGAAACCAACCAATGAAAGAGTCCCCCCCTGAAGTGTAATGTATCTCTAACTAATTTTACCTTGGATATATTAAGTATCCTTCCTACTTCTTCCCATTGATTTTCATGGGATATTATCACATGTTTGATCTGATTATGAATGTTAGTTTTGTTGTGCTAATTTCATTTTCATATTTAAAATTTACTTGCTAATATTATGCTTGATGTACACATTTCCTTGTTGCTTATGTGTGTCAAACATGTAATTTAAATGAGTTTTTATAAGTAAATTCAAGAGCATAAAGTAGGAACTTAAAATGTTGAAAAAAAACAACATAAAGAACAGTAAACCATCACAATTGATCCATCAACACAGAGTTTTGATGAAGGATTTCACACCTCCTGGGTTACATATCCTTGGTCCAACTTCCATGTTTTAGGCCTCTATATCATCTAAATAGTGCAAAATTGTTGTTTACATACATCAAATGTTCCTGAAACATACTTCAATGAGTTCAGAATGTCGAAATCTATCAAAAATGACTATTCATTCACTCAATTTAGCCTTCAGTTCATGTAGGCATGGCCTTCCTTCCTAGTGGCCCTTGACTTCAATTTTATTAAAAGTTCATAAAGCATCTGTAGAATTGCTCCTCTACCTCTAAAACCTATAGGTTCTCATTACAAAACCATATAAAAAGAATTAAAAAAAAAAATTAAAAAAATTAAAAATATATATATACTTTAAAACAAAATAATAATTACCATTCAAATATAGAAAATTATTTCACAATTTTTAAAAATAATTATAACTGATATTTTTAAATATGAGTTTCATAAAATAAAATAAATAAATATTAACCCAATAAAAATTTAACTTACTAACAAAATACGGTATCATGTTTAGTCCAACCAAATCCATCGATGTGAAAATATTTCATTTTATAGCTGAAAACACATCCTACCGGAGGTCGTCTTCTAATAAGTACACTCGACATAGAAATCATGTCGGTCAGTGTGGCCAGTTAGTCAATATTCTAAATTGCTTTGTCCCCATGTCCTTTTCCATGTTCCATTCAAACGTTTGGCCAGATGTGAATCAAAACTATATTAAATATTATAATTTTATTCGTAAATTTATAATACTTAAATATATTCTAATATTCGTAAATTTATAATACTTAAATATATTCTAATTCTGAATTTAGATTATTTTTTAATAATTTATTAGAGATAAACGTTCACTTTAATTTTCGGAAATTATAAGTTTGTTTACTTAATTCATTTCATTTTATTTAAAAAAACTAAAATTTAATTAGTTAAAAATACCTTTAAATTTTGTTTGAAAATCAAACGACCAATTTGTATCTAAATATTATGTAAGACCAGAAATCAAGAACTCATCATTGTAGAGAATGTTAAAATCACCTGCATTAAAATCATTTTTTTACATTTAATCTGAATCTTGCATATAAAATAATGCATTTTTTTACATTTAATCTGAATCTTGCATATAAAATTAAATATTATTGAATTGCAAATTAATCTCATTACTCAAAAAGAAAGATGCCATCCTATTTAATTTTTTGAATGGTTAGACTATTGTAATATCAAATTTTGATTGTATATTCAAAAAGGAAGATACCCACCTATTTAACTTTTTGAAGGTTAAGGGTAACGTAATATCGAATTTCGATTTTATATTATAGGAGAGATTACGAAGTGACCATATAATAAGAAGGACGTGGAAAAGGGGAATATTCAAGGGAATTTCAAGTAATGTTTCAAGTAATGTTTAAGGAGTTTTTTTAGTGCGACTTTTTGAAGTTTCAGGTGGTTGAATTTAGTGAAAATTTTTGAGGTAAAATTTTGGTTTTTGTTATTCAAACTGATTTTTTGATTCT
Source organism: Pinus albicaulis (assembly GCA_034641835.2). NCBI lineage: Eukaryota > Viridiplantae > Streptophyta > Pinopsida > Pinales > Pinaceae > Pinus > Pinus albicaulis. Next base: position 1,270,374,514 of record CM076581.1, read on the forward strand.
ATATATGGATTTAGCACCCTCAAAGAGCACTTCAATTGTGCAAAGTTAGCAATCAAACTTCTCTTTTCAATAAATTTCTACCGAAATTTAGAGAAATTACAGCATAAAAAGTCACCGTAAAAACCTTCAAAAAGTTGTAGTAAGTTGTACTAAAGACTACTTGAATATTTAATACAAACATTATGTGAGCGTAATTTATTACGAACATTAGGCGATGAGCTTACTTGTTCCTTCGATCCCGATGTTGTGATGAAGCGCAGGGACGGGACGTAGCGTAACGTGACCTATGAGCATTAGCGTGCCCTATGAGCGTTCTTGTTTGCCAAATTTCACTTTTAATTTCATTTCCGGATTTTTTTTCTCATTCAAACCGATGACGGCCTTCATCGCTTTACTGAAATGAGACTTGGACTGCATCAGACTCTTATAAATGTTGTGTTCTTGGCGTAGTGTTTGTGTCCTTAAATTAGTTAGAGTCCAATTGAGCATTTTCGTCCAATTGTGCTTTTCGTGATTGGTATTACTTTTAATCATAATAATAGTAAAATTTGATTTTAATTTATGATTAATAAATGGTAATTATATTTGAAATTATAATTGAGTAAAATATCAAATTGGTAGTCATTTGGTGAAGATATTTTGTTAGAATAGAGATTTAACTAGCGATTGCATTTCATGTTGTAAAAAAAAAATTTGTTAGGAAATAGCATAGGGAAGAGTAGCCTAGAAGAAAGAAGTTGTTGCAAAAAAAATGCTCTAAGGAAATAGCATAGGAAAGTGTAGCCTAGAAGAAATAAGACGTTGCAGATAAGGAGCCATCATGGAGGAATAAAAAGAAAATTTTGCTTCCATGGAAGCATATAGTGAAGGTTTCAAAGATATTGATGATAAGAGTTATCAACTAGAAAATTTTGTTATAGATGCTGAAATAGGAAATTGCATGTGAAAACATATATGTAAACCAACATAATATGTTCACATATATAAAAATTTTGTTATAGATATTGAAATAGTAAGTTGGGGATGAAAATTCTTTGGTGATTAATAATCCTCATAAACAACCATGAAATGAGCATGTAACTCAAATAAGATATTTTAAATACATTCAAGTACAATATATCTAGAATAGATGTAAATAAAGAGAATTTGTATTAACAAAATTAAAGTTTACTCCAAATTCATCTACATATCTTAGCCCCAATTGCATGCTTGTCAGAAATTGTATATGAAGAACAATAGTCTTTGTATAAAAGAAAGTGAATGCCATTTTAATATGGAGACATTTTTTGAGGGAAATATTGTTCTTTATCTTATGGTTTATTTTCTTAACTCCAAACTTGGTTTAGTCTTTCTCTATATACATAAAAATAAAAAATAAAAAGTAAATTCACAAATTTAAGTTATAGTTTCTTATTAAAATATTTTACACACATCTATTTATTCAAGTTAATTATATTGTGAATATTTTTTCTCCTATTATCTGATTACAAAATTGTTGTACTCCCTACTAAGTAAAACAAATTTATTAATAAAGAATTGAATGCCAAATTGAAAGATTACTCAAGTGAGAACTACTATAATATATAGAACTGAATTTTTTATGTATAAATTATTTGTTTTATATGTCGTTTAATTTCCATTACCTATTATCTTCAAACCTCATGGGGAGGTATTGAACATGGGAGCCAACTTTAGGTAAATAAACATTCACATTATCAAGTGGAAAAACAAAAATGTTATAATCTTAATCCTCTTTATAAATATACAATTGAGTTCCATTTATTAAAAACAAAGGCAATATTAAGAACCTCTTAAAATTATAAGAGGTAATTAACATGAAAAATAAAAAAGTTCATCATTAAAACATACAAATGTTAATCTTAATTGAATCATTAAAAAAATAAAAAGGGACAACAATTTTACCAGCTATACCATTAAAAAAGACCACTTTCACAATCAAATTTCTACATTAATTTTAAAAAAAAAAAATTATAATTAGATATAATTATAATTGTATATTTTTAAGATATATATTTTATGATAATAATATTTTTTTTAGGAAAATAAGACTACGTTAGAACTAAATGGATTTGGTGAATTGCATAGAGATTTAACACATTATGGCACATTAAGTGAAGGGGACCAAGTGTTCCTTACCTCCAAATGTAGCATAGTGGGATGCATCAATATAAAAAAACATGCACCTACTTAGAATTTTTAGTTCAAAATTTTAGTCGAATATATATATATATATATATATATATATATATATATATATATATATATATATATATATATATATACTTTAGGTTAATAAACATTAACATTCTGAAGTTGGACAAACACAAATTTTGTTATTGTAAAATTCTCTTACGTAATCCTCTTTTTAAATATATAATTGAGTTCCATTTATTAAAAACAAAGGCAATATTAAGAACCTCTCGGAGTTATAAAAGGTAATTAACATGAAAAATAAAAAAGTTCATCATAGCCACATACAAATGTTAATCTTAATTGAATCATTAAAAAAATAAAAGGACATAATAGCTTTACCATTTATATCATTAAAAAATACCACTTTCACAATCAAATTTCTACATTAATTTTTAAAAATCTTATTTTATAATTAGATATAATTATAATTGTGTATTTTTAAGATATATATTTGATGATAAAATTTTTTTTTTTTTAGCAAAATAAGACTGAGTTGGAACTAAATGGATTTGGTGAATTGCATAGAGATTTAACACATTATGGCACATTAAGTGAACAGGCGATAGTGTTCCTTATCTCCAAATGTAGTATAGTGGTGATACATCAATATAGAAAACCCTACACCTTAGAATTTTTAGTCAAAATTTTATTCGTTTATATATATATATATATATATATATATATATATATATATATATATATATATATATATATATATATATATATATATATATATATATATATATATATATATATATATATATATATATATATATCTTATTTTCATATAGTGAAAAAATATATTATAAAATGTATTTATTTTAAATGAAAAAATGATAATCTACTATAAAAGAGAAAAGCATTAAAGGAAAATAGAGAGTTAAAGGAATATGGAGGTACAAAATAGAGAGCTTGAAAGAGATGTGGATGTATCTGGAAATGATGAGGAAATGAGAGATGTAGAGGGACTTGTCAATGAGAATGAGAATATTGACCACACAAACGAAGTCACCATTTTAATATTTTAAATTTTTTCAATGTACATGTCAAGTTCAAATTAAAAATTAAAATTAAAAATTTATATTTTTTTTTTATGTAGGGACAACATCTTACCTACAACAAGATCGTAACACATGTAGAAAAACATGGACATTAATCGGAAGTTGCAAGCAATTGTCTTTGATGATAATTTTCTAGATAATATAGAATCAACTAAAATTGAAGAAATGAGGCCACTAATTCATGAATGAATAGTTCAAGGTAAAGTAAATAGGGTGATCAAAAATATTTTTCAAGGTATATCTATCATAGCACAAGCTTAATTCTTAGATATATTTTTAAAGCACAAATATCTAAGAAATGTAGTTCAACTATTGGGCATTATAAATTCCAAAGAGGTGAAGGTAAATGAGTTGGTATCAAGAAATATGACATCAACCCTTGGAAAAATTGCAAAATATTAATCTCAATACGGCATAAGTGCTAGTAGCGCATTATTGACATGTGTTATTGGAAAAGGAACTACATCAAATTTTTTGATGTCAATGAAAACAGGAATGTACAAAACATTAAGCAAAAGTTTATGGAGGCATTAAAAAATTAGGATTCAATAATATGAGAATGATGAACTTGCATGTTGGGCTAATATATGTAGCAAACCTTATCAAAATAGACTTTCGTATAATGTGAGGGACAATGTGAAAGAGTTCTAAAATTGAAATTTACATGTGTCACCAAATGAAAATAATATCATGAGACATTGTGTATCTAGAGGGGTGTATTGAGAGCATTTCCACTTTCAGTGATTGTTTATTAAAGAAAATTTCTTACTACATAATATGTATAACTTTTATATAGAATTATTAAAAAAAATTACCATGGTTTTTGTTCGTTGTGCAGACAGTAAAAAATGTATGGAGAGGTGGCTTTCATCACTTCAAGAGCAATAAAAATAAGGCGATTGAGAAAATCACTCCAACACTAAGAGAGATTTGGTAGCATTTATGGAGTTGGCGAACATGTCTTGTTCTGTGGTGTTGGCTACTCGGCATAGCTTTCTTGATTTTGTGTAGAAGAAATGAATTTTTATTTATATTATATTAAATTAACCATGAAATTTCCAACATTCGTGGCACACTTTCCATCACATTTGTAGAGAAAATTATAATAGAGTATCACACTTTCTTATCAGATCTAAATTCTCCTGTATGAAACAACGATGGATTTCATCATTTAAGAGCAACTTAAAAACAATTTTATTGAGAAAACAACTCCAACACATTTGTAGAGAAACTTATAACACAGTATCACACTTTTCTTATTAGAGATAAATGCTCCTATATCCAACAACGATGGATTTCATTACTTAAGAGTAGTAAAAACAAATTTATTGAGAAAACAACTCCAACACATTTGTAGAGAAAATTATAACACAGTATCACACTTTTTTTTATCAAATCTAAATGCTCCTATATGAAAAAACAATGGCTTTCATCAGTTCAAGAGCAGTAAAAACAAGTTTATTGAGAAAACTACTCTAGCACTGAGAGAGATTTGGAAGCAACTGTGGAATTGGTGAACATGTCTTGCTCTATGGTGTTGGATATTGGGCATACCTTTCTCGATATTGTATACAAGACTGTAAATTTTCATGTAGCTTATACTACATTAACCATTAAATTTTCAACATTTAGGGCACATTTTCCATCACATTTGTAGAGAAAATTACAATAGAGTATCACGTTTTTCTTATCATATCTAAATGTTCCTATATGCAACAACTACCTTGTGCCTCATAGTTTAAATTTGTGCAAGGAGGAGGAGAGGAGTGTCAAGGTGCAAGCTATAATATGAAAAGAAATAAGAATCTTGTTTGGGACTTGAGATAGACTCATTCTATGTACATCTAGAGCAAAGCTTAATAAAAAAAAAATTACCATACTTTGATTTTTTAAATAAATATCTTAAAAATTATAATATCAATTTAATACATTTTACTCAATTACACATTTAACAATATTCATTTAAAAAATACAAATACAAATTATTATTTAAATAAAAATATTACAACACATTTAACAATATTCATTTAAAAAAATACAAATACAAATTACTATTTTAAATAAAGATAGTACAAAGAATCACATTAATTACCATGGCCCTCATGTACCTTCCTCTTATTACTTTTTAAATACTAGATGTTTGTAACTTATTCTTAGTCAAATAGTGTCAATTTTATAAAACTATAATCTCCAAGTTTCACTTTTTATAGCTTTGGTGGAAGGGTAGAGTATCTAAATTCCCTTACCCTTTAAGAAGCATCCTCAATTATTGTACCACCCACCTCCCACCTCGACATCCAACCTAGACATATTAGGTTATTCTAAATTGATCAAGAGTATAGAATTTTTAGGGTGGTGTTCTATGTGCACTAAAATTCTGACGAGGTGCATCACTATGTATGGGGTTCATTGCAACCTTGGATATATTCTATGAGATGTTGTGATTTTTTTCTTGTGGCTACAACTTAGTTTTGGTTGTAATGTAGTTATCATGATTCAAAACATTGTTATCATCCCGGATCCTTATAGCATTAGATATATTTTGTGAGCTAATGTGATGTTTTGTTTGTCCCAATGATTCAAAAATCAGTTATTATACCACAATATTGACTTTTTCATAGTGTGTTTTGTTTATGAACCCTTTAAAAAAACCACAAGAACATTTGATTTTACACTGTGATCTCCCCAGCATGGATGGGGGTTTCAAAAATTGGAGAGTAAATTGAGCAGTTATTGTTAGAAATTGTTGTATAAGATTGAAAAATTGGATGCTTTGTAGACAATATGGATGTCATAAGAGATATATATATTGAATATTTTAGCGTCTCTGGCCACCATGCATCTAATACGATCCATTTCAACTGAGAACATCAATAAATCACTGTGTTAATGATAACTTGTGACATCTCTAGCCATTTTCTTTGATTGTGGATCAAGTTATAAACTAATAACTTGTGAAATCCCTAGAGATTTTTTTTGATTGTGCATGAGGTTATAAACTAGAATATACTCTCTCTTCACAAGACTCTACAGTATATATTGGATGGAGGGAAAGGTTATGATAAAACTTGTACAAAAACCCCTTAGGGTTGTCTCAACTTACTCTATTGTTATTTACATAGTGTCAATTTTGTAAAACTATAATCTATAGTCTGCTGTTAATTACACATAGTGTCAATTTTGTTACCTGTGATACGGTGAGGAGCGAGTGGGTTTTTTCTTTTTGTAAATTTTTTTTTGGAATTGAAAAAAGAAAAATAAAAATGGTAAAAGCTAAAATTATGTAGTGAAAAAACTTGTTTAAAATTTCAGAATAAAAAGTTGAGTAAGTTTGACATCATATAATATGAAAATTGTTTATGATTATAAAATAAAAAACATGTAAGATTTTTTAGCTACAATTAGGTAATTAAAGATATGTATATAGTTTTTTTGAACGGAGGAAATTTGATATTCATTAACAAAAAAAAATCCGAAAGAGTATGAATGTAGTTACAAACTGTTATGTAGTTAGAAACTATTACAATTAAGTAATTAGAGGTAAATTCAGTGTTATTTGAGAAATGAGAATTCATCATTATTGATCAAGATAAATATTGTCCTATGAGATAATTTGGAAATTTAAAAAAGATCACATATTTAAAAAAAAAAATCATTATTAATTTAATTTTTTATATATTAAGAAATACTATAGTTGTAACATAAATAATATATAACAAAAAAACCATGTATTTTTGGAATAATAAAATAGTTGTAACAAAACTAATATAGAACAAGAAAAACTATGTATATTTGGATGTATGAAAATTTAGATACATTTTATTAAGTAAAATTTTAAAAGAATACTATTTATAAACATTTAAAAATGGTTTTATTAAATAATTCGTTTAGATATATATTATTTATGAGAGGGATCAATTCTCTTCACTCTAAAAGATGTTTACATATCAAGACATATGATCCAGAGTTAAGATTTATCTAGGCCATCCTAATTTCCCTCTTTAAATAAACTACATTCCACATTAATACTATGGGTCAATTCCATGGGTTGTTTTTATAGTTTATTATTATTTTATTTTATTATTATTATTTTTTGTATTTTGACCTTGTTAAAATATTCATTACATTATGTCAATATTTTTGTTTAATTTACTTCTATTTTTATTTTTGTGTAATTTGACATAGTCAAAATGTTAAGTTAAGGTTAAAATCTAACAAATTTTTAATAACAACATTTTAACTTAAAATTCACCAAAAATTAAATTCAATATAACTTATTAAAAAGGAAAAAAAAACTAACATTATAAAAAACTATTTAATTGTGGATCTAATGGCATAAAACATTTCAATCGCCTAACATTTGATCCAATGACTCAAACATTGACACAATGGCATAATTATTAAAAATTTATGAAACTATAAATATTCTAAATCATACATTGCATCTCTCCAGCACAAGAAATAGGTTATATGTATGTGAGCCTAAATATAAGTGCTCCACAAATGACTACCAAATCAATCAATTTCTTGTAGGACATATGGCCACCTCACCTTCCTACCTTTTTTTTAGATGGGGAATTAACTCCCTCCTTGATTCAAGTGTTTTTTCATTTCGATTAGGGTTTTTATCTAGTGTTGCAAGGAACGTAGTGTAATTTTTCTTGAGAGGAAGGTAGTATATTTTTCTTGGGGTCAGGGTGTGGGCATTTTTTTTCCCTAGTGTTGTTCGTTCAATGCCTTGATGTTGGTCACCCAACCCTCGGCCATTGTGCTGCATTTTTTTCTCTATTGAAAGAAGTGGTTTGTCATGGGTTTAGGGGTTCACCTGTTGTGGTTAAGGGTTTAGTTTTTCATGACTCGTTTCTCCATGGTAGTGGTGTGCTAATGATTGGTACAATTGCCTGCTTTCGACCATCTACCATATTTCAGTTGACATGGAGGTTTCGACCTTTAGTGGGTTTTTATGAGGGTAAGTTCTCTTGTGAGTGATTTTGCATATATTTTCACTTGGGTTGATGGTTTTTTTGAAGTTTTTTGACATCTCTGTGATTTTTTATGCAAGCAAGCTCAGTTGGATTTTCATATGAGGTATGGCGAGGTATTCATCACTGATGCAGTGGGGTTTGTGCCACTCAATGGCTTTGTCGATCACATTCTGGTAGGATTTTCAATCCTACCATATGCTAACTCTCTATTTGTAAACGCATTCAATCCATGGGAAGTGTGTGTTCTTCTGTGTTTTTATGAGTTTGTGCTCTTTTTGTTTGTAATTTCCTATTTGTAGACAATCAAAGAGTGTGTTCTCTTTCTCTTTTTTTTGTAATTTCTTTTTTTTGAACAGTACAAAAATAAGGTTTTTTTTCTTAAAGTTTTCTAAGGTTTTTGTAAATTAACTCAAGGTTTTGGAAAATGGTTTTATGGATAGTCACAAATAAGGATTTTTGTAAATTTTTCTTATGGTTCATTGTAAATTTTTCTTTGAGTTTTTGTATAGTTCTCTTAGGGTTTTTGTAAAATATGAATTTCTAGTTTGTGGACATTCAAAGAGTCTATAGTCTTTCTGTTTGTAATTTCTTGTTTGTGGATAGTAAAAAATTATGGGTTTCTTGTAAATTTGCATAAGGATTTTGTAAATTAACTCAAAGTCTTTGGAAAATGGTTTTATGGACAATGATAAATATGAGGGTTTTTTCTTAGGGATTTTGTAAACCTTGCTAAGGGTTTTTTGTAAACCAGTAAATCAGTGAACTCACACCCTTGTCTATTCATCCTGAGTAACATGAGTATAAGATATTGTAGGCTCCAAACATAAACCTTGTAGCCATGGAGGATTTGAGTACCCATAACACACACATGTGCTACTAACCCTTGCATCAAGTGGAGGTGTCTCACAAGAAAACATAGGATTAGAATCTACACTAGTAGGAATAGAGTAAGTGGGTAAACCCCCATTCTAATAGCAAGACACTTGAATGTTTATGAGGTCTTGGAATAATGGTGTATTATCTGCAATTTAGTCCAATGTGATTGACATTATCCTTGTTTCATTAACTATGATCACATCATTTTCAACCATATCTATCATCTGTTGTTCTTTTAGAAGCATTTTTTGAGCCTTTATTGCTTCATTTTCTTGCCTTGTCAATTGTTTTTAATGGTCCTTCTCTTGCCTTTTTTTCTCTCTTTTAAGCCTTTCCTCTGCTCGAAGTTGTGCTACAATAATACTTGTTGCCTTGTTTTCCTTGGCTAAATCCTTCTTTTTCTATTTTAATTCTTGAATTTCAATATTATTTTGTTCAGAGTCAACTAATAGGTTTATATAGTCTTCTGAGGTGAGTAACTGTGAACTTCTTCCCAAACAATGACTACCTGGTGTTGTATGTTTTTCTCTCATTAACACTGTCTCTACTTGTAGCTTTAGGAACCAACCAAGTAACTTCTCATTCCCTACCACCTGCATGTCATTTCTTGACACTTGAATTTGAATATTTGGGACAACTTATTGAACTATATTTTTATCTTCACATGGTTCATTATTATGTCCACTATATTTTTCGAGTGATCTATTGTCCACAAAAAAAGAACAATTTCATCATTCAATTTTGTTGGTTGTGAAGGCATGATGTTTTCATTGGATCTTGAGACACTATATTTTTTTATATTCATCATGGATTCTACTAGCTATAATGGTGGGGTTACTTGGCTTGGAAATATCAATTGGTCATTTTTGCTTCCTAGTAAAATATTAACAATGTATTTTTCAACCACATTCTCATTGTCAGTTGCATGATTAATAGAGTTATTAAGAATATCAACAACATAAGCTCCATGTGCCTCAATCGGTAGAAAAACCTCCATGTTATTATCAATTGTTTCAAGATAATATTGTTTTCCACATACATAATCATCATCATCACCATATAAGTGTCCTTGAGAGATGGAAATCGTATCCTCAACTGCAACTGCATCTTCTTGTTGATCCACTTCTTCTTGCACTTCAAGAAATACTTGTACATGACTTTTACATGAAACACCTCACTACAACTAGTATCATACATAAGAGCATAATAATTCATTGGCCATATTCCAATCCTCCTAAAGACAACATTGATATATGATGGTGTGAAAGATATTTTAAATGCTTTACTTGCAATATATGCTAGTTCAAACCTTTTCACCTCAATCCCTAGATTCTTTTCCATCCATGAAGCTCGCTCTAACCTAAAATAGTTATTGGAAGGGAAAAAAACACTAACATCAAGGGGTTGCAATATATCAGTGCTATGAGTTGACAATGTTAAGAGTTGAATGCCAAAAATGTTTTCCTCCTTAATTGTTTGCACAACAATGTGACTTCCATGACCATCTAAAATCAATATTTGTATGTTCTCAGGTGAGACACCACCTGGTATAGATGCAAAAAAGTGACCCAAGAAATTTAGAAAAAAATTCCTTTAGTCATACATTCATGGGGGTACGCATCCATGCATTCACCTAGTTCATAGTTTTGCATATAGTTTTTCAATTAATATTTACCTTTCAATAGATAAAATCTTGAGATTGAAGCACGAATTAAATTGACACACCATAGAATATTTATCAACTACCTACTCTTAGGAAAAATATTTGGCACATTTCAGCTCCCTATCTTGGCAGTTACCCACATGCCACAATTTCTTCCTTGTAACCATTTTTCATCATAGTTCCATATATGGTATGTAGCATACGAATTCTTATCATATGCACTAGAAGACTGTCATAGAACTTGGACACAATTGCAAGACACATATTTAAATATTTGTCTCTCTCAAGGTCGTCAATTGTATGCAATACAAGGTATTGATGCATTTTTTTAAAACCCAAACCACAATGGTTTACCAGGGAACCCATGTTTGAATGGATTTGGCCTCCCCTGAGAGATTTGAGAAACTATGGATTTGAGTTGTATCTCCTTATACTACTAAACCACCTCGGCTTCCTCTTTATCCATAACTGTAAGAGGCCCTCTACATTTTATATGAGTGAGCTCATTTATCCAATAATGTATTGATGAGGTAGGAATACCATTCTTTTTTGCAGATGCCCGAATTGAATTTCCATTAAGCTATATGTTGTCAATTGTGACTAACATGTCGTATTTTTCCCAATGTCTTATAATGTTGATCTTTATAGTTCAAATTTCCCCTTGGATTGTGGTTGATGGTGACTTTGTGGTTGATGGTGGGACAAGATCAGATTCTACCACATGGTCATCCTCAACAACATTGTTGGGAGCATTGTTGACATTCACATCATTTGTCTTTTCCTCAGCTAATGAAGGGAATCACAGTTGGTCATCCCTTGTCACTTGCATGCCACTTATCCTTGTACGAGAGACATAACTAACTCTTACAACAAATGAAAATACTGTTGGAAAACAAGAAAATACTGAGAGGTGAGTGAATGAATATTGTAACAAATTTTACCAATTTAAAAATTCTTTTAACTTTAAACACACTATAAATTACTTCAACAAATTATAAGCATAATAAAATAAAACTCAATGGAACACACACAAAGAAAAATTTAAATTTCATAACTACTCTTAAATTTAATTAATAGCACAAGCTACAACTTCCAAATACAAACCTCCATCTACAACCAGTAGGAAGTTGCAACTTCCTGATTCTTCAACTGCAACTGAATGGAGCTATAAACCAGACAATTATTCAACACCCACTGGAAGTAGCACCATCAAGCCCTAATCATCAATATACAACTTTATTTAAACACTCATTGTTCCATATTTCATCCATTTTCATACTAGGAAATATGAATTCCTTCTCTTATTTTAAAAACAAGTGAATATCTCAACCACCAACAACTTCAAAAATCCATAATAACTCAAAACACCATCCCAACCTCTCGCTACAACAGAATATTTGTCTAAAAAACAATTGCATATTTAATTTTTCCTGATTAGGCCTTCTTTTAAAGTTTATTTGATTACTTGGATGCTTCTTTATTTTTTCCTTTGTCCTCTTCATCTCAATATTTCTCGACTGTGTTTGTTGATATGGGATTAATCTCCAAGTTAATCGGATCTTCACTACCTTTTCTGCCACTTAAATTGAGTTTTTCTGTGAGTTTTATGCATTACGACTCTTTACAAATTTTCACAGTATGCCTGGTATTTTTATCTTCAGTCAATTCTGACTTAGGTTCCAAAATTTAAATTAAATTAGAAATTTTGAGGTTTCTGCGATTAAGCTCCTTTCTCAGCCCTTTTACCTGTTTTCCTCCATAGGACTAGTCTCTGTGACCTCTAAATAACTCTTTGGGCACTTAGCTAACTTTTAGCCCTACATTGGCCAATTTCCCTATGTTAACAGCTCTGCAGCGTTGCTCACATCGCTTATTTATTTGAGGCTAGGGCCTTCATGATCCCTTTTATTTTACCATTTATCCTCTAGCTACTGCACAAAACCCTGAGTGGGTGCGTATCTTGTAGCACCCTTCCTCTCAAATTTTTATTTGTGTTTCCCTCTATGAACTTATAGCTTCTTCCATGAGGTCAATGTGTCCATGGAGATCCCCAGACACTAACACCATTGGTTGCCTTTCTATCTATTGAGCCTTTATTTCCCGGTCCATTCAGCCTCGCACTGCCGCCAAAATTAACTTTAACCATTCTGTCGAGATGGGCCATTGTGGTCTTAAATGTATTGCGACATTCTGTTGGCTCCTCTTTGATTGGTTGTGGCCTGTCAGGTTGGAAATGCCAAGATCTCCCGACTACTGTGTCTCTTAGTGCTTTCGTTTATTGCTCCTTTGATAAACCTTTAGGTTCAAGATTTCTCTCCTTAACGCAACTCCTGAGGGGATTTTATTTTCCAGAGGAGTGATTGTGGGGTTGATATATACTATTAATATATGCGATCAAACGTGTGGGAAACCACTCCCCATGACCTCCACTTCTATGTAAAGGCCCATATCAAGTTTCGTCGAATATTCACCATATGGCCTGACACTTTCCTTTGTTTTACTCAAATCTCGCTCTATATTGTGCTCCCTCTTTCGCTTACCTCCAATATTTTCCTTCTGGGATCGCCTTGTGCATGCTTAACTGGCAGAGTTGGTCTCCCCAACTTAATTCCTCATTGGTTTCTATTACGTTCCACTACATTATTAAATGCTTTCGTGTCTCAATGTTAGTAGCCCAACCTGTATCCTTGGGCTCTATAATTATATCGTCCGGTAATAAACTAGTTAGGTGGGCTCATCCTGCTTTGTTCCTCCCAATGCTATGCATATATGCACCCTTTGCACATCTACGGGGTTCTCTCGCTAGGTTTATACCATCGAGTGGGCTCCACCTGATCGGTCCCCATTCAGCAGTGTGTAACTTTTCTGCCATGATGTTTCAGCTACAACTGCCCGGTCACTTAGACTTGAGTGCTAAAAAAAACTTTTGGGTGAACCTTCTAGGGTAACTTTTTTGGGCCAACCTATAAATAAGGCTCCACCTCTAGCCAATAAAAATCTTATCCACTTCTTTTTTTCCTCCACTTAAGCTCATAGCTTTGGATAGAGGCTCCTCTACTAGGTTTTAAACTTGTGCCAACTTTCGCTGCACACCAAATTTTCCTTTAAACACGTGTAACTCTGTGATGAAATCCTTTGCGTCACTGATTTTTTATAGGTTATATATAAAAATCAAGGAGGCCATTTTAAAACGTTCACATAACACTCGAAATCTCTTTCATAACTCTATCTATCTAGGTGGCTTACACCTACTCTTGAAATGATTTTCTTACCGGAATTAGCTTTAAAGCCTTTTCACCTTTTTGTTGTCATGCTGCCATGAAAATCCATTACTATTCTTCCTTCTTTGACACATGTTCCTTCTATTTCCATGTGCTACCTCCTGCTACTACCTATTGTCACTTGTTTACATCAATGAAAACCTATTTCCAACATTCTCCCCCTTTGGCATTGATGGAAACACCTAAATCAAACAAAACACCTCTTGTTCTCTCAAGTCCTTTAAGTCCTTCTCCCCCTGAAATGCACACCTCTTTACTAGTTTTTTTTGTTCCAGTTTCTGTTGCTAGTATTTGTGATGTTTTTGTGCCTTTTCTATGTAAGATCACACTCCCCCTTTCTTATTTAATTTTTTTTATATCTCTCCCCCTTTGACATCAATGGAAAAGGCACCATCATGCTTCCTCATTCACCATACTCCACATTTCAACATTATTTATGTTTCATATTAATCCATGTGGACCAGGGAACTTCACCTTGATTCACTTTTTATGCAAAAAATTCCATTCTTCCTCTTAAAGGAAGAGCTAGTGGAGGGAGGCAAGAGGCACAATTCCAAATCTTTGCCTCAAATACTCAAATTGTTATTTATGCTTGGTGAATATATTGGAAAATTTCTCTTTTTTAGGTACATGCTCCAGCTTCATAGTCTCAGCTGCAAATTTCTCTCTCAAGAAATTATACTTGATGGGGATACGTTTGGTCTTGGAGTGAAAAACTATATTCTTTGACATGTTGATGGAACTAGTGTTTTCACAAATAATGGGAATAGGCTCATCATAGAAAACATGTACATCTTGTAGGGTTTTCTTCATCCACAGTAGTTGATTGCAAAAAGAAGTTACTTTTATATAATTTTTCTTCAGTTGTAGATAAGGAAATGGAAACCAACTTCTTGCTCAACCATAAGACGAGACAATCTCCAAGAAGGAAAGCACCTCCACTTGTTCTCTTTCAATTTTCCACATATCCTACCCAATCATCATCAATATAAATATAAAATTAAAAATCCTTACCTCTGGGGTACCATATTCCATGTTCCGTTTTTTCTATGACATATTTGAGAATTATTTTGGCTACTAATAGATGGATTTTCCCGGGATCTGCTTGAAATATTCCAACTATAGAAACATTCTAAATGATTTTTTGTCTCGAGGATGTCAAATACAAAATGCTACGAATAATGTATCTCTAAATATTCTGGTCCAATTTTGGTGTCTCATCAATCCTGGTAAGTTTTCAACCTATCACCATTGGAGTTCTCACTAGAGAGAATTCTTCGATTCCAAATTTCTTCAACACTTCCTTAATATACTTGACTTGAGAAATAAAAACTCCCTTAAGGGTTTGCGATATCTATAATCCAAGGAAGTATCATAACTCTCCAAGCATAAGAATCTATAACTTGGCCTTCATATCAACTGAAAATTCATTTTTTAACAGGTATGAATCATTGGAAAAGATTATATCATCAACATAAACTACCACCATAGTAAGTTTTCCACCATTTTCTTTGACATATAAGTTGTTGTCAACTTATCTTCTTTGGAATCCACACTTGATAAGGTAGTTGTTTAGCTTGGAATACCAAGTGCTAGGGGATTTCTTGAGACCATACAAAGGCTTCTTAAACCTACAAACATGATTTCATTTATTTGTTAGCTGAAAATAGTTTGGCTACTCTATATATACTTCCCCTTATATCTCTCCATTGAGAATAGCATATTTGACATCCATTTGATAAATTTTGAGCTTCTTAAAGAAAGTGTATTCCAAAACCTTCTTATTGCTTCTAATATAGCAACAAGAGAAAAAATTTCATCAAAACTCAAGCCTCCTAGTTGAGCACAACCTTTTCATACCAATCTAGCCTTGTTCCTTAACACTTCTCCACAGTCATTTAATTTATTCCTAAAAACCCACATTGCTCCAATAAAATTCTTGTTTGCATGTCTTCAAACAAGTTCTCCAATCTCATTTTTATCTATTTTATCTAATTATTTATTCATGGCCTGTAGCCAATGTTGATCTTGACTAGCTTGAACAATATCCTTTGGTTCCTCCATGGAAAATAGGGCAACATGTGCTTGTGTAGGGGAATTTATCAACTTCCTTCTTGTTTTCAATCCGTAATTTAATTCACCAACAATATGATCATTTGGGTGATGTTTTTTTACATACCTTGGGGGATCTCTCACTTGAGGATAAGAGGGTTCTTCATCACTCTCCTCTGTAGCTTCCTCGTCATTCTCACCAACGATGCTTATTGGGTCATCAACGTTGGTTTTTTCGAATTGTATCACTTCTTGGTCATCATTCTCATCTATCTTCACATCGATACAACCAATGATTCTCTTGCCGACTTTATTGTAGCACCTGTATCCTTTGTTATTTTGTGAATAACCCAGAAAAATTCCTTCATCAGCACTGGTATCAAATTTCCCAAGTTTCTCATTGTTTCTCTTGATGTAACATACGCTGCCAAAAACTTTGAATTATTTGACTATTGCTAGTCTATCACACCATAATTCATAAGGATTTTTCTCACTGTTGGGTCAAAAATGAGCTTTGTTGATGATTATCACTGCTATATGAATTTCCTTTGCCCAAAACCTTTGTTGAAATTTATTTTTTGCATCATAGCCCTAGCTAACTATTGCACTAGCCTATTTTCTCTCTCCACAACACCATTTTGTTTGGTAATATATTCTATCATAATCTTCCTCTTAATTCCATTTGATTTGCTAGAACCATCAAATTTCTTCGAAGTGAACTCAATTCCATTAAATGACCTTATTCTTTTTACTTTGCAATCAATTTCATTCTCAGCCATAGCTTTGAACTCTTTGAACTTCTCAAAATATGGATACTTCTCTCTGAGGAATGAAACCCTCATCCTCCTGCTGAAATAATCAATGATTAGGATAAAATAGAGCTTACCAGTGGTTTACTACATTCTGGATGGTCCACACAAATCGATTTGCACCAGTTTACATGGCTTTGTTGAAGTTCTTTCCTTGCCCTTAAATGGAACTCAAATGTGTTTTCCTAACTAATATGCCTTAAAATGGTGTTTTCTGGTTTAGAAATCTTGGGTAGGTCCTTGACTATGTTTTTCTTGCTTGGCTTGACAATATAGTCGAATTTCAGATGTCCAAGCCTCTTGTCCCATTACGAACTCTCATCAATCTTGGTAAAACAAAAAAAGTTTGTCTTCTCCTTCGACACACAAAAATTGTTGTTTGTTCTTACAACATTAACAATTATTCCTCCAGTACCCATGGAATTAATTTGACAATTTTTGGATCTAAAAACCATGTCATAACCTTGATCACAAATTTGTGGCAATAAATTATGTTTGAGACCATCAACATATAAAATGTTCTTAGCTTTAGATTTTCAATTTGAAAGACTAGCCACTCCTTTTATAATTATTTTTACTAGAGCATTGTTACCAAAAGTAACATTACCTTTGTCAACTGGCTTCCAGGTGAGAAAAAATCTTTTATATCCTGTCATGTGCCTGGAACAACCACTTTCCACATACCAGTGGCTTCCATTGTTGTGTTCTTATAGTTCAATATCACATTGATCTGGTTTTTCTTTTTCTTTCCATACTTTTGGCTTCTCTCCTGTTTTTTTAATAACTGGATCCGTCTTCTTTTGTTTCAACCTACAATTAACTACTATATGCCCAAAATTTTGGCACTTAAAACACTACACCTGATGATTTAGAGGAGAAAAGAAATTATTACACCTAAATCTGCCTCTTCTCCACTGAATTATTCTCTTGGATCCGAGTTCTTTGTAAGATAGATTAACTCTACAGTTTGCTACTTTGTGGCCATAATTTGTGCATGTAAAATAATATCCAAGGAAGAAATCCTTGTACCTAGATGGTTACCTTTTGCACTGATAAGAAAGTGGGTCAAATCGATTTGAAGGGACATGGTGCTCCTTTTGTTGTTGTTGCTGATTTTTTCTTTGACTTAGTATTGTGTGGGTATTTCTTTTGTTGCGGGAACAAATTTAATTGCCTTTATACCTTTTATTTTAGTTGATGCACTAGAATCACCTTAAAAAAAAAGACCAGTTTGACCTTTATAGATGCACTAAGACTCTAATATCTCATTTAAATTTTCTGTGCCTTTACTGAATTTCTTATTGAAGCTGAGTTTTGTTATAGCCTTTTTAAGATTCTTCTTGATCAACAAAATTTCTCCTTCCAACTTCTCACAGATTTTAGCCTTTTCATTTAACTATTACTTCAAGGTTTCTTATATTTTTCTTACCTTCTTCAATCATAGTAATGGCTCAACAACCTCCACCTTATCCTTTAATGAAGACTCCATTTGGGTTTTGTTTTTCTTCCTTAATCCCTTTAAATTTCTTCAAGAGAACTTACCACCTCCAGTCCACTTCTTCATCAATGTAAATAACCTCAACTGCAAGATTTTATGCCTCCATAAGCACACCCTTTAAAGCTATCCTAATATCTATCCTCATATGAGGATTGTCAGCTCAATTTCATAGGAGCTTTCATCTTGAGCATATAAACTTTCTTCTTAGTTTTTTTTTTTCCTTTTTAACCTTTTTATATTTTTATTTAGATCATGATCCTTTTACTTGTTTTTAGGGTAATTTGATGCACAATGACCAACTTTTCCTACAATTAAAACATTTAAAGGGAAAAATTACCTTTATACTTTCTTGATCCGTGTCAATTCCCTCCTCAAAATATTATCTTATTCTTCATATGATTCACAACTTCTCCCATCATGCTCATCCTTGTACTTCTTTTATGCTTTGAAGGATGATTCTTTGGCTGCGTAATTTCCTTAGAAATCATCATATCATATGCAAGTGAGTATTCCAAGGAGTTGATCTAGAGTGAGAGTGTTCATATTTTTCCATTTTCATTCAAAGTACAATACCTTCACATGTCCTAGGAAGATATATTTAGCACTTTTTGAGCTACCACATCTTCATATAGATTCCCATCTAAGCCTCTTGTTTGTCCACAACTTCAACAACCTCTTTGAAAACACTTTTCAATATATTTATCATCAAGCATTTCACCCATTCAAAATGGATCCTGAATAACTTTGAGTTTAGCTTTCTTTTTATGTTGTCTCCTTCATAGTAGTCATGTTGTCCAAATCTCAAGTGCGATTGTGTCCATTACTTGGACAAGCTCGTATTCAATAGGCCATCAAGGCATAGTATGGATTACTTTAGCATTGCATGTGAACTCTAACTTTTGATCTTTGGTTACTGCATAGAGGTCTTTTGATGTTCTTCTTCCATAACATCCCATAGACGACCATGATTGAAATATAGTATTCACTTACAATGAACGATAGTTTTTTCCATCAATAGACGCTTTATTGATAAAATGCTTAACTTGTCGCACAATGTCTAATCTTTCTTCTAATGCTTAGACTGATGAATTTACTCGATTCATACCAATTATTGAAATCGAGAGAATAATTTGTGATCACAGAATCAACATTGTAACAACATTTACTAATTAAAAATTATTTTCAATTACACCACCACTATTTCAAATATTTATAAGCACAAAACAAGAAAACTCAATGGCATTGCATACCAATGAACAATTTAAATTTCGTAAATGCTCCTCAAAATTTTAAATGGAGCAAGCTACAACTTTAAAATACACTTCTCTAGTTATAACCATCAAGAAGTTGCAACTTCTTGATTGTTCAATTGTCAACTAAATGGAGATATAACCCCAACAATACTCTACCACCCACCTGGAAGGAGCAACAACCAATAATAACAAGCGTAACTATTTAAATAATCATTGTTCCATCCTTCATCCATTTTCAAACTAGGAAACATGAATGCCATCTTCTTCTTTAAAACAAGTGAATCTCTCAACCACCAACAACACCTTCTTCAATCCTTCATCACCTAAAAACATCGTATCAACTAATCGCTACAAAAAATCTTTGTCTCAAAAAGAATTGCACACATATTTAATTCTTCTTGATTAGGCCTTTCTTTATATTTTCATTTATTTCTTGCATGCTTCTTTATTTTTTCCTTTGTCTTGTTAACCTTAGTACTTTTGGCACCATGTTTTTTGTTCAATGCTTCATCTCTAAGTTAAGCTAAACTTCACCACTCCTTCGCCACCTAAAAATGATTTTTCCTGAGAATTTATGCATTCTTTCTATTTCATAAATTTACAGTACACTTGTTATTTTTATCTTCACCATCAGGTCTTAACACAAACTACACAAAATAGAATTTCCATTTTTTCTTCCCTTAAGCCCATTTTCCTCATCCCTTTGACCTATCTTCTTCCATAGGACCAATCTATGTGACCTTCCGGCTAACTCTCTTGGATTCTCAACCCCTTTGAGCCCTGCAAAAATAATTTCCCCGTGTTAATGACTCCGCACCGTTGGTCGTAATGCTTAGCTCTCTATGACTCTTTTATTTTGTCATTTTTCCTCCAAATACTACGTAACCTCGAGCACATGGAGTCCATGTTTCCTTCCTCCCATATTTTTATTGAAAATGTCCTTTATATGAAACGAGCTCTAAAAATAGAAGAAAAGAGAGATCAACGCCTTAGAACTCGCCCACTTCGAGGGGAAACCTCCTTTACATTACAAAATGAACAAATATTGGATGATACAAATGAAAAACCCTTCTTCTATATATAAGATTCCATGGGTTCACAATATAATCCTAGCCGACCTAACAATAATAATGTAAGGGCATAATTACACTAACAACAATAAGGGACCACACTATAATCTAGACCTAAACATGCCCCTCTCCTTCAAAAGTGTTGTCCTCAATGCTGAGCAGCTCGATGCTTCCGTATAAGATTCTCATCCTCCCATGTAGAATCTTCAATGGGTAAGTTCTTCCACTCACATGAGACACTCGAAATTGATCGATTTGTAGTCAGAAAAGTTCTTGTTTCCATGGTCGCTTCTAGTTCCAACATGATTTTTCCTTCCTCAATGCTCCGGAAATACTATTTGAACTAGAAGTTTGTCACCTATAACCTTCTTTAGTTTCAAACATGGAAAATCAGATGCACTGTTACAAATGCAGTTCCAATGAGTGCCATAGTACCAATCTTTTGCAACACCTTCGTAAGGACCATAGTAATTTGGCGATAATTTATTACTCTTCTTAGCTTTCTTGGAGGGACATTTTTTTGTATGAAGTTGTAGTCGTAAAAATACCTTACTTCCTACATTAAGACTTATCTTGTTGTAATGTTGATCTCATTGTTTCATTCAATTTTGTGCCAAATTTAGTTTATCCTTTAAGATTTGGAGAACTTGTTATCGATGCTCGATGTGATCTTCCACCGCTTCAACCTCATAATTTTTCTCTTAAAGATGATGTGATGGATGGTGGATGATATCCATAAAGTACCATAAATGAGGTCATTTTGCTACAAACATGGAAGGAAGTGTTATACCACCATTCAAATGTATAACCACTTGATCCATCATGGTTTCGTTTACATGATATAAAACAACAAATATATCCTTCCAAAAATTTGTTCACTATCTTTGTTTTACCATCGAATTGAGGGATGATAAGATGAGATATGAGCTAGTTGAGGAACCAAACAAGAAATACTTCATATCCAAAAGTTTTAAAGGAAATTTAGATCTCACAAATACAAATAATCTTTGGTTTTCCATGTAGTTTTTAATTATCATAAACACAAGAGTTAACCGTACTTACTTTAAATGGATGAGATAATGCACAAAAGTGTGCATACTTGGTAAGTCTATCAACTACCACCATGATGACACACTTTCCTTCAAACTTAGGCAACTACAGATAAACCCATTGAAATATCCTCGCAGCGTTGACTCGGGAATGGATAAAGGTTGTAGAAGACCCAAGGTCTTAATTGTCTCAACTTTATTTTGTCGTGGCAAAACAAACATTCTCGCCACAAAATTTTGAATATCATATTTAAATCCATCCCAAAAAAATTCTTTCTTCACCCCGTGGTAAGTTTTTAAAATATTGCTAGAAAGTCTTCCAAAGGAGAAGGTGCAATTTCAAAAAATATTTTTTTTAGTTGGGAATTATTACAAATATATAAGCGAGATTGTGACAAGAAAGAGTCATTTTTCCAACTAAATGTATCAGATGTAACTAGATCTTGCCGTAACTTTTGAATGATGTCCACACTTCTTCATCCTTCGTCCATTCATCCCTTGTTTTGGTTATCCAATCAAGTTAAGTAATATAAATGGCACAAAGTAATGCTTCCACCTTCATCCATTCTTAAGAGTGTATCCGCAAAAAATTAGCTTCCCCTTTTTGTAGATGATTTCAAAGTCATAAACTAACACTGTGACCCATTTTTTCTACTCTTCTCATATTCTGTTCCAAAAAGTGTTTAAGACAATCATGATATGTTGTTACCCGGAAGCATTCTTCTCCATTAGGTGTATCGCCATGTATCTGCATGTAGTATTTCCAACCTTTCCTTCTCATAAATAGTTTGTAAGTACTTTCATTACCTAATTTCAAAAGTAATGGGTCTTCCTCTTCGTATTAAAACAAACACCAATTCGATTTCCTGAGGTACCATCTGCCAATAAAGCGTTTTGTGAAGTCCTGCATACTTAAGACCAAGAAAGAAGTACATTTCTCTTAAGATATTCAAAGGCCTTAGTTGCTTCTAGAGTCCATGAAAATTCATCTTTCTTCAATAATTTTGTTAAGAGGTGTTGCTATTCCCCATAATTCTTAAAACTTGGCGGAGAATACCTAAAGAATCTCACAATCTCAGAACCATTTTATGGTTGTGGGGAATTTCCATTCCTTAATGGCTTTAATTTTGTTAAGGTCTACCTTAACACCCTCGTGAGATATATTGTGACTAAGATAGATACATATCTTGTACTCCAAAGAAACATTTGGAGTCTTTTTGCATATAATTTCTTCTCCGCAATAGTTTGAGCACTGTCAACATGTCGTAACATGATCCTTCCAAGTCCTATTATACATTAGTATATCATCAAAAAAACTAACACAAATTTTCTAAGGAAGGGTTTGAAAAATGGAATTCATCAACCCTTGAAAACGTACAAGGTGCATCAAAATCAAAAAGTCATGACAAAAAATTCATAATGACCCTCATGAGCTCGAAATGATGTTTTCAATATCTTCAAATTTTCATTATAATTTGATGATATTCTCAGAATGAAGATCCAACTTGGTAAAATAAATCTTTCCATGTAATTCATCCAATAATTCATCAACTATGAAGAATGAAATTTATTCTTTATGATATTTATTATGAGTTCTACAACTTTTAAGGATACAGTGCTCCATGTTCCATCCTTCTTCTCGTGCACCAATACTACCTAGAAGAGAATTAACTTTTGACTTAGGTTGAATTATACCACCTCTTAACATTTCGCAATCATACATTCAATTTTCTCTTTTAGAAATAAGGATATCTCGTAAGACCCGATGTTTGGAGGAACACTTCTTGAATCAAATGAATATCATGGTCAGCGATCACGAATAGGTGAGTCCTTTTGGAGTTTCAATGCATCTTAGAATTATTGTCCAAGATTTTTGGAGATCTCGAGAAATAGATGATTTAGTGTTGGAACTTTTAGTGAGCACACTTTTGCAATTAAAATCTCATTATTTTCTTCAAATCACGTGCCATTGCTTGTCATCTTCCCCGCTTCCCCGCGATACCCTACCCAATTTCCTTTCCTTTCCGAAAAAAAAAAATTTCCAAGAAAATTTCTTGAAAATTTAAAGCTATCGTCCCCAAAGATTGTAACCATTGTACTCCTAAGACAACATCAACACCTCCCATTAATAAAAAATGAACTATTCAATACATATTCCCATGTTAGCTTGATATTATGGAATTTTCCAGAAATTTATAGTTCCTCCATTTGCGACCACTTCATATTACATATGGTGCTGTGTGAGAAGAAATTAGTCTCCGGTTATCTAAAATAATAAAATTACAGCCATCCTAATCAATCAACACTATTACCTTTTTCCTCTTGATATGTTCCTTCTATCTGAGAGTTTGAGGAGTGTTAATGCTCGCCAATGCATTAAACGATATGGTCAAACTCATTTCTTCTTTCTCTAGGGTTTGTTCTTAGTGTATATCCTCTTCTTTTAATTTTTCTTTGTTCATTTTCTTCCTCCTCTTCACAATCTATGTAAAAAAATTTCTTCTCATCACAATTATGAATACTAAGTGGGTCTTCCATCCAACATTCGAGTTTATGAAATCACCATTAACATTTTTTTTTCTTTCATCATGAGTTTCCTATACTATCTTTTCGCCATTAGAACTATTTGTATCAATTTTGTCAAATCATCCTCAAACCTTCCATGTCTACTTTTAGATAATTCTTCATGTTTCTTCTATGTTGTTCATTTTCTTCATCTTATTTCCATGTCTTCCATCCACTATTTGTTATCCATCACGCCTTTCCAAACCATCCATATTAGCTACCATACAATTTTTATTCAAACCATCCATATTAGCTCCACACTTTTCTTCAAAACTTCCATTTAATTTTTGTTGCTCTTTGTGATAATGAAATTTGGTGCACTTGCTCTTGTAATTTTGATATATCATGTCGCAATTATTCATCTTCATGAGTCATAGTAGATTATTATGAGGGCTTAATGGGTGTTGAATTATTTTTAGGGGGGCATTTTAAAACCTAATACCGATATCTATGCTTCTAATATGCCTCTGAATCCATTTCAAATTGATTTTTCAAACAAGACTTATGGAATTTGAAAAAAAGATACATGCATTTTTCTTGCTTTTCGAGGAGCTTGATATTGAAATCGAATTATCTTTGTGACTTTGGATCTTCAATATTTGAAATTCAGTCATGTATTAGCCCTCTAAATATTCTTACAAATTGATAGAATTCACCTCGATTTGGATGTCAACACAGGTATCTCAATTCACAACATCCTGATTATGGATCAGTTCAATGTGAGCACACTGGGCCAATAAGTACATGTCAGAGCTTCCTCCTTCGTTCCGAAATGTATACACAAAAGCTACACCATACCTTGGACCACTTTTTTACAAAATTCCAATCTAAATGATCAGAGACAGTGTATAATAATTTTTTGAAGGTCACCTTTTATGAAATTTGGAGGTGAAAACTCAACTTCACATATCATATCTCCGAAAATTTTGCGAACCAAGATCTAAAACTTTTACATGAATTTCCTCCTGATTTTCACTTTTCCAGTGTGTTAAAAACACATTTTGAACCTTTGAGAAAAAAAATTTCTGAAGAAATACCATATTGAACTATTTCTGTTGTTTTGGAACCCTAGAATCCAAAGCTCGATACCAACAAAGTATGAAACCGCCCAAAAAGGATAAGAAAGAGACATCACGCCTTAATTCTACATCAAAAAATTCTTGGATGATACAATGACAAAGCTCCTTCTATATATAGGATTCCATGGGGTCACAATATAATCCTAGCCGACCTAACAATAATAACATAAGGGCACAATAATAACAATATGGTGGTTACAAGGGTATGAAAATAACAATAAGGGGTTACACTAACATCAATAAGGGACTAGACTATTAATATAGAACCTAACACTTTATGAACCTCCGTTTGGGTTCTTCCATCGGGTTGATGTGTCCATTGGGACCACTTCGACACTAACATAATTGGTTGTATTCTACCCGTTGAGCCTCCATGTCCCCATCCGTTCGGCCTCAAACTACCGCCAACCCTAATCCTAACCATTCTTTCACAAGCTAGGCCAATAAGTGGTTTTTCTTTCGTCCTGGCCGTGTCCTCGGCTTCCGTTTGATTGGTTGTGGCCTAAAAGGTCGGCAAAGCCGATGTGTCCCGAATCCTCTTCTCCTAAAGCTTTCGATTAGCGCTCTTTTCGATAAAATTTCGGTTCAATCTTTTCTCCTCGGGTATGAATCCTCACGGACAGAGCCTTCGAAGGAGTGAATCTCTGTGTGGATCTCCACCTTTGATCTATGCGATCAAAGTCATGTGAAACCACTCCTCGTGACCAACACCTCTATCTAAAGGCCTTCTTCATGTCGTTGACAACCACCACCGTCCGAACACTTTCCTCATTTTCCCCTAGCCTGGATATGTGATACGCTCGCATCTTTCTCTTACCCCCGATATTTTGGGCCCGCCCCACATGGGCCGAGTTGATGGAGTGGGCCTCCCCTACTTAACTCATTGGTTTCTTCCGTCATGTTGTTGCATTTTCAAATGATACCATGTCCCTATGTTAATATTCCAACGCAAGATTAGGACTTACAATTTGGATTATCTGTAAGACACTCCCGGTGGGCTCACCATCACCAACTCGCCTCCGTCTCCCGACACTACACATATGTGCATCATTTTCACATCTCCAGGTACTCCCAATGGGGTGATACTATCGGACGTGTTCCACCCACTCTTTCCTTATCAGCACCTAACTATTCTTCTATGTTGCCCCGACTACCACCCCTCTCGGTCGCTTAGACCTAAGAACTCAAAAAAAAAAAAAAATCGGGGTGAACCTTCTCGAGTAACTTTGTTGGGTCATCCTATCGTGTGAGATCCACCTATGGAAAATAATATTATTCTCTACCACTAATGTGGCATCCACTTAAGCTCGAAGCTTTGCGTATAGGCTTTGTTGCTAGGTTTTGCACTTGTGCTAACTTGGTTTTGCACCAAAGTCCGCCCCAACACCTTTAACTTTGTGATGAAAGACTTCAAGGCCACGCAGTTTTGACCGGCTCTATCTAATGATCTAGGAGGCTATTTTTAAACCTATGCACAATGCTGAAAAAATATTCCGTAGCCCTATCCATATGAGTGGATTACACCTTTCTCCCCGAGATGATTTGGTTCCCCATAATTGGGATTTAAAGTCCGCATCTTTTGAGTCATTACAGCTCATGCAACTCCTTTTTAGGCTTCTTCCTTCTTAACACTTGTACTCTTGAGTTTCCACCATGTTACATGTTTCTAGTTGTTGACGCCAATGAGAATCTATTTCTAGCAATCATATGTATATTTATAACATTCATTTAGTTAATAATAATTAAATTATTTCTACAAAGGCTATTAGTAGTCATCTTTCTACAAGCAACAATAAATGTTAGTTTATTCCACTTATAGCAATTTAATGTCATTTTTCAATAAATGTATTGCAATGGTGACAATCATAACAAAAAATAGTAGCAGCTTAAAAATTCTCATACATATTCCTTTTTTGCTTTATCCTCAAAATCATCAAATCTACTAAGGAATTTTTTGTATGTCTTCAATCATATCGCAGGTTGTTTACTTGATAACTTGTTTTTCCACATAAACTAACATGATCACATTTGCACTTGGAAATTATTACAAACCATCATAGAATTTCTTGATCAAGACCAAGTCACTTTATAGTTTTGACTTTCTAACAATTTTTTGTTTATGTCAGTTTCAGAATAATCATTTGGTGTATTTTACACAATGTCTTCATCTTTAAAAATATAAGCCTTTGCCTTATAATTAGCCATACAAGTTACAACAATATAAGGAAATAAATACAAAACTCAGACAAAAAAATTAAGTCAGACTCTAATTAATCACATGAATTTGAGACCGTATTTCAAGTCGTTTGTATGTTAAAAAAAATTGATTGAAAATAATATTGTCAAAGGTAATCATGATTCCAGGATTGATACACATTGCATTGATGATTATGCACCTCAATCCGTATAATGCTAACACTATATAAATTCAGAAATTGGTGAGGTGGCAGAGATGAGGGCAGAGAGGTGAGTGATGAGGTAGAGAGATACATAAGTACCTGGTAGTCGAGTCCAGTATATTTAGTTAAAACATACTTTGACATTCAAAGTTTATTTACTCTTATGAAACTAACCTTTTGAGATACATGAAAATTGCATTTTTTATGAACCAACTTTATATGTATGTGGTGAAAACTTATTTTTGATATTGAAAGTAACTTTTATACATGTATGGAAACATAAAATGTTAAGTTTGTCGCTAGTCTAAAACTAGAATTAGTTACCTAATGGCTCCAATTTTGATCCATTTCAATGTATGTTCATGTTTACAAAATTAAAGATTACTCGTAATAACCTCCTATGAAGGTATAAACAGAGTTGTCAATATTTAATAAAAAAATTTTAACATCCCTGCGAGTAAAAAAAATTTATATTAAACCTATAGCTTTGATCAAAACTAATGCTAATGGAAGCTATACGACTCACGTATCCAGTAGCAAACAACGTGTTTAAATAAATTCAACACTCAAAACGGATGAAAATAACTTGCATTATAAATAATACCTGTACTTCATCCCTAAATCATAAGTATCAAAACTGTAAGGAAATGTTTAACGAGATAAATATATTGGAAAAAGACTGGTGGTATTACACCTTGCAATATAGAGAAAGGTCATTATAATGTCCAGTGAAATCAATTTCATTTTGAATTGCATTTTTAACCTGTTCTCACGCATATTTATCTTTTTATCGTATATACATTGAATTA
This sequence comes from Pinus albicaulis, assembly GCA_034641835.2. Taxonomy (NCBI): domain Eukaryota; kingdom Viridiplantae; phylum Streptophyta; class Pinopsida; order Pinales; family Pinaceae; genus Pinus; species Pinus albicaulis. Next base: position 1,270,403,177 of record CM076581.1, read on the forward strand.
CTTTTCACAAAGTGATATCGAACTTCCATGAAATATGAAATGAAACTTGTTCATTCAATCATAATAAAATTCTAAAGAATCCTACAAATGCATCATTGTTGTAATAAATGCATAATGAAAAGAATGTTGAAGATGTTACGAAGAGTTTTAAGGGATGAAAAACAAATAAAATCAGGTAATGATAAGTTTAATGATATTAAAAGCAATGTAATATTTTGGATCATTATTATAATATAGTCAAACTAGAATCTTCCATGATTAAAAGAGAATATAGAAATTATAAAAGAGGTTATATGGAAAGTTACGTTTCTAACAAATTTTCCCTTGGAACATAAATTATATAATAAGATTAATTTTTCCTCTCAACATAGATTATCTGATAAGATTAGAAGTTGATTTAATCCAAAAAAACAGTATTGGTACAAAACTTTTGTAAAGAAATTAAGAGCCTATAATACTTATGATCTTGTGAGAACAGGTTATATTTTTGTTGTTAGAATAAAAATAATGTTTCATTTGTTAGGTTTATTGTAATAATGTTTCTACGGGTTAGTTCTATCTTTAGCTCAAAACAAAATTACAGCAACATTTTTTAAATACAGATAAAATATTTTAATTAAAATTTATTATTATTTATTGATATTTTTATTTTTTAATTACATATCCGTTGTTGAAAATCTTCCAATTATGTCAAACAAAGGTTTCATTCCAATGAAAGAATTTAATCGCTAAGTCTACAAAGGTATATTATTCTACCTTTCCATTTTAAACTTCTGACTCTAATAGCACTACTCTAAACTCATTAGACCCAATTTAAAACTTATAATATAAAATGTTATTTAAAGACAGAATATATTGTATGTATTAAGATTTTCATATATCGAAATCTATAAAGAAGATTTAGTCATAAAAGTGGGATTATTTTTTTATCAAGATGTGAAATAAAAATCTATCCTCTTTCAATATTTTTTCAATTCAAGAGTATCACTTAAAGACATTTGAAGACATTGAATTTGTTTACCTATGTATACAAGTTCATGGTTAGTGAGATGCAAATTATAGTCTAAAGACATTTGTTTAGAAAACATTTTAAGTTCATATGAATTGAATGTTAAAGGCTATATGGTATATATTAATTTGCAGTTGTATTAAGTTATGTTCACTAAGTAGTGATAGATATTGGATTTTACTGTACTGGTGCATAGTGGCAAGGACTCTAAATATGACAAATAATAGGCTATTTGATCAAGGTTGATAAAGAAAGACAAAAGTTTTATGAATTTGTTAAACATATTAATATATACAGGCACTATTATTTCAGCTGTTTGATAGATAGTGTTGTAGTAACATATATCTTATATTTTGATTCAATGCAATGTTACTTTTCTCAATTTAATTCACATACACACAACAACAATAATATTTTAATTGAAGATGTCTTATTAATTAATTAAGATTTTGAAATGATGATTAATTGGGTTTTAATTTAAGATTTTTAAAAATGTTGTATAGATATATATGGTGAACAATACATTTATTTGTTCAATAATGTTATATAATTATATTTTATATTTTGTAGATACCATATTAATGTTAATTCTTTTTTCGTTTTTTGATTTACATTCACAATAAAAGTAAGATTTTAATTAGTGAATATTATTACCTTTCTAGTAAAAAAGGAAACACAATTTATATTTCTATTTATCTAAATTGAATATACTCTTATTTCAACTTTCATAGCTCCCACGTTGTGGCGACTTAAGTTCATTGTGGTTGGTGTGCAACACTAATGTAATTTCACTCTTAAAATTACTCTTATCGATACTACACCTATTTTCAACACTAGTCAATTTTTTGTTTAAGTTTTCTTTCAATTATTCAATATGAAGAGGAAATTCATTTTTTATTTTATCAGGCTATCATAATATATATAGATTAAAAAATATAATAAGCAGTAGCAATACAACAATGTGCTAACACAATTATGATAGTAATATAATTTTACGATGTGATAAACTCCCTAAAAAAGTTTCCATGTCTTTTATTAATTGTTACAAATATAATATAACCTCAATTAAAGGCTAAAATATGTGGTAGTTACCCCGTCTAGTCAATAAAATTATCCTGGAATTTAATCTGTTTCAACCGTGGAAACCATGCATGTTTTCTTTCCAAGTTCCTCTTGCACATTCACAATCATGCAGTCTTTCCTATGTGTTTATCCAAGTATTCTTAATGTTATGCTCAAGTTGGCAATCTTCCTATGTATCTTTTCAAGTTTTACACTTAACTTGCATAGAAACAAAATATATCCCTGCATACACCAACAATATTTCTGCTAGGTTATCACTGGAGAGCCCCAGAATTTTCCTGCAGACCTTCTTTATTAATTTTCCTACCTTGTGTAAAATTATTAGTTTTACTTGATATCAGTTCAAATTATTCTATTTTATAAATTTAGTTGAAATTCTTTTGCCTGGCTGAATTTCTTCCACTCTCACTTATATTTGTTCAATCAAAGTTAATTATGTGACTGAATAACTTTTCCATGCTTTACCGATCTTCTCTCATTTTTGTGGGCACCTCGTGCCTATGGTCACGCCCATGTCCATGCCAGCATGCTCATGGCATCTAGGCACTCCTCGTCGATGGGCAATGCCTTGAATGGCCCCATTTCACCTTGCCTTGTCTCTTATGAAGTTGTTTGCTTCCTCAGGTCATGTGTCACAACCATTCACCGCCATGTTCCCCTCATTTTCACCACACTCCTCGTCTTCACTTTACTCACACATCGTCACATCGCTCTCGGGCTCCCATGGTGTGGGCGCACCCATTAGCACAAGCCTCATCTGTGGTATGCCCGCCTCCAGTTATGTGGGCACACCGCTATAGAGCGTTAGTGCCTACATTCTACCTGGCCCATGCAAATTAGGGATGTGTTACACCACTATCCAACTCAATTTTTTGACTTTTATAGTGTAATTAATTACTCAGGATTACCGTCTTTGCGTTAACTGAGGTCCTGAATATTTCTCCCCTCTTAAAAATAATAACTTCTGATACTACCATTCAACAACTTCCATTTCAACATCTAAATGTCACAAAGTTCATCTATCCACTAACTGTCATACATGAACTTTTCCTTCATCACACAATCCTTAATCTGTTCATTTCTCCAAAGGTAAGACTCCTCAATCTCACTAGAGACACACACCTGTTGCATCCTCCATACTTCTCATCTCATATGACAAGGTCTGAATTGCACTAATCAGTATTGCTTTAGTTGTAACCTATATCATAAGCAATCATGAGATAACATCATCATTTGAATCATCAAAAGCAGACCCAACTAACTGAACATTTTATATTTTGACATCAGAAGAATCAAGCTAGTTGGGCAGTTAATCTAATGACTATGTGTTTCAACCCATGAGAATGTACTTCCTCATGCCATCATTGGTTGTTTCTTCAACATTTTCTCACATCTTTGAAATCTGATCAAAAAATATCTCTGCCTAACCCTTCAACTAACACTTAATGTTCCATGTCCAGTCCATGAAGAAAATCATATTACATAAATATTTTGCACATCTATACATAAGTGGAAAGTATTCATTTCTCTCCATCATTCCATCGACAAGCCCACATAATACATACCAGAATAGTCAGTGTCTATAAAAATGGCTAAGTCTCATCAAATCAACCTCCATGCCTAAGTGCTCCCACCAAGGCACCTCCCACACTATAATCATCACAATCCAACTCTGCAGGTATTTTCCTCTACAATCCATTAAGTCACTTCATACATGGCATCCATATTTTTCCTTGTGTATAAACCCATAATGATCAAAAGTCATCAACCCAATCTGTGAACACCTCAAAGAATCAGATATCCAATTAATTGGTATGAATATTCATCAACTACAACTTTTTTAAGTCGTCATAAGTCTATGAAACTATCTTTCATCCAAACTTGTAGTACACTTTTATTGTCATGTTCACTCCAAGTTGAATGCCTTCTTGTACATGTAGACTCTTCATAGTTTTACAAAGTGTATTTAAGTAAAATACCATTTTCCTTGTTGTCTAAAAAGAACTGCAGACAATCACCACCTACCTAAAAACATCCATATGTAGCCCCAGAATTTATTCCATGAAGATCTCACTGCACTCTTTATGCCCATATGCTACATCCTCTCAAGTGTCCTCGCTAATGCCCCTACACCAAGTCCGCCATGCCCTTTTCTTTAAATCTATGCATGACTTCAAATAGTCTAACTCATTCACTTAGAGTACCTAATGCAATTCTAGTCAACACACTTTACTATTGTTTAGGCTAGCGCCTTTCTCACCCTACCCTCATATTTTTATCATGTGTCCCTTCCTTCATCAATTTCCCCATTAAAGTTTCATCAAGACTGGGCTTCTCTGGCTCTAACAAACAATTAGAATTATCAATGTTACCTAATTATGTGTATCAAGTATTGTTTATTTTCATAAAATTTAATTCATCTTTCAAGAGTTAAGAGAAATTAGCTGCACATTCTCTGTAGCATGGTTCATTTGGTTAAACGTAGGTTCATCATGTACAATTCTTGTCTCGGTAGAGCATTTTCACCTTTGCTCTAAGGTTTCATACCTCCAAACAAGTCCTGCAAAATCAAAATCCAATTCATCAATATAATCAATGAAAACATACTCTAATCTTCCAGGAAAGTCATCCATCACACGTTCCTCTTAATCAAGATAAAGGGAGCTAATATAGGACTCATCAAAAGTCAGACCTCTCTTCCTAAGGCTAGACATCTATGAATCGAACTCAACTTTGGAAACTTTCTATCTTCAATAGTCTTCCTTTGTTGGAAAGACTCAACACTTATTTATCCTTCTATATCATCCCCATAAAGAACTTCTTTTCCTAACCACTTTTCAACATTCCTGGTCATAATCAAATTATAGGTATCATCCCCAAGAAATCATTCCTTTATTAACAACAACATCACATCACATTTAACCATTAAACCATGCTATTCTTTAGCATGACCAATAGCTAGAAAGGATCCATATTTATGCAAGAACATAATAAAATAAAAAATAAAATATAAACATAGATCCATTAGAAAATATATTTCATTTTAAAATAATAATTAAATAACTTAATTAGTTTACAAGAGAATGAAATAATCAATGGAAAATGGCAGTTTATCTCCAGGAAGAGATGTGGATTCTGTTATGTCTCTCCAACTGTAAGTTAATAGCTCAAGGCTTTTTATTATTGATAAAAATGGGGAAATCAAATATCTAAACATAACTATATGATGAAGCACTAAACTATGGGCCTCATAAAATTACATCAATCCATCTTGACATAATCTATATGATCTTAGTTTGACATGCACAATAATTTTATTACAAATATTTGTCTGAGAATATGAACTTTCAAAGATCAAGATCATTAAAACACCCATGTTAAATTTTTGCCACAAAATGTGTTTAGGGCACTAAAATGGCTTTAGAAAGTTCAGGATCCATAAAAACTTATAAAAGATGTAAATGAAGTACAATTAAGGAAATTCAAAAAAAATAAAGAAAAAAAAATGTTACGTGTCCAAGTAAAATTGATAAAATTGGAATATCCACTGATCATTCCTCCTCTTCTTAAAGCAATGTCCCTCATTTGCGTCAGTCTTCCATGAGATGAGGAAACTTTTACCGAACTCTGGCCTCAGGAACCACTTGCCTTGTGTGTGTTTTCCAACTTTTACCCAGAATATAGATGGATCCTCTACCATGTTCTTGATCTGCAACAAGGGAATCCATCATTTGTGCCAATCATGCATTCTGGTTTAATTTATCTAAAAGAGTTATTGTATGTGAATATATTTCACAATGGTAAAAATAGGGCGAAGGGGATCCAGGTCAAAGAAAATCTAGGTGACCAAGTGATGGTGGAAACATTAGCCGAAGGAATTATCCCCAACCTCATAATAGTATACACCATTTTAGTGGGTGGTTTACAGTAGCCTGAACAGGTACTCTCTTAAGCAAATGTAACCAAAATTTTTCACCCACTGAACTTGTGTGTAACCTCGATGTCGATCATGTTGTCAAGCATACTTAGAATTGGCTCGTCCAATTTGTCACAAACTGCTGGCGAATGTTGGTCGCACTCAATGCTTTTCACCTTGTTGTCTTCTTGATCGACATGAGTTCTGATATGCCTACATTTAAAATGGTATGGGAAAATCAATGGGACATAGCGTGGTTGTAATCCTAAGCCCACCCAAAAGGTGTCAAAGGCTGAGTTGTGAGACTGGATTATAGCTGTGTTGGACACAAGAGGCTTTCATCCATAAAAGTGTGATCTCTGTTGTAGATGCGTAATGTGCATGGATAACCTTTATGACCCTTTGTTTAGCCATCAGCTATAAAATATTGGGACTTAGTGAGCCAGTGTCCAAATGACTAGCTAGAGACTTGACCAAAATTCATTGAGAAACCATTGTCCCAACTCCGAGATATGACCATGGGATCCAAAGTGTACCCACACTCGCTCAAAGAAGAGTTTAGCAATGGCTTTGCCAGGATATTCTTCTTGGCAGATCCCATAATGATCATCTTAGAGAATCTATCGACGACCAAAAAACATAGTCATTTCCATGCTTCGTAGAAGGAAGTCCTGGCATGTAACCAGTGGACAGATCTACACATTGGTGTAGAAGCAGAGACATAGTCCATGCTTCTTTGATGTCCAGCTTGGGTGTCACGTGTAGGTAGTGGGAGATCTCATGGACTTCTCACTACTAGGTGTCCAAGGGTTCCTGGGACAGTAGAAATACTGGCAGTAATCGCCACTATTTCCTTTGAACTCGAAATGTCCATGACCCGACCATAGAGCGCTTCCCAAATCACCGCACGCTCACTTGAAGGAACATGGAGGTTCTAGGTGGCATAATGCTGCATCCTCGAGGTGAAAATCTAGAACTTTCTTATGCTCCAGTTCATCTGATGTGTTTTCGAATTTTGGATTACTTTTGTAGAGATGTGGCTGTCCTAAGTATCATGCCCATAATACCAGCATACATAATGCCACAATCGCCGGTCATCAAAGGCAACTCCGCAAGCGATTATTGGTGTTTCCTCTTGTACTTGATCTTCAAATGGAACCACAAGGCATGTGGACTACTTCGATGGCGATCATTTTGCAACTTCCTCGTGTCCATATGAAGTGTAAGCAGGATCAAGTGGATGATCATTTTCCCCAAAATGTAGTTCTTCCATCATTTTATTTCCGCATAATGGAATACAACTCTTTTTCATAGGTGGGATACTTTGAACTCTATCTGAAAGTGTCTCACTTTTATATTGCATTGCATGCCCCCGATGAGCACTTACCACTCCCAAATAGCATGGCTTAATAAAAGGTTCTAATCTTAAATGGTTGTCAGTAATTCGGTAATGTGAGTACCTGTGCAAAGCAAAGGTGATGCTTCAGCTTTTGAACGCCTTCTCGTTGAGATTCACCAAAATAATTGCTTTTTGTTCCTCCTGAGGACTTCACTCAAAGGCTAAGTGGTATGAGAGAACCCCAACACGGAACCCGTGGTAGAAATTGGAAAGACTTAGAAATTTGTGGAGCTCTATAAGAGTGATAATGTACAATCCTAAATGAGCTAGGTCTGGTCTAGTCCACATGCACCTCGCTCATCAATAATGTACCTCAGATATTAAACCTCGGGTCATGCCAAAAGTGCATTTATCCAAATTGGCACACACACCAGCCACAAATGTTTCTGAGACATGTTGAATGTAGTGGAGGTGATCTTACCAACTATGTACAAAGATTAGATTCATCTTAATACACCACCACAATGAGTTAGTGAATGGTCCCCAAGATGTCATCCATCAGCCTGCTTGTGGTAGAATTCATCAACCTAAAAGGACCAAATCATTCAAAAGGCCTGCTATCAAGGCAGCCTTTCCACATCGAAGGGTACGATTGGTACTGCGATACCTCGGATCTCAATTCAATGTTGGCCGAAATATTTTGTACCCTTGTTTTGGTCCAAAAGGTTATCAATATTTGGGATTGGATATCTATTCTTAACAATGATCTTGTTCAAGGCCCGATAGTTAATAATAAGAGTCTCCAAGTTTCATCCTTCTTTGTACTCAATGATAAATCAAATCCTCCTACACACTTAACTCCTACGTATTTGTCCTTTCTTACAAAGAATCCCCGAATTTTCCTCTTTATTTCATTGTTCTATAATCATGCCATATATTGGTTCATTGGGTAGCAATGTGCCTCGGGGTCATATTGATGGAGTGATTGACCTCGACAAAGGCAGGCACCCCGGCAGTGAGGTGAATATTTCACCGTACTCCTCCACGACCTTGTCCATATATTTTTGCCATTCGAGGAGCCCTATCTAGAGGTAATGGGCTTACAATATTCTTCTTCTGTGAGTCATATCATAAGGAAAACAAATTTCTCGATTTGGGAAACAAGCTTGTCAGTATTGCTTCAGAACACCAAAGAGACATGTGGAGGTGCTATATTCATATGATTACAAAGCAACTTATTATCCAAATAGTAGTCAATGAAATGGAGCTGAGATTCATAGTACATGTCCCTTCCACAAGTATGGTTGGCCTAATAATACATCACAAACTTCTCTGCAGGCAATGATCACATAATACTGTCCGTGAAGGGTTGGATGTTGTAGGGAAGGTGACATCAATACGTACGGGATATCTTGTACTTGGTGAAGCTTACCTCGATGGTGTATGGTTGTGGGTGTGGTGTCATCGAAAGTCCTAACCGCTTCACGACCTCTCGCTGAAATGAGGTTCTTTTGGCTCCCCATCAAGTAATGACTAAGCAACGGGGAACCTCATCAACATTTGCAAATGCAAGAGTGGCACTCCCTCCTCTCGATCTTGAGTTCTTACTTCGAATATCGGGTGGTGGCAATGGTGGTACCCAGGGCTCGCATTGGATAATATGATCTCTCAATATTCGCTCTGACGGGTTTTGACTTAGAGTCGGAACATGCATCTAATTCAAAATCCTTCATCTTAGCCACTAGTGATTTCTTGGCCCGACACCACTGTTATGAGTGGAGATCTTATGGAACTCAAGCACCACTTTCTCGCAGAGTCCTCTTGGCTTCGTGGTGTCGTCTTTCACTATCCGATTCGACGGGTTGTCCTCGGGGCCCTCCCACCTTGGCCTTGTCCTTTTTTCTCGCGGTTTTGGGGCACCTTTCCTCGTTTTCCGATTTGGTGATTCAAAGTATTTCTTCTTCTGCTTGAATTTCTTCAATCTTGGCAGCACACCTGCATGATGCACCAAGCGAGTATATGTCGAGGAATTCCAATTTATCCTTGATGTATCTATGCACACAACTTCAATGCTTAAGCACCAAATGTTTCTTTGAATCTTATACCCAAATCAAAGTAGGAAGGGATCAAAATTCACCATCTCATTCACATATTGATTTCTTAACACTACCGCATAGACTATTATATGTACTTGTCCCCAATTCTCCCCAAGAGATAGTATTGTTCTTTGAAGGATGCAGGCCCCAGCATCCAAGGGTGTGGATGAGAACAGATGATTCCCCCACCTCTGTTCAGCTGGTTTCCCACCAATCCTTACAGCCACGAGGAGTGCAAAAAAGTAATCTTTTCCCCAATCTGTTAAAAGTCATGAACCAAAAAATATCCTTCTAATAGATTGAACCATTTATCTACTAAACTACATATATTTTTCCATCAAATATGAACGTCAAGTTAACTAATATCATAAAAAGAGTGGTCCTCAGAAAGTGGCTTCTAGATGAAGTTGCATTGTCCCGTGGCAGTCATTGAAGACTTGGGCAACGTTATCCATCATCGCATTCTATTTCGAGGGCCTCCTCGAGCAATATTTTGATAGGATCTCTTGCTCCCCTTATCCTTCTTTTCTCCCATGGGAGGTCATCAAGGTTTTTGAGGCTTATCTTGCAAAGGTTCAACCATATCGAGCCTAACTCCCCTTATACCTAACTTGTTAGGGACATGGAAAGAAATATCGATAAATGTAAGATCATCACTATGATACAATTAATTTATCCAAATTAATGTAAAGAATAATAATAAAGTATAAAAATATAAATGCAAGATGCACTAAAAGATATCATTTCACTAATAACAAATAACTCCAAATAAGCTTAAAGACATAATGGAAATAAACTAGCTCACATGATGGTAGCTTATCTCTAAGAAGAGATGTGGAGCCCACATGCCTCTAAATGTGTTACAATGAGGCTCAAGGGCCTTTTTATTATCGATAAAACAATGGAAAACTATAAACATCCAAAAACCTAATCCTAGTATATGAAGTGCCAAAACTATGCATTCCGTTTTCTTACAAATTGTACACAAACTAACTCTACTAAAACTTTGCATATGATTCCTCAGTTTTATATGCAAAATACCTCATTAGAAATATCTATCCAAGGAATACAACTTTATGGGACCAAAATCATTCTGACATCCATGCCATGATCCTATTTTTTAGTGGGTTATTCAGTTAAACTAATCAGCATATAAACACATACATTTCACCCAAGATGAAAAATCTCAATCATTTTCCTTAAAATCATAAAAAAATATTCAGCTTAAAAATACAATTTAAGGAAAGAGAGCTACACAACAAATATACTCCATATTAAAACAGGAAACTCTTGTTAAATATTACACTGGGTGCCTCTGGCTCGCCCCTTCAAACCATCTTTCTAATTCTCTCTCACTCCCTACTTCTCTCAAGAACCTCATCCTCACAAAAAAATTCCTATTTATATAAAAATAAACTAGAATTGTCTTCACCTATAAATTCCTCCATATAAATCTCAACTACATAAATCTAATTTGGATTTATTCTAGTTTTTGAATTCAACAAAGTCCCGTATATGGAATTCCTACTCCCTAGATTATCTACTCAATTCATCCTCCATCTGTATCCTTTAATTATTAAAGAATATTTACAAAAATCCTCACATTTATAATTTTCCTAATTGTATTTTATAAACAGGTAATTAATTAATAAAATAATTAAAATGTCTCACCCCCTCAGCATAATTAAATAATGAAAATTTGTCTCTGATGCTCCCACATCACACTCCCCACGTAGAGAAGTTTCCATACACTCTTATCTATGAGGTCCGTCACTTTTCTCGTAATATTGTGACATCCACAAGTCCTCGATGAATTTCTCCCTCCAGATTCCATACTCTTTCTCATCGGTCCTTTGAAGTATCAACTCGATTTGGTAACTCATCACTACTTTGTCGAATTTTATCTACTCGCTTTCTCCAAGACTTTCTTCAACTTTCACAGGTAATTCTTCTTTGTCAATTCTATCATTCACTGAGTTTGAATACCTGTCTTCTGACAGAAAATATCAAAGAACTCCTTCTTGATATTGGCTACTATAGTCTTATTATTATGTTAGAACAAATCTCTTTGTTCAATGCTACCCAGATTCACTAAAACAAACTGTTAGTTTAAAAAGATAAGACCTTTCACTTTTTATGCCTCGACATAAATATCCCGTCATTGAATTTCGGACTTCAATCATTCTATTTCAATCACCAGAAGTTAGCCTGAATTCCATCCTTACCGATTCATTGTTTCCTTTAAGTCCCTACGTACACAATCTCCTTTCTTCCATCTTCCATCTCAATGCCAGATAACTTCTACTCGATTTCTCCTCGATTTCGACATCATATCTCGTTAATGTCGCTTTCTATACCTATAGTTTACCTGCTGTTTGAAAATGGCAACATTCAGCCTTCAGACTGCCATAACAAAGAAACATTTATCTCACGTATCATGCATAGTAATCCAGAATTTCAAGTCTGACTGGCTCAAAGTTTTTCTTTACACGTTCCTTTAGCCACCGTTCCAAAACTCGATTTCCATATGAAATCTTTCAACACTTCATCAATACCTTCAATACCTCTTCCTCCCGCCAATCTTCCTAAGTTGTCCTAGTTTCAAAAAAGATCATTACATTGTAAACATTCGTCACAATTTCATTAAAACAACAGCATTTTTTACCTCCTTGGAATATTCCTTTGGCATTTCCATTTTGTTTATGCTCCATAATGTTTCACTGCTTGTCTTACACCGTTTCAGAATTCATTTATGATTTCTTCCTCGCCGTAACCAATCAACACTTTCCTTCTCCTCAGTGAAATCTCACGGACTTACTCAAAAGTTTCATTCTCCTTTGTGATAGTTCTATTAGATCATTTCACCATATTTCACATATCCTTCGTGTTATACATAAACTTGAAATAAGGCTTCATGGCCTCATCTGCTTTCTCAACACATCTTCGTATGCTTCCGAACTATCCCAATAGTTCAACATATCTTCATTGATCTTTCACCTAACCTTTTGACTGCTTGGCCACAATGGAAACATCCATTTTTAACTGCCTTCTGTTCTTCACATCTCAACATCCGTTCGAGCTTCCTCGCCTTCTTCGCTAACCGTTTGTTTTACTCCGATTTTCCCTCTTTGTGTGTAGCTTCAACAATACTCTCTTTCATGGTCCAACCATGTGTCTGGTTTTTCACATTTTCCCGCACACTTCCATTAAAAATTCAAGGTGAATTGTTATCTTAGCCTTCTCCCGCTCGTACTCTTCATTCGTCAACCGTTCACATATGCCACTTACCTTGGAATTTTCCTCTTCTTCCTTCTATTGAGGTCTTTTTTCAGACCCTCTGAAATGACTATTAGCAAATATTTTCTCCTTCCTAAATATCATCATATGATGGTAAAGACAAAGGTTTTAACACATCAAGTAATCGTGGTGTGTTTTCAACCATAAACACAAATCACAAAGTCCTCTCATTTCCAACTACAAATTTTGATCCAAAGTGATGCAACCAAAAAATGTGAAGAATCCACATTATGCATAAAAATGCATGTTTTGATTTCACACTTTAGCATGGGTAAAATCCATACTTTTAAAAGAAAACACAATAATCTTACTGAACTTAACATCATCACCTATATCCATGAATAATAAATGATTATGACTATCTTCTTAAAATAATTTTACATTATCGTCAGCCTTCTTTAGTTTCAAATCTCCACCATCTTCGTACCTTTCAAAACGAAGCCCTTCTTTTCAAGATCTGCATCCAATTAATCTTAACATTTACAATAATAGGCTTTACATATCTCAGGCTCTTCGCTTAAATCTTCACCGTCGATTTTTAATTTCATGCTCATCGACATATTCTATCCAAATTTTTTGTGAAAGCCCTCGTTGGTTTTCAAATCCAGTTTCTTCACCTTTTCATGATTGCATGTCAATCTTGAACACAAAGAAAAAAATCAATAACAAAAAAATATAATTAAATTAATTTTCTCACCAAACTTGAAAACAATAATGTCAAGCAAGACAAGCTTTGTGTCACTACAATTCTTCATGCAATCTCTTTATCACTTTTGACACCAAAAAATGATGTAGGAAAGTAAAGTGAGGATCTTTTCCTTTCTTAAAAATCGCAATTTCAACATTTTCTCAAACAAACAATCTACTATTGCTATTTTAGACTCAAGGGTTTGTCATGACTATGCATCACCACAAGCATTTAAATTTAAAACCATGTACTTACTGGCAATGAACGTTTACTACACAACACAAGTTGCATGTTGATTTCACCGTTGACAAACAATTAATCTCTTTTCAGATTACAACACTTTCAACATTGTTGTTCATTATAATTACACTGTGTGATACCTCGCAATCATGTATAAGGGACTAACGTTGTTATGGTCGTGTGACAGTTTATGATACAACGCGACCGTTGTAGCTTCAACGTTATGGGTCAATCTCGTCTGGCCTGATTCAAGATGGTTTTCCACACCGTGATTTGACCACATCTCCACATGGATTGGAACTCACCAAACAGCAATTTACGGCACCTTCAATGTCATGACCTGGTACCGTATGTTGCAACTCCACATAAGTAACAATTTTTAACGTTGGCTCAAGTAGTCTTGGTGATGTAGCTCAAGCTGCAAAACAGCCCCATGTTGTAGCTTGGTCTCATTCTCAAAAAAAATATTGTTACGGATTCAATAATGAGTGCAACGAAAACTCAGACCGATGCAAGACGTTGCTCCTCACACTCAATTTAGCACATGAAATACAATGCTCCCAGCATTTATAATGAATACGCAAAATGAATGCTCCCGCCAGATGATTGTAGGCCTCACTCCGTTGTAAGTCTCACTTACAACGATGTGCCAAGATGGAAGGAAGACTCTGCTCCTTATATAATTTGAAGGACATAAATGATGATCTAGGGAAAATACAAGCTAATGTGCATTCAATGAGCTCAACTCTGTCGATGGTCCTCCACCAATCACTATGGTTCCACTCGCGTCTTCACCAATGTCGCACTCCACTACTTTATGCCGCTTCCTTCAAGCAAAGGTGTTGCTGGGCTATGGCCTTCGACAATCACGCCACTCTTTCACCTCTACCATTGCTTCACAATGCACTCTCTTAAAGCCGCACACCCAAGTCACAAGTTTGCTACCTTGCATTTGTTTCTTTCAAACATAAATCACTCCCCGCGTTCACACATTCATATACAAAAGATATACATATCTGTGTGACTCTGTGCTTGCCAATATCTATGACATCTAATCAACTCTCTCCAAGCCTCACGGAAATCGTTTCAGCTCTATACTAACATGCAGACTTGGGTTAAATCAGTAATCTGCAGAGAATACAAGTATTTCACCCTACATGAAAAAACTCTAATCATTTTCCTTAAATCTGTAAAATATATCGCTTAAAATAACTTAAGGAAAGAGAGCCATACAAAATATACCCATTGAAACATAAAACTCTTTGGCCAAATATTACATTGCGCCCCCTTGGCTCTCACTTCATACCATCTTTCGATTCTTTCACTCCCTACTCTCTCCCCCCCCCCAAATGGTCTCATCCTCACAAAACACTCCTATTTATAATAACAATAACTATTTCACTCTAAATTCCTCCACATAAATCTCAACTATAAATCTAATTTGGATTTATTCTAGTTTTGGACTCAAAAAACTCTCGTATATGGAATTCCTACTCCCTATATTATCTACCTAATTCCATTTCACTCATATGCTTTAATTATTAAAGAATATTTACAAAATCCTCACATTTATAATTTCTCTCCTAATTTATTTAAAATAGACAATTTAATTAATAAAATAATTAAAATTTCTCACTCCCCTTATTACATAATTAAATAATGAAAATTTGGCCCGGATGCTCCTACATTATTTTTCCCAAACAAACGTCGTTTAGGGCCTCAAAATGGTTTGTGGTTCAGACCTAAAACTGCCAAAAATAGTAACAGTTAAACTAAGAAATTGAAGAACTGAAAGAAATACTGTGGGTCCAAGTGAAATATTCTGCACACAAATACTCAGTTTGGATCACAACCTGTTCCACCAAACATTTTTCTCCAAAAGTGCCTACTTTATTTTTGCATTGAAGAGGTCTTCCAACTTCATCATCCTCCTTTTCAATTCCACCATTTCTTTGTATAAACACTCCATTCTTTCCAAAATGTGGAATATTTCACTTTTCATGTCGTGCTTATCCCTTCTTTAGCTAATGCTCCGAAGGGCCTCCTTCATCGTACACAACTCCTTTTTCCCGCTTTTATAATTCTACATTCAAGTTCTTCAATAGTCCGATGACATCTTCCAATAGTAGCATCACTGCCCATTTCCTTCAAAGTTAAAATTTTAAGTGCCCACATTAGCAAATTAGGCTCTAATACCACTTGTCATAGAACCACATCGGTGGCGACTCAAGTCCAAAGAATGGTTGCTCCCACTAAGACTAGCATAATTTCAAGTTTAAAATTACTCTTACCCGTAATATGAATACTTTCAACACTTAGTCATTTTTTTGTTCAAGTGTTCCCTGTTCAATTATTCAATGCAACCTAAAATCATTTCATTTTGTACAGCCATCGATCTGTATGGGATATTGGCAATGTTCCGCCATTCAATTTGGGCCCCCCACCATTGTCTTTCTTTTTCAGCTTTTCCTGCTTTGCATGTTCTACTATTTTTAGAGGCCAACCTGAATCGGAGCGTTTTAGCCCCAACGACGTTATAACGAAGTTAACGAATTTTCTGATGTGGTCCCCGTATCAATATCTCGATAGAGAGTTTTTCTATGATAGGTCAGGCATAAACGGAGATAGTATGGCCAAAGAGCGTCCAAGTTGAATATTAATTACTTTCCCAAACGGTGCCGCAAGGTTTGCCATGTTTTCATCTCCTGTGTTGGTTTGTTAGTTCATTGGTTTCTGTTCAGAAACAATGCCATGTCAAACAGGGCACTACAGTCGAGGTCTGTGATAGCCTTTGGTTATCTCCGGTATTTGCTGTCATTTATTTATCATCAAGCAGTTTGTTGCTGTTATAAATAGTGTTATTCATTACACTGATGAGATATACATAAAAAACATCATGCGTTCACGGCAATTATTCTGAGCAGGTGTGGTCAGAGTTGGTTCCTTTCATCTCTTTGCATGTTATGTCTGCAATATATCGAAGAAGGGGAGTTGGCTGACCAGAACCTCAGTATCGCCGTAAACACCACCTTATGTGACGTAGTAGATAAGGAGGGTGAGAACGTATCAGTATGCCCGGAGAGGTCAAAATAAAGGAACGCGATGATATAGATTTTGCTCGTGATCCTTCAATCGGCTGCCCGTCGGCGGCGGTGATCATCGCATTCAGTAGCCACCTGGAGTCATACCTTTAAGGTACAAGTAAATTTTTGACATTCCACATTTGAGGCCAAATAGACGCATGCCGTAGATAGATGGTTGAATCTATTAGAAGGATATTTCTCCGTTCATGACTTTCTGACGTGAGAAGATTATTTTTGCACTCTCAAAGCTACTCCCCCCATGTTAAGACCGTGGAACTACCCAGAGGAACAAGGACCATTGTAACCCTCTCTTATTCCTACTGCACGAACTTGGAATTCTTCCGAGACGCTCATGCAAGGAAGAACACACCTGAAGAGAAACCAAGGAGGACAAGTACATACAATAATCACGCAACAACAAAGGGATCAAGATGTGCACTAGTCAATTAACTCACCATACCCCGCGCACAAAGTTGGGTATCAAAGATTCGCAGAAACATTTGGTGCTTAGCATCAGTACTGTCTCCAGGAAGTATTGTCCAGATGTGAATGAGTTCCTCGACATCTCCGTTTGGCACGTATACCAAAGAGGCCGCCAAGATTATTATAAATTCAAACAGAAGAAGTAGACTTGATCTCGTGAATCAAAAAGCAAGGAAAAGGAAGTCAAACGGCAGAATAAAGGATAGTGAAGGAAGTACAAAGACAACCACACAAAAGCCACAAGAAAAGAACAACACCGTAAAGCTAAAGAAGGACACGGAAAGTGGTGTGAGTCTGATAAGAGCCTCACCACAACACAAGGGAGGTCGGCCAAGCAATGCTAAAGGGTCGAGATGAGGGCTTTCCGAGTCGCATGCATACCCGACTCCGAATCGAACCTGCAAGGAATGAAAAAGGGAAAACATTATCGACAAGTGAGCCCAACGCCATCGTCGTCATCACAAAGGTCCAAGGGTGAACCGAAGATCCAGAGGAGGAGGAACGCTCTCTTCCACTCCCGATGTGGGTAAAGGGCTCCCCCCGTACGCTCATTGTCGACAATGGGAGCCAAAAGAACCTCATTTCCCTGTGCGTACGCCGTGAAGCGGCCGGGTCATTGACTACGCCTCACCCACATCCATACACCATCTAGTGGCTCACCAAGGACGAGATCTCCGCGTCACTCAAATAAAGGTCGCCTTCCCTACAACATCAAGCCCTTCACTTGACAGGTATTATGTGATGTTGCTCCTATTGATGTTTCGATGTATTATTAGACAACCATACTTGGTGGAAGTGTCATGCCGTGTATGAGTCTCGACCTCATACGTTATTATTACCGGGAAATAAGTTGTACAGATAACGTAGGTACCACCTCCTACGACTATCTCTTTGGTTAATCGCAAAACAATGGGGTAAGCTCATTTCCCAAACTGGGGGAAATTCGCTTTCGATGATCCGCCCCTGCAAGGCAAGAAGAAGATCGTGGCCACGACCTCCAGACAGCCCCCGCACGACAACAACAAATGGATAAGGTCGTGGAGGAGTACGGACATCTTCACCTCACCCACAGGGGTTCTCTCAAGATCGCTGTGTCAAGCACCCGATTACCCGACCCTGTGTGCGCCACTACCCAATGGACCGATCTATCGACGCTCTCGTTCGGGAAAATGATGAAATCAAGAGGCAGACCAGAGCCGTTGCGTAAAGGTCACATCGACCAAGTTCATCGCTCTCGGGAGCCCGATCGTGTTGGTACAGTAAGAAGGATGGGACGTGAGACTTCCGTATTGACTATCGGCACAACAAGATCACTGTCCTGGAATAGGTACCCAATCCCACTATCGATGACCTTCCGGACCAACCTGTGCAAAATATTTCAAGATCTAATCTGTCTGGTATCACCACCAATTTAACCTTCCGATGTGTGAAGAACGTCTTCAAAGCTAAGGAAGGCCTTTGAATGGCTGGTCATGTCTTTTCTGGTTGACGAATGCTCCCGCAACCTTCATGAGGATGATGGACGACATCTGCAGCCATTCACCAACTCATTTGTAGTGGTGTACTTGGATGACATTCCGATCTTCAAGAAGATTCTCGTAAGCACCTTCATCACATCCGGGATGTCCAACACTGCGGCAGCATGCTGTGTGCCAATTTGGAGAAGGCACGTTTGGCATGACCCAGTTCAATATCCGGGATACATTATTGATGAAAGGGGGTGCATGTGGATCCAACAAGATCCAAGTCATTCGGGATTGGCTGCTCAATACTATGAACAGAGTCAAGTCTTCTCATCTTGCTAATTTCTACCGTAGATTCGTGCCGGGATTCTTCATATCACTTGGCCCTTAAGTCAAGTCACCAAAGGAGGAGCGAGAGAAAATTTTGGTTTTAACCTCAACAAGGCGTTCAAAGAATTGAAAATCGCCTGAGCCGCCCTGTAAATACTACCTTGCCGTATCACAGCAGTTACCTATTTGAGATCGAGACATGCCTTCCGACTACGTTATCGCGCTTCTTATCAATGTGACATCCAAAGGGGTACATCATGCTGAGACATTGTCCGAGATGCCAACAGCAGCATTCCATCATATAAGAAATGCATTCAAATAATCCTGTCGACAATGGAAGCATTACATTTTGGGGAAGTAAACAATCATCCACATACCATCATTTCAGGTATCATACATACAAGGGAAGTTGTGAATATCTGCCATCGGGCGGTCCACATATCCGCAACAATACTTTCATTTGAACATCAAGTACAAGAAGGGTAGCACTAATAATGTTGCAGATCGCCTTGCACGACCGATCGGTGGGGCGCTCACCACCGTGCTCAACTCTCATGGGCACGAGACTGACACAATTTTCATGAGAGTGACAGACTGCCACACTTACAAGGCACTGGGGGCACGCAAGTTCCAAATTTTTACCTCCAAGATGCACTTTTATGTCACTCCGGGACACTTTTGTGTTCCTTCAAGCGAGCGTGCCAAGATGATATGGGAAGCACACTACGTCGAGGCCGGGCATTTCGGGTCGAGAAAACAGTAGCAATACTACGTAAGTATTTCTATCGTCAACCTCAAAGGATGTCGAGAAGTACATCAGATCCGCAGATCGTTTGTGCCATCACAAAAACGACCATCAAGAAGCAAGGCCTATATACTCCACTACCTACCCCCAACACTGTGGGAACTCATCTCCATGGATTACATGTCGGGCCCGCTTCTTCTACTAAGAATGAAATGACTTGTTTTCGTGGGTCGCGACGTATTCTCGAAGATGGCCATCATGGCGGCCCAGAAGAAGAAGATCAGCTGGTGCTTTCATCACAACCTTTCGAACTGGCGTGGTGCACTTTGGGATCCCAGCGCCTATCAGTACGATCGAGATAGCAAGTCTTCACATTTTGGTCCAAATTTTCCGGGTCAAATGTTGTTGGACACAAAGTCACCAAGTCCACAAATTTTCTCATCCCCAAATGAGCAATGCACAGAAATGGCCATCAGAAGATTGCACACATCTGCACAAAGGACCCCAAAAAAAAAAAAAAAAAGACCACGCACATGGGACGAGAGCCTCCCCTATGTACAACACAGCTTATAACCGGCTCTCCCCATACCACCGGGCTATAGCCCTCAGTGGGGCTTGGGATTCCAACCACTATGTCCCATTGACATGGGCCACGCTGCTTGCGCCTGCTCGGTGCCGATTCGGCCTATGTCCGCCTAAAGTCGACAAAGGCAGGGCCTTCATCGAGCGCATTCAACACATCCGCCAACAAAGTTCATGACATATTGGACAGAGGCCACCATAAGGCTGCTGTGCTTACGATCAACACGGTGCCACACCACTTCCAGGGCGATAAAGTATGGCTACATTTATAAGGAGCGCCTCACCGGACCACACCGCAAGCTTCGCCCGCTCCGATATCCTGCCGTACACCATCACCAAGGCCGTAGGTAACAATGCCTTCCGAGCTTAACATTCCACCATTCCTTGGTCCGGCACCTGGCCTTCACGGTGGATCGCCTGCCCCCGCTTTCCACCCCCACTGACACCCTTGATATTGCGTAACAACTCACACCAACAGAAAGTTAAACCTGCATCGCATGGAACAGCCACCAGCGCATTGTATCGCGGACAGCAACCAAGAACACTTCGTCAATGTTATATCCAACCAGACGGTTAACAAGCCTGCCAACTCCCGCACTAAGAAAGGGTCACCAGGGACTAAGTTCACGAAATTTCCTCATCTCATGGAGGAACGGACTCAATGGGACTCATTGCCCAAGGGGGAGGAATGATCCGTGGATATTGGTGGCCACCCGCCTATTCCACTTGGGCCCCCACCATTGTCTTTTTCGCCTGCTTTACAATTTACCATTTTTAGCGCTGTCCTCAACTTCCTGAGGCCGTTTTGAGGCCCTAAACGACGTTTTTTGGGCAATGAAGGCTAAAATAATTTTTTGATAAAATTATTCCTTGACAAATTTAGGGTCCTCTTGATAGAGCTTAATGATGTATCATATGCGTCAAACGGAGATAAGATGTCAGAAAAAGATGCTCCTGGAAGTTGAAACACCAATTTACTCAAACGGGGGCCCATAGTTTTGGCGTCTATCTCCCAGGGTTATTTCTTGGGATGTTTAGGGTTCTCCATTGTTTCTCAATAATAAATAGTACTGCGCCTCATTGTAAAGCAAGCCGTAGGTCTCAGAGCCACCACATCTTTCTTGAGATAGCTACCGTTATTCTAGCTGGTTTTATTTCCATTGTCTCATAAATCAGCTTTGATATTAATAGAACAGTTGTTATTTCTGATCGCATTCCGTATTTATGGTTATGTGTTTATTCTCAGTTGCGTTCCCGCATAATCCGGACACATTTTGTAATAAAGAAAGATAGAGAAAAAAATATAAATAAAGGCATCAATGCAACAATGCAAATATTGTAATTATGACACTAGTACAAGTTTACAGAATATGGGGAGAAACTCCACAAACAATTTCACCCCTATATTTTATTAACTATTAAAAATATAATACAACAACAATTTTACAATGTACAAATGTCTTGACAGTTTCCTGGCCTGGGCTAGCAAACTCATCCACCCAATATGTTCAAGTCGTGCAACCTTTCCTGTGTTCTTCCTGTAAGTCTTTCTTCACGCTTGGCCCAAGTCGTGCAATCATGCATGTGCATTTTTCCTAAGTTATCCCACATTTTTCCAAGACGTGTACCGTGTGTTCTTCCCAAGTCTTCCTACACGTCGACTCCGTCTTAAAACTCCAAAAAATATATGCGGCAAGACAAGACCAACAATACTTCCTAATTGTGTTGTTCTCAGCAGCTCCACCTTGTATTGTTTTTCCTCATCTGTCCTCTGCCATGTTGCAAACTTCTTTAGTTTTGTGTGATATCACATCCAACCTTACATGTACCAGCCTAACTCTCTTACCTTTGGTTGAATGCCTTCTAATTTTACTTATATGGGTTCAAACAAAGTTTGTTATGTGGGACCTCGCTCGACACATTTTTTCCATGCTTGAGCTAACCTCTCATTTTCGTGGGGCGCCCGCCTGCGGGAGGCGTCCAAGGCTGACTTGCCCAGCGTGTGGGTGCCCCCTGCAAAAGAAGGTGTGTGCTCTTTCCCCGTGCTTATTTGCCTTTTCACGATGTGAATTCCCCACCATTTACTTCCCTTATGTTGCACGTCACATACACTCGCCGCCACATGCCCACCCAGCTTGCCAGTCTCTCACCTGGGTTGTCCCCTACCCGTGACATCATCGCACAGCTTGAAGGTGTCCGATGGTGCATCACGCCCGCCGAGACACTCGCTATACCGTGCACACACACGTCCGACGAGAGCCGTGGACTGCTATAGAGCCGGGTTCATGCTTCCCCCACAATCGTCACCCATTTGTGACTTGGGCCCATGCTACCCTGGGAACCGGCCCCAACTTCGCATTTTGAGTCCAAGTGAGCATGACCCATCAAGAGTGCCCGTTGGCCTTGGTGCCAACTCGTGGCCCCGACATCAAGGGCGGGCTTTTGGCCAGAAAACGTGATGCTAATGCATTCTAAAGGCAAAGTCCCAAGATGAAAGCTTGATTTACCCGTGCATTATGTTGGAGATGGTGTCATTGCACTTGGAGGTTATAGTGGCATATGTCATGGATTGACCCTATGTCACGTGAGTATAAGAGCCGACGTGTTACCGATTCGAAAAAATGAATCTATGGTTTTCAAGCTTCTGTGGTTATCGTTTAAGGGGTACAACGTCTACACCCAGTTCACCTTTTGTCCTTCTTTCATTGTTGATTCAACATCTTGTCCTAACGATGGATTCCCGTTGGGATTCGAAACATCGACCATTGTTTTATAACATTGTAAATACTCTGGAAATTTCTTCAATAAAAAATGAATCTACTCTGTAAATGTTCCATAATAATTTTTATGCTTATACTACTAATCCAAAAAGATAAGAAAAAAAAAATGCAATTTGAGATATAAGAAACTCTTCACAAAAATTATATTACTTTTAATTATATCTAACAACTTGTATTTTAAAATGAGAATTATAAAAAATATTAAACAATAAAACTTAACTACCTATCTATCTCTTCATTGAAACACATTATGCATGATATACTCCTTGTAACATTAAAGCTAACACGTATATGCAAAACAATGAAGCATACCATGTAATATTAGTTAAAAACATTAAGCATTTATAAATAAATAGGTTAGTGATTCTTTAGTATCTTTATCATAGGAATAAAAACGTCAGGTTTAGCCATCGACGTGAAAATATTTTTTTTTGTACATGAAACACATATCCTACCTAATACCGAAGGTCTCTCGTCCGGAGGTCATCTTCCCATAAGTACGTTCTACATAGAAAACATGACGGTGAATGCGGCTAATTAGTCAATGTTCTAAATAGCTTTTGTACGACATGTCCTTTTCCTGTCCCATTCAAAAGGTCGGCCACATTTGAAAATAAAAATTAAGTTAAATATAATAATTTCATTAATAATAATTTTATTATTAAAATTAAATTATTATTAATATATTATTGGTAAATGTATAATACTTAGATATATTAAAAAATGAATTTAAATTCACTTTGGTCATTTATGAGAGATAAATGTTCACTTATTTTTATAATTTTCAAATTTTGTTTAATTAATTTCATTGATTTAATATATAAAAACATAATTTATTAGAAATAATATTTAATTTTATTTAAAAATCAAACGATTAACTTTGTATGTAACAGGAAAAACAAACCAGGTACATTAAAGCAGCAAATCACTCCATTAAAATTAGTTTTTTGAACAATGAACTGTTCATATATAAAAACATATATTAGAATTGCAAATTAATCTCATGAAAAATGCCAACCTAATTGAATGGTGAGACTACCGTAATATCAAATTTTTATTTTCTATTAGAAAAGGAAGATGCCTATTTATTTAACTTTTTGTATAGTAAGGGTAATGTAAGAGTTTTTTTTAGTGTGATTTTTGGAGTTTTGGGTGTGTGAAAAAAATTGAACTAAAATTTTGATTTATGTTATTTAAATTGGTTTTTTTATTACATATATGGATTCAGCACTCTAAAAAATTTTAGAGCACTTTTATTGTACAAGGTTACTAATCACACTTTTGTTTTCACTAAATTTCTGCCAAATTTTAAAGAAATTAAACCTGAAAAAACCACCATAAAACCCTTCAAAAAATCACACTAAAAACTACTGGATAATGTAATATGAATTTAGATTTTATATTCATTTAATGTATATGGATTTAATTCCGATGAAAGAAAGAAAATACAATTATAGAAGTGGAATACTTAAAAAAAAAATACGAAGGTGCTTATTAGCCTATGTACTCATGTGGTATGTGAGGCCAGCAAAGCTGAGGTCCGTCCTAAAGGGTTACTCGTTTTTAAAAAGGTATATAAAGCTAAAGGCGTCAAAGGTTATTCGTCAATGTCCAGGGTCGTTAAATGTCGCTTTTGCTGATAAACATTTACCTTCAAACAATCAACAATGTGAAAAATGGCATGTATTATTAACACCTGAATGGCTATGTATGGGAGAATGAATTGAGAACATATTTGGTAATGATTACAGGAATTTGATCTAGACAAATACATAACCCAAGAGAATGCCGTTCTCGTGATATTAATGCTACTCCGGATATTCTTTAGCTGGGGAAGTGCATAAGGTGTGTTCTTTATATGGATCATGATTGATATGATAAAACAGACAAGTATTGGCATGTTAAGGGCATGAACATTACCGATGTGAATGGCATGCTGATTTAATTAATACTACGCTTGTTACTTGTCTGACAATTTTGACAGACTTTGTGTTTGTCACGAAACAATAGATGACGAGGCCTTAATTAGTAATAATGTACCCCTTTTTCACTAAGTAAAGTGCATTGTCGGGAGAAGGTGTGATTGCTGCAGATGATCAATGAGGAGTCGATTCAAGCTATGAATGTGTTGGAAGAGTCGAACTTATGCTTTGCGCACTTAAATGCTCTCAACGGCTTAATTTTTTTTTGTATCCCAAATGATTTGTCACGTTTAGTATGTTAATAGCAATCATTTTTCAATGATCCAACTTGGAAGCCATACAACACCATAAAAGACTAATTAGGCTAGCCTCCTCCGTCATCACAACGTTGGGCATGTTTTGTGATTTATGCCATGTGTATGGGGAAAACAGTTGATATTGGGTATGATGATATTGATAAGAAGACAAGGTTTCTACTCTTTGAGCTTCATGATGGGCGAAAGCTCAAACTTGCACCCTTTGATGTCTCAAGATTTCGACATGTACCCAAGCTTTCTTGTAGATAAATACATGAACAACGTAACTTCTCAATCTTCCCGCTCTTAGATATCTTCCAAATTCTGAACACCAGCATACAGAGAACAACGGAGAACATATTTGGTAATGATTTCAGTGTGAATTGATCTTGATAAATACATAAATCAGAGAATGTTTCCCGCATATTAATGCTTCCCTAGAGATTCTTTGAATGGGGCGTACAAGGTGTGTTCTTTATATGGATCATGATTGATATGATACAAAATAAGACAACCCATCTTATCTGTGGACATAATTTAGGCCCCAAAGACTTTTCTTTATGTTCTATACTTCTGATTTAAGGCATGAATATTAAATTAGCTGAATGCAGTATGTTGGGATTTAATGAATACTCTGTACTGCTACTTGTGTGGTAATTTTGATGAGACTCCGTGTTTCGTCGTCGTAAAACAATAGATGACGAGGCCTTAATTAAAATTATGAAAGTAGAACTTACTAAATTGAATGAATTCTTTTCCATCTACAAGAGGATGTTTCACTACAACCGCATGCAAATCATTAGATTTGTCTTTTCCCAATCAGATATGACTCCAAAATCACACTACTTGGATAGTGTTCGAGCCTTAGAGTCTTATGGTTAAGAGCTCTTAAATATCTTAATTTGAAATGTTTCTCTTGAGTGCCTTCGTAAGTCTATCAAGTACAAGACAAAGCAACTCTTCAAACTCTTCTCATTAAATTTGTAGCGAAGGTGAAATTGCTTTATGAATTTTTTTGTTGCAATTTTAATGCAAGCAATTGTTACATGCACGTTTTCATTTGTTTGTAAATTCTTAGAATTGGTTGTTGAGGTTGTTCTAGGAACCAATATATATGTGTCTATAAGAGAAAGTCTGGAACTAAAATTGTAAAATACGTACTTTGGCAGCAGTTTCCAAGTTCAAACTCGTTCAAAATATTGTCCTTGAAGATGCTTGTAAGTATAAATTCCGTTTGTAATTCATGTTTCCATCCCTAAAGTTAATGGCTAAAATGTTCACACTCAAAACATGCCGACATGTTGTCAGTTGTGATCAACATCATAAATTTCAGATATATTAATTGAAACCATGATTGAATACCTTTTTATCACATTGGTACAATTTCAATGATCACAAATCAAAGAACATTTATAACATGTATACGTATAATATACAATTATTTAATTACTATATCATCTACTTATTATAGCCATGATAGGTCTTATATAAGAATTTGAAAATATCTATTTTAAATTGATAATTTATATTTCTCTCACAATAATAAGTGGGTCCTTTAAGAATTTTAATACAGCTTCATTGCAACATTTGATAATGGGCAATTGTTAGTTATATAATTATTTGATGATGATGATGATATATTAATGTTCATTGAGACTAATTTTATTTTTAATTTAATTTAAGATTTATTTTTATAAATTAAAATTTTTTGTGAGAAAAACCTCTTATGCTTCAATGGCAATTTTAATATTTATTTACAAACTATATATAAAAATATTTACAAAATAAAATAACCACATTCATATTCTAAAAAAATTGAGGTAAAATCTTGATTTCCATGTTATTTAAATTGGTTTTTTGATTACGTATATGGTATATGGATTCAACATCATAAAATTTTTTAGAGCACTTTCATTGTGTAAGGCTACTATCAAACTCCCCTGTTTTCTATTACCTGCCAAATTTTAGAGAAATTAAACCTGAAAACTACTATAGCACTTTCCAAAATAGTACTAAAAGCATTTGATAATAATATGAATTTAGATTTTATTCATTTAATTTATATGGATTTAATTCTGATGAAAGAAAGAAAATACAATTATAGAAGTGAATACTTTAAAAAAAATAATGGTGTTTACCATTTATAGACATGTGTATATTGGGTAGAAAATGAGGTCTGTCTAAAAGGTTACTGTTTTTAAAAGGTATAAAGTTTGAAGGAGTCAGTGTTGTTCATTAACAATTTAATGTTAAAATGTTGTTTTATCAGATAGATATTTACCCTCAATCACTAATAGAAAAATGACAGTTTGGTTTGTAAACTGACTGGTTGAATGAGTGTCTTTTTTAATAAATTGTAATGAAGGAACTTTTCTTTAGTCATTCAACACTAGAATCAGTATTGTAAGTAATATTCTATGAAAATGTCAGAGTTACAAACTTATCGTACATCGAATACTAGTGCTAATTACATAATTTCAAAGTCAATATGTGACTTGAGAGGGCGGTTTAGAGGTAGCGATGTGTAGAAGACTTATGGTAAAAGTTATCAGGATTCAATTTAGGCGTCCAGTTCATTACATTGAACATGTCGAACGAATTTCCAACGACCAGATTATAATGTCGATTCAGCGTTTTTCTGTTCGCTTCCCTCATATATATAAATATGCTATAGACATACACACTCATATAATTATTATTCATCTTCTTCTGATACTGATATTGATATTGTTGGACTGAATTACTTATTGCGCGGCTGAGAAGAGAAGAATTGTATAGGTTAAGCGATATGGAATTGAGAATAGCATATGCACGACTCGTAATATTGATTGCCATGCTTATGGTGGTCACCATGGTTACCGAAAGTTCAGGTTCTAGACCACTGCATTTGAAATTCATATTGCAGCGAGATGAAATGGAAACTAATAATAATATTAAGATGGTGAATGGATGGTTCGAATCCCTTAGGGGTCCCGTAACTCCGTCACACCCCTCTCCTTGTCAGAACTACAGATCTCCCAGTCGGGGAGGTTCATGTCCATAACCTGATCGGTCGATCGTAATTAGAAGAACTGTTGATACTTGTCATCCAACTGTTAAAATTCGAATTGGAGAGACGTAGTGTAAAATACACATATATCCACAGATAAGATTGCGCCAATTATGAAATGGAAAAAAGTTTGAGAATGCATCATCTATTTTGGTGCAGCTGCATGTTCTGAAAGCACTAACACGCCTTCAAAGACATGGCCATCATATTGTAATTCTTCTATATATGTTTATGTTATTCCGGTGATTGTCTATATAACTTAGTTGAACATATTACATTTATTCAAACATTATCTTTTGATCCTATGTCTCAATTTTACATTTGAAGAGCCTCCTGGAAACATATTTCTATATTTAATAAATATAATAATAATATATTTATAAGAATAAAATGGAATAACATAAATGGGGATTCATGCTCTAAAATATCATATTTTTGGGGGAAATAACATATTTGTGAGTAAGGGATGGATCCATATCTACTGTGGCTAGTGTGTGTCAGCGATATGTTGAGCACTGCTCTTCCAGAAAACAGGAGGTATGTCCTGAATGGGTACCCACTCTATTATATACCATATACCGTTATCACAGACCTAGATCTTGGTATTTATGTAGACCTCATTTTTCCAAATTAATTTTTTTATTATTATTCTCTGACTACTTAACTGCGACATCATTTGTTACATCAAGCCAGTCCTTATGAGATTTGCAGCTACAATCCAAATCCATATGATTTGCACTCTGTTAGCACTGTGTTATTATAAATTAAACTGACAGCATGTTTATGCATTGAATGTCTATTTGTTCTTCCTGCTCTAAAATCAAAATGCCTTTTTTATCAGAGAGACGACGTGCTGTGGAACGAATATACCACCCGACACTCGCAGTAATATATATAAAAGGAGGTTTAATCTTAACAAAATCCAAACCATTATCCATTTAATAATAGGTATGTTATTATTGAAGCAACAATTATAGAAACTAGCATAATTTAGTTATGTTAAGGATAAGCTGAGTGAAAAAGGCCATTTTATCTGGTGGTTGTGCCTATGCTAAGGGAAAAGACATGCTAAAAATATACTAAAAATCCAATTAACTTTGATTGCTTAAATAAAGCTCCTAGGGTGGGCTTGGCTAGGCCCCTCAATATGATGACTTAATAATTTTTAAATATTTCACTGGTTTACTTTTGTTTTAATCGTTATTTTCTTTTTTAAATAATATCATAAATGGAACCTATTTAAAACAACTTTCCTAAATAACACTCTACACCATTTGTCACCGTTCGATTTTATGTTAGACGATTGAAACATTATCGGCCTTCCGATGGGATTTTTTGTTAGTTAGGGTAAGTTTTCGTTAGTTAAGATTTTGGGCAGCCATATCAGTCTCTCGACCCTGCCATTACTATCTCGACCCCTGTCAGCAATGAAGAAACCGCCCCTGCTTCTACCCCCGACAAGAACAGAAACTACCCCTCATAGCGAAGTGAAGAGCATCGATGAAGAAACCAACCCTCCTCTCTCGACCCCCGGGCAAGACAGATGCAAAATGGTGAAGATACCGACCCTGCCTCTCGACCCTCATAACAATGAAGATATAGGTAGAGGTAATGTTGCTTTTATCAGAATCCCTTGGCCTCTCTGTCAACTTGAAAACCGATTCATCATTTCTTTTTCACGTCCACATTCAAGGAATATACAAAGGGTGCACGCATCCTATGTAGCGAAAGTGAATCCGTAACCTCCTTTGGACAAGATATGTTTGCTTGGATGCTGAGTTTCAGCAGTAGTATAATCATACATTCTCCACTAAAATACACCTAGATCCGATATCCTTTCCCCACCAAAATACACAAAAGTAAAAGTACTAGCTACCGTGAACAAATTAAGCTACTCTGTGATTTGGAGCCGCCCTAACGCCTGTAAGGTGAACTTGTGATTCTAAGAGGTCATTTGGGATTGGGCACCATTGGCTTGGCTGTAAGTTGTCCTCAATATCCTAAGAAACTATACATACATATTTACATAAAGAATTTCTCCAGTCAACAGAGTAGTTTGTATTTAGTGTCTTTCTACCTCTATATTAGTGAATTCATCCTTGTTCGTGTTGCGTAAGGGGCTCGACAATGGGAGCTTCCGTGTAACTTAATCACTGAAATCGTTAAAGGAAGAAAGATGTGCTGAAACCATAATAACAATACCCCTGACATCTAGTCTATATAAACCAATGCTTTGGGTTGATTCCCTTTAATCGTTGCACATGGGTATGATTGTTCGAAATTAATAGGTGCCATTTTCTTTCCTAACAACTAAACGATTTGGGGTCACCGAGTTTCTTAATCCATTCGGATTTGGATAAACCCATTCAAGAGGTAATTTGTAAGTCTCCAGCACTTGTTCTTTATGGTCTATAGGACTAGATTTAAGGGCATGAACATTACTGATTTGAATGGCATGTTGGGATTTAATGAATACTGCAGCTGTGTAATATCCCCAAAGGGAAATAACCAAGACAAATGTAAATGCACTAATGATGTATATAACCGAACCAGATCACCGAATCATGACACATGTGTACCAAAATCGAGCCATTTTATTAATCGTAAAGTACATAGAGAGGAGTACAATAAATCGTGAGTAAGTGCACCTATCCTCGCCCCAAGTGTGGAGACCTCTCAATAGAAAAGTGGTCGCACAAGGACAATTGCCGCTTTCCGGTGTCATGATGAATCGTTACTGGGTCAAGTCTCAAAACTCCTCTCAAATGGAAAACGATGTCTCCACAAGACAAAGCTGCTAAAAATGCATAAAGCACCAAGCCCTCAACTTCCGCATTGCATGAAGCTGCTACAGGATCCCGGGAAAACGCCGTTAAGCACTCTCACAATGATCCTGCTCCCTGTATCCGCGTCCCACCGATGGATCCGAAGCCCTATCAACCGCGTCCTCCCTTTCCGGACCGCGTCCTCCAAACCCAATCCGTCGGCTAATCCCTCGCATCTATGCTAGATCCGGAACTATCTCCTCGATCTGCCTCTAGGGCTAGATCCGTGCGCCCTTCAGATCCGGACTAGATCCGCCGCACCTCGACCGTCACCTCAAGCCGGATCTACCGCAAAACCCTCGCATCTCGCAATATACAAGGCTAGATCTGCAAAATACAGACTAGATCCGTAAGATCTACCCTTCACCAAGCTAGATCCGACAAGAAACCTTCGCATCCGCAATATACAAGGCTAGACCGCAATGATAATAAAGACTAGATCCCAAGATCTATCCTTCACCAAGCTAGATCCGACAAGAAACCTTCGCATCCGCAACCCTCACCTCCAAGAATGGACAGCGTCCTCACTCGGGGCTCGATCGCCGTCCTTCTCGCCCTCAAACAACGTCGCTGGGGCCCCGGAACCGCGTCCCTTCGGGGACGTCGTCCTACCTCCCCGCAAGGAGCCGCCGTCCTCTCTTCGAGGTACCGTCCTTTCTTCAAAGATCCCGCCGTCCTCCCTTCTTGCTCTCGCGCCCACAAGAGGGCTTTTCCTCCTCCTCGATGTGCTTCGTAAATGTCAACATGGTTACCGAAAACCTTACTAGGGCTGCACTCGAAGTCCCCCGAAGCTAAGGGTGAAACCAGAAAAACCTTACTGTATGTGCACGAAGTCCCCGAGGCTAAGGGTGAGATCTCCGACCGGGAGACACTGTTCAAGGTCGTTGCACCGACCAAACAACCTATTATGGCCGAAGCACAGTTCAGCTATCAATAAGAATATCAAAATCATGGATGATCAAATGAGGTGAGAGCCTCTTTATAAAGACCAATCTCCCTCCAAACTCACTCACCTCGGATCCGCGCGCTTACCTTGGGTTAACTTTATGTCTCCTCCATCACCCACGTGGACCCCAAGGCCCCCCTCTCTAAGTTACAACGTCAAGCTACTAGGGAAAAGAACACTTTATTATGTAAAGCGAGGCTAAAGTGAGGTGACTTCTTATTTCTCTCTCTCACTTCTGACATATTCCCCATCTAAAGTGCTGGGGGTCAATAATGTACTGTAATATCTAATTAGGCAAAGCACGGGGAATATTGGCGTCTTCTCAAGAAACGCGTTTGTCCTCAGCTAAATCGGGTGAGGGATGCCGCAAGATCTTCTCATCCTCCCAAGTGGCATCCTCATCCGGCGTATTCTTCCATCTCACCAGAACTCTCTCGATCTTCCCGCTACGACCGCTTCCCCGGTGTCAATAATGGCCTCTCCGGCCGTAGCCACGGGCGTCTTCATCATCCGTTTCCAGGAAGCCCCTGACTGCCACATACGGGCCCAAAGGTCTTCTTCAGCATGATACATGGAAAATGTTATGAACTGGCCACTTGGGGCACCAACTCATATAAACTGTCCCATCTCCCCATCACTCATAGTTCATAAAAATTTGAGGCTTTAAGCTCTTTCCGCCCTTCTGCTGGAGTAAGATCAGCAAAGAGGGTCAACCGGCACCGAATCCCCTACCCTCAGCGGCCTGCCCACTGCCCCCGTCCGCATATAACTTCTCGCTAATTTTGGCGGTGGCTATGTTGTCCTTGAGAGTCCTAAGGATGTCTTGGCTCTGATCCTGCTAGCCTGGCTCGTGGAGCCCTCGCTAACCCCAAACATCACATCCACAAAAGACAAGGAATGATATCCATACAACGCATAAACGCGTGTCATGCCGATAGACATATGATGGGGCCAGCTGTAGGCGCAAGACGCCTGCATGTAGCCATTTCAAATTTACGCTCGTCGCCGCCCACCGACGTAGTTACGCAAGTAGCCCTCCACCACTGTTAACTATCTCTCGTTCCCCGCCCGTCCGTCCGGGGATGATAGCTGGTGCTCGTGTCAACTCGTCCCTACTAGTCGAAAGAGCTTCCCGCCAAAATCCACCCCATAAAGCGGTCAGTCTCTCGTCACCAACAACAACTTGGGGTGACCATGCAATCCGAAAACCTCCCGAAAAACAACTCGCCACCGTGCCGCCGTGTAGTGTGCCGAAATGGCAAGAAGGAGCACACGGCGAGCGGTCAACTACTACGAAGATGCAACGTCCTCGCCCCGCACCGTGGGCAAACCCGTGATGCAGTCCACTGACACTCTCCTACTTCCCCTCAGAATGGGAAGCGGTCAGAATAACCCCGGCGGATGGTTCATCTCCCCTTTGTTCCGCCGGGTAAACCTCGCACTCGACATGCCGGAGTACGTCCTCCTTGAGGCCCTTCCATGCACCCTCCAGATGGCCCCGTACATCTGCAACCCCGATGGCCCGCCAATGGTGAATCATGAGAGGCATGGAGTATCTCTCCTTGAGCCAGATCTCTACCAAGAAGATCCGATCCCCGTAATAGATGACCTCATCCGCCACCCCGTATCAAGTATCCGCTAATCAAGCCCATCCAAAGACTCCGCATGTAAATCTATCCTTGGAATAATTAAACTAGCATCGAGCCTTCCACCGCCGTCCAAGCTCATGAGGGATAATGTGGAGCCGGCCCACAGAAAGGCACTGCCACTTACTGCCTTCCAGCACTTCCAGCCAGCGCCAAGTTCTTGGATCTTAGTTTGTCTGTCTTCCCCTGTCACTTCCCCACCTGCCGCCCAGCACCAGCAGACCGTTCACTAAATCTGCTGTACTGGCATCACAACGGCTGTGTGGGACACACATCTCTTATCAGCAGAGGAGACAGGCCTCAGCAGAAGGAGCCAGCTCAATGCACTGGGTGAACTTCTGACCAAAACTGCCTAACCTCTCCAGCACACCACTCTGGTGAGCAGGCACTAAGGGAACAAGGGACACGCCAATAACCTTAAGAATCATCATCATCCTTTGTTGAATAAAGCCAGGCAGCAACCGCCAACCCAACAAAGCCCCTTCCTCAGCCTCCCGCAGGGTAAAGAGCCGGAGAAGCCTGGCTGACCCCTGGCTGCTGCATGGAAGAACTCCTGGTTTCTGCCGTTATCAGCAGCCACAAGCCCCAGGCCTGAGCCTCTGATGACTTACCCACCACCATGATGTAGTCCCAACATAACATCTTCATAAACAACTGGCATTTGAGATGGCAAGAATTGCTGTTCTCCGATAAATCATTTCTAAAATATGTTCAGAAACTACTGACATATATATCATCGTATAGACCAGAACTCTCATTCAAGATATGTTCATAAAGACCTGGAAAAGGCAGGCATTGAGTATCCGTAAAATGGTACATCAAAATCAGTAAAACAATGACACCGAAGTGTTTTCAACGCCCACTTCGCGCGGACTTGAGAATTAATCTCAACTAATCTCATAAGAACGGTTTTCCGAATCACCAATTAATCATTCATCCGGAATTAAAACGGTTTTTCAATGCCCACGCCCCATCAATGCATATGAATAAATGTCCCTTTCTTCACCAGAACACTACCTCAAGAAGCGGTAGGCATCCGGTTACTCAACTTAATAAAGCCCAGCAGTTTATCAATAAAACCTAATGCCTGCTTCATCAATCAGTAGTCCATTGAGGAGGGTAGTGATCATCACCATCCCCCGTCAACTTCATTTGTTTCAAACTCCTGAACAGGTATCGCCCGGTGAAGACTCACCACCGAGCATTCCGCCAGTAAGAGTCCAGAGATCAAAATCACTTCACCAGATCACAATAATCTCCGGTTACCGTAACAACCTTCAACTCTGCATATTCCCCTGGTTAACGTCGATCAGCGCAGCCAGCGCATCATTGGGCGATATGTTCATCTCGTGGATTTCATACAAAATTTCGCCCGGGATCATCCTGCCCGCATTTCCGTCGTCTTCAACTGTGGTGATCTTCCAGAACGATAAGCCACTCACCTGATGACGCATCGGCAACCGGTATCGTCCACCGCGTGAAGGATTTGCTTCAACGTGAGTAGGTTCATCACACCATAATGTCCGGCGTACAGACTGGCGGCAGCCAGTGGTCCATCTCCCCAATCCAGAACTCAAAACCAGAACAACCTTCTGGCAGCCTGGTAAGCGTACTATCCTGGGCATCGATGAAATCATGGGTGGCCCCACTGTCAACTATTAGAATCAAAATATCACGACTTCGCATCGTCTCATCGCATTTGCTGCTGAATAAAATTTGCCAATGCCATTTCAGAGTAAATGATTTCCCACTGAATGTGAGGTAGGTAATTTATGTTGAGCAATACTCGCCTCTCATCCTCCACCATCTTCTCCGTTTTAGAGACCTCAGAATGCGCCATGGCATTGAAACCTAAACACGTCAGCAGCATAATAACGCTTCACTTCCAGCTCATTACCATCATGTCGCCTTTCACCGATCGCCTCCTTTGGCGTGACCATACCCGTCACCAGTTTGTTTCCAGATAAGGTAATAGTCCGGCAACATATCCGCATAGCCACCGCCATAGTACTCCAGTGTGGGCTGGTTTGTTTGATCAACAAAATCGTTTTCCAGCGGTCGGCAGTTCATCTGTACATCGCTGGATCAACCAGTCAGCCGAGATAAATACCATCATCAAAACTCGCGCAGCCAGCGATGGCGCCTTCCACTTCACCACCACGAGCTGGCTGATACGCTGACCAGCCCTTCCATCAAACGCCACCACCTTCCAGAACAAGATAGAGCATAATACAGTCACTTTCAGCGTGGTCAACCATAAACCACTGGCCCGGCATCACCCCTGAGAATGCCATCTGAATGGCTCTTCCACATCTGTTGGTCAGCAGGGTTTGTTTTTCCACCAAGACCGGCCCCACCATCAAACATCGCGCTGAACTTACCGTCGACGGCGCATCGGCTACGGCAAACTCGTCTTTATTTTAACAGAGGCCATCGCCAGCCTTTATCGCAGATATTGATTAAGGGAGTCATGAATGGCCCCAACGCCATTTATCCTTAAACGTTCAACCAGATTTTACCCTGACCTGACGTTATTCACTTCATCGGCGAGTAGCGGTAGGCTTTGTCCGGCGTAATCACTTTCATGAGTCATTACAATTTATGAATATCTGTACAAGAACCCAGTTCCTGAATTTTCCTTACTGGAAAGAACTTAGGCTCTTCAGCACTCTGCATCCTCTCTGTTGTTCTTAAGGAGTCAATCACTACTTTTAATCATCTTCACCTAACCTTCTAATCTTACAACATAGCTCACTGATCTTCCTGCCTGC
The DNA here is from genome assembly GCA_034641835.2 of Pinus albicaulis. Classification (NCBI taxonomy): domain Eukaryota; kingdom Viridiplantae; phylum Streptophyta; class Pinopsida; order Pinales; family Pinaceae; genus Pinus; species Pinus albicaulis. The sequence goes on from CM076581.1 coordinate 1,270,439,766, forward strand.
CCTTCAACTAATCTACCTCCCCCAAGTAGGTAGAGTGGGGCATCCCTGGGTGCCATAGAGTGCTAGCACTGCAGGTCAAGTCAGACTGAGTTTGATACCACCGTAATATCCCCAAAGGGAAATAACCGCACAAACGTAATGCACTAATACAAGATATAAACTCAACCTACCACTCAATCACACACACAGACACCAAAATCCCAGCCATTTTATTAATCGTAAAGTACATAGAGGGAGTACAATAACCGGGGAGTAAGTGCACCTATCCCCGCCCGGGCAGGGAGACCCTCTCACCAGGAAAAAAGTGGTCGCAACAAGGATGTCATCTCCGTCGCTTTCCGCAAGCCGAAGATGAACTGCGCCGGGCCTAAGTCCGGCAACCTCTCACAGAAAATGGCCGCCCGCCAAAGGATGTACGTTGCAAAACAAGAGAAGCACCAGGCTCAACTTCCTGCACGATGAGCCAAGTGACATCCTGGAAAATGCTGTTAAGCACTCCTCACAATGATCCGTCTCGGGACCGCGTCCCACCCGACGGATCCGAAGCTCCCATCACAACTCCGCGTCCTCCTTTCCGGACCAAGGCCTCCAAAACCCAATCAGCCGTCGTTAACCTCAGACCGGCGGCTAGATCCGGAACTATCTCCTCGCATCTACAAATTCTTCTAGGGCCAGATCCGCAGCTTCCTTCCGGATCCTGGACTAGACTGCCAATACCTCAGACCGTTCACTGCCGGGATCTATTCAACCTCGCATCTCGCAATATACAAGGCCAGATCCGCAACATACAGATTCGATCCGTGAAGATCTATCCTTCACCAAGCTAGACCGACAAGAAACCTTCGTATCCGCAATATACAAGGCTGTATCTTCGTGCATGATAAAGACTTGGGATCCAGAAGATTCATCTCTCATCAAGCTTGTGATCCGACAAGAAACCTCGCATCTAACCTCACCTCCAAGAATGGACGCGTCCTCACTCGGGGCTCGATCGTCCTCTTCTGCCCCCAAACAAAGCGTTTCCCGCCGTCCGGAATCGGCGTCCTCTTGGACAACGTCCTACCTCTCCCCGCAAGGGACACCGGGGTTCTCTTCGTATAAAACAGTCGTCCTTCTCTTCAAAGATTCGAAGGCCCTCCTCTGCTCTGCGCAACACAAGAGGAAGCCTTTCCTCTCCTCGATGTGCTTCGAAATGCCGCCGTTTGCTACCGAAAACCTTACTAGGGCGGGCACCTCGAAGTCCCCCCCGAAGCTAAGGGTGAAACCGTAAAACCTTACTGGGCAGGCACTCGAAGTCCCCCGAGGCTAAGGGTGAGATCTCCACGGGAGACACCGACACTAAGCAAAGCGTGGCACTCACTTAAACAATCACAAGGCTGGGAAGACACAAAGTCTGGGTTATCAACAAGAATATCAAAACTATGGATGATCAACAGCAGAGCCCCTCTTTTTATATAGCACCTTCACCCCCCCCGAACCTCACTCACCCCGGATCTCGGCGTTAGCTTACTCGGGGTTAACTTTATGTCTCCTCCATCACCCACGTGGACCCCCAAGGCCCTCTAAGTTACAACGTCAAGCTACTAGAAAAAAAGAACACTTTATTATAAAGCGAGGTGGCTAAAGTGAGTGCACCTCTTATTTCTCACTTTATTTATTATTCCTATCTAAAGCAGCAAAAATAACACAAAAATGTAATATTCCAATTAGCAAAGCTAATTGGGAATATTACAAGTCGTTACTTGTGTGATAATTTTGATGAGACCTCGTGTTTGCTTCAGCTCGTAAAAACAATAGATGACGAGGCCTTAATTAAAAAGATGCGCCTACCCCCTTTTTCTCACTAAGTAAAGTGCATTGCTGATAGCAGGTGATTACAGAGATGACTGAAGGAGGAGTAGATTCAAGCTATGAATGTGTTGGAAGAGTCAAACTTATGCTCTGCGCACTTAAATGCTCCCACTCGATTTTTTGTATCCTAAATGATTTGTCACATTTAGTATGTTAATTGCAATCATTTTTCAATGATCCAACTTGGTGTTTACAAGAACATAAAAGACTAATTAGGTTTGGCCTCCTCTGTCATCACAATTTCGTTGGGCATGTTTTGTGATTTGGGTTGCAAGTATGGGGAAAAGCAGTGATATTGGGTATAGATGATATTGATAAGAAGATGTGTTTCAGTCATTTGGAGCTTCATGATGGGCGAAAGCTCAAACTTGCACCCTTTGGATGTCTCAAGATTTCTGATGTACCCAAGCTTGTAGATAAATACATGAACAACATAACTTCTCAATCTTCCTACTCTCAGATATCTTCCAAATTGAACAAATACATGGGAGAATGAATTGAGAACATATTTGGTAATGATTGCAGGAATTTGATCTAGACAAATACATAACCCAGAGAATGGCGTTCTCAGATATTAATGTTGCCCTGGAGATTCTTTTAGCTGGGAAGTGCATAAGGTGTATTCTTTATATTGATCATGACTGATAAGGATAAAGCAGAGGACAACCCATTCCATTCAAGAGGTAATTTGTAAGTCTCCAGCACTTGTTCTTTATGGTCTATAGGACTGGATTTAAGGGCATGAACATTACTGATGTGAATGGCATGTTGGGATTTAATGAGTACTACAGCTATTACTTGTGTGATAATTTTGATGAGACCTCTGTTTTCTGCTGTAAAACAATAGATGACGAGGCCTTAATTAAAAATATGCGACTACACCCTTTTTCTCACTAAGTAAAGTGCATTGCTGATAGCAGGTGATTACAGAGATGACTGAAGGAGGAGTCAATTCAAGCTATGAATTTGTTGGAAGAGTCGAACTTATGCTCTGTGCACTTAAATGCTCTCACCCAGTTTGATTTTGTATCCTAAATGATTTGTCACGTTTAGTAAGTTAATTGCAATCATTTTTCAATGATCCAACTTGGTGTTTACAAGAACATAAAAGACTAATTAGGTTTGGCCTCCTCTGTCATCACAATTTCGTTGGGCATGTTTTGTGATTTGCATTGTAGGTATGCGGAAAAATAGTGATATTGGGTATAGATGATATTGATAAGAAGATGTGTTTCAGTCCTTTGGAGCTTCAGGATGGGCGAAAGCTCAAACTTGCACCCTTTGGATGTCTCAAGATTTCTGATGTACCCAAGCTTTTGGTTAGTTATTGTTTTGAAATGTTTTAAGGAACACATTGAGAGTTTTCACTGCAGAACACATACTTTCTTTGTCATGGATACCAGGTCTGTGGGTAACTACTCCTCCCAATTTGAGTGGGATTCCGTTTTCACAGGGCTTACATAGTTCTACTCAAAATTAGATATTAGGTCGTGTGGAGACCAAAACTCTACACTAATGGCAAGGAATACATGTATGCGGACACTGTGAAAACGGAATCCCTATGGATGTCTCAATACTCTGTTACCTGGCCAGTCAACCAATGACCATTTTCGTAACGTTAGATGGCTCTTAAATGATTAGAATAATACGCTTGCTCTTACCTGGATTTTGGGTACTGTATTCTACGTTCCATGGGTTTTGTCATGTGGAGTTGCTAAATTTTGATATCTCCATAATTAAGGCAATCAATTGCATCACCACACCCTAATTACTCATAATGAGGACCAAACGGGGATATTCTATTATCAGTAGCTCGTGGTGTGGATGAGGTCCTTTGACTTGGGTCCCATCCCTTTTTACATTTTGTAACAATTCGGTATATATTAGTGGCCTGTGCCCTTGCTCTTTCAGGACTGCCTGTGTTGCATTGTTCTTGAAAATTATTTTAAGTTATTCTGATGAATGAATCATCAACGATAATTTTCAGCTGTGAAGACCATCTGACCTTTGCTGACTCACCTCTAATTATTATTTTGTCAATGATAATTTTCAGCTGTGAAGACCATCTGACTTTTAATGACTCGCCTCTAATTCTTATTTTGTCAGGGACATTGACATCACAGAGGTATATCTTGAAACTACCAATCATGCTATAACGAAGCTATATTACAATAATATTGCAAACGTCAAGGATCCACTCTCAATTAGATTTAATATGAATGTACTGCACATCTCCTCAGAATGAGAAATAGGAAATAGGAGATAACAGGAAACTCTTTTAATAGAAAAGGAAGATATGAAATATATGTAATTGGGTTTCTGGGAACAGGAAAAATAAGTGGCAAGAAACTTGTCTCTGGAAATGACAGATATGAAAAAGCAGAAAACGATAAACTGTAAATAGCAAGAAGCAGGTTTATGAAAACGTAAAGTTGGAAATGACATGAAACAATAATGGTGGAGGTCTACCATTTGCAACAGGTTGGTATAGAGTTAAGAAACATCATGAACATGAAATTTAAATAGAGAAGCTAGACAATTTCAATAGGAAAATAATACTTTTAGTGTAAAGTCATAAACAAGTGTCATTATTCATTACTTAATTTGATCTGTAACGTATAAAGCAAAATATAAAGTATACCTCTTCAAGGATTCAATGATAGGTTACTTTGGTGTCACCTTCAGACAGTTAGAATTTAAGAAAACCATAAATAGGTTAATTTGGTGTCACCTTAAGTTAGTTTTTTAGGAAGAAAAACATAAAAACAGTGGTTTCTCTGGATGGAAACATCAGCAGAAGTTTATTAGCAGTTTCCACCGGAATCCACCCACGTGTTTCTAGATGATATTGATAAGAAGATGTGTTTCAGTCCTTTGGAGCTTCATGATGGGCGAAAGCTCAAACTTGCACCCTTTGGATGTCTCAAGATTTTTGATGTACCCAAGCTTGTAGATAAATACATGAACAACGTAACTTCTCAATCTTCCTACTCTCAGATATCTTCCAAATTGAACAAATACATGGGAGAATGAATTGAGAACATATTTGGTAATGATTGCAGGAATTTGATCTACACAAATACATAACCCAAAGAATGGCGTTCTCAGATATTAATGCTACTCTGGAGATTCTTTTAGCTGGGAAGTGCATAAGGTGTGTTCTTTATATGGATCATGATTGATAAGGATAAAACAGAGGCATGGCATGTTAAGGGCATGAACATTACTGATGTGAATGGCATGTTGGGATTTAATTAATACTACAGCTGTTACTTGTCTGATAATTTTGTTGAGACCTGTGTTTGCTGCTGTAAAACAATAGATGACGAGGCCTTAATTAAAAATATGCAACTACCCCCTTTTTTCACTAAGTAAAGTGCATTGTTGATAGCAGGTGATTACAGAGATGACTGAAGGAGGAGTCGATTCAAGCTATGAATGTGTTGGAAGAGTCGAACTTATGCTCTGCGCACTTAAATGCTCTCACCCGGTTTGATTTTTTTGTATCCTAAATGATTTGTTACGTTTAGTATGTTAATAGCAATCATTTTTCAATGATCCAACTTGGTGTTTACAAGAACATAAAAGACTAATTAGGTTTGGCCTCCTCTGTCATCACAATTTCGTTGGGCATGTTTTGTGATTTGCGTTGTAGGTATGGGGAAAAACAGTGATATTGGGTATAGATGATATTGATAATAAGATGTGTTTCAGTCCTTTGGAGCTTCATGATGGGCGAAAGCTCAAACTTGCACCCTTTGGATGTCTCAAGATTTCTGATGTACCCAAGCTTGTAGATAAATACATGAACAACGTAACTTCTCAATCTTCCTGCTCTTAGATATCTTCCAAATTGAACAATTACATGGGAGAATGAATTGAGAACATATTTGGTAATGATTGCAGGAATTTGATCTAGACAAATACATAACCTAGAGAATGGCGTTCTCAGATATTAATGCTGCCCTAGAGATTCTTTTAGCTGGGAAGTGCATAAGGTGTGTTCTTTATATGGATCATGATTGATAAGGATAAAACAGAGGACAACCCATTCCATTCAAGACATAATTTGTAAGTCTCCAGCACTTGTTCTTTATGTTCTATAGGATTGGATTTAAGGGCATAAACATTACTGATGTGAATGGCATGTTGGGATTTAATGAATACTGCAGTTGTTACTTGTGTGATAATTTTGATGAGACCTGTGTTTGCTGCTGTAAAACAATAGATGACGAGGCCTTAATTAAAATTATGAAAGTAGAACTTACTACATTGAATGAATTCTTTCCATCTACAAGAGGATGTTTCACTACAACTGCATGCAAATCATTAGATTTGTCTTTTCCCAACTGTATTAAGGACTCCAAAATCACACTACTTGGATAGTGTCTTGAGCCTTAGTGTCTTATGGTTAAGAGCTCTTAAATATCTTAATTTGAAATGTTTCTCTTGAGTGCCTTCAGAAGTCTATTGCAGCAAGACAAAGCAACTCTTCAGCTCTTCTCATTAAATTTGTAGCAGAAGGTGAAATTGCTTTATGAATTTTTTTGTTGCAATTTTAATGCAAGCAATTGTTACATGCACGTTTTCATTTGTTTGTAAATTCTTAGAATTGGTTGTTGAGGTTGTTCTAGGAACCAATGTATATGTGTCTATAAGAGAAAGTCCGGAACTAAAATTGTAAAATACGTACTTTGCAGAGCTTCCAAGTTCAAACTGTTCAAATATTGTCCTTGAAGATGCTTGTAAGTATAAATCCTGGTTTGTAATTATATGTCGATCCTTGAAGTTAATGGCTAAATGTTCACATCGAAATATGCTGACATGTTGCTGTTGTAAGATTGCACGCATCTATAATTTCTAGAGAGGTTGATTCTCTGTGAAACCATGATTGAATACCTTTTTACTACATTGGTAAGGAATTTGGAAAATGATCAAATTTGAAGAACATTGCAATATGGTTAACAGATAATATACAATTATTTAATTACTATATCATCTGCCTATTATGGCCATGATAGGTCTTATATAAGAATTTGGAAATATCTATTTTAAATTGATAATTTATATTTCTCTGCGAAAATACTAAGTGGATCGCTTTAAGAATTTTACGGTGTTTCCATTGCAACATTTGATAATGGAGCAATTGCTAGTTATAATTTATTTGATGATGATGATGATGGTTAATGTCTATTGAGACCAATTTTTTATTTAACTTAATTTAAGATTTTATTTTTACTCTAAAAAATTTTAGAGAGAAACCTTTTATGCTCACTATAATTTTAACATTTATTTATAAACTATATATAAAAATATTTACAAAATAAAATAACCACATTCATATTCTAAAAAAATTGAGGTAAAAGCTTGATTTATGTTATTTAAATTGGTTTTTTGATTAAGTATATGGTATATGGATTCAACACTCTAAAAAATTTTAGAGCACTTTCATTGTGTAAGGCTACTCATCAAACTTCTGTTTTCATTAAATTCCTGCCAAATTTTAGAGAAATTAAACCTGAAAAAACCACCATAGTACCCTTCAAAAAATAGCACTAAAAGCTACTCGATAATGTAATATGAATTTAGATTTTATATTCATTTAATTTATATGGATTTAATTCCGATGAAAGAAAGAAAATACAATTATAGAAGTGGAATACTTCAAAAAAAAAAATACGAAGGTGCTTACCAGCCTATAGAGCATGTGGTGTGAGTTGGGGCAGGTTGAGGTCCGGCCCAAAGGGTTACTGTTTTTAAAAGGTATAAAGTTTGAAGGCGTCAAAGGTTATTCGTCAACAACTGTACGTCGTTAAAATGCTGCTTTATCAGATAGACATTTTACCTTCACAATCAACACAGAAAAAAATGCGACAGCTTTATTTGTGAATCAATTTAGTTTATGAAACGGAGCGTCTTTTTTAATAAATGTAATGAAGGGAACCCTTTCTTTTACGTCATTCAACACTGGGAATTGGTGACAGGGCGGAAGAGTCTATAATGTCGAGCCACAAAACCTAGTCAAAGATTTGAATACGAAAGTTAATTACATAATTTCAAAGTCAATATCTGACTTGAGAGGGCGGTTTAGAGGTAGCAATGTGCAGAAGACTTACGGTAAAAGTTATCAGGTTTCAATTTAGGCGTCCAGTTCATTACATTGAACATGTCGAACGAATTTCCAACGACCAGATTATAATGTCGATTCAGCGTTTTTTCTGTTCGCTTCCCTCATATATAAATATGCTACTCATATAATTATTATTCATCTTCTTCTGATACTGATATTGATATTGTTGGATTGAATTACTTATTGCGCGGCTGAGAAGAGAAGAATTGTATAGGTTAAGCGATATGGAATTGAGAATAGCATATGCACGACTCGTAATATTAATTGCCATGTTTATGGTGGTCACCATGGTTACCGAAAGTTCAGGTTGTAGGCCACTGCATTTGAAATTCATATTTCAGCGAGATGAAATGGAAACTAATAATAATATTAAGATGGTGAATGGATGGTTCGAATCCCTTAGGGGTCCCGTAACTCCGTCACACCCCTCTCCTTGTCAGAACTACAGGTCTCCCAGTCGGGGAGGTTCATGTCCATAACTCATCGGTCGATCGCAATTAGAAGAGCTGTTGATACTTGTCATCCAACTGTTAAAATTCGAATTGGAGAGACGTAGTGTGAAATACACATATATCCACAGATAAGATTGCGCCAATTATGAAAAGGAAAAAAGTTTGAAAACGCATCATCTATTTTGGTGCAGCTGCATGTTCCGAAAGCACTAACACGCCTTCAAAGACATGGCCATCATATTGTAATTCTTCTATATTTGTTTATGTTATTACGGTGATTGTCTATATAACTTAGTTGAACATATTACATTTATTCAAACATTATCTTTTTATCCTATGTCTCAATTTTACATTTGGAGAGCCTCCTAGAAACATATTTCTATATTTAATAATATAATAATAGATGAGTGGTTTTGAGTGAAAATAGAATAAAATAAATAACATGCAATGAAGATCTATGTTTTGCAACATCATATTTTTGGGGAAATAACATATTTGTGAGTAAGGGATGGATCCATATCTACTGTGGCTAGTGTACGCGATATGTTGAGCAATGCCCTTCCAGAAAAATATGAAAAATAGTTTAATAATAGAAAAAGAAGAAAGTTATTGTTTTATGGTTAATATTTTCTATTAATAAAAAATATAAAATAGGTGTACACATCTAATGATGTTATTTCTCTTTTAAGATGTATTACATGTGATTATTTATTATTATTATTATTTTATCATTGTTGATTTTTAATTTTTTGATTAGATATACTTTTAGCTATTTTTATTGGTGGAAAAATTGGATGAATTTGCTTTTTGGTTGAGTTAAAATTTAGAAATTTGGAGTGAAAAGCCTTTTAGAATCAATTTGAGCCTTCAAATGAAATTTTTTGGGGTCAACCCATTACAAGCACAAGTCTAACTTTTTAATAATATTTTAAAATAATCATTGATTTATAATGTTTAAAAAAACACCTTAATTGGATTAGAATATAAAAATTATTCCTCCCACATGTTGACTTGCCCTACTTACCACCATGATAAAAAATGAATTCCACTTCAACCCCTATTAGTCACACATGTTGGGATACACAAGTGTGGGCATCCAAGAAGACTCTAAATGGTCAAAAGGCGTAGTAATAATCGGCGACTAAGGCATGAAAAAACTCCAAACCTTATCCTTAAAGGGTGATCATGCTATGTTAAATAATGTGTTGCTAGGAAGACTAGGTGTTATAGGTATTTATCATTATATGTGTTCCATAGTTTAGAAAATCATCTAGGAGTTAGATTCTAGAGCATGAAAAAGGTGGTAGAAGATCATGTACTGACCACTCAAGGTACAACATCAAAGAAAAACTAGTATTGAGTGTCCCTTCTTTGTAGTTGTATTTCATGCTTTGCCAAACAAACTAAAACATAGGCCTCACCTTTTAGTCGGGTTTTCTCCCATATCGAGTTTCCTTAGACACATATTATGGCCATTTATGTCCATAGTGTGTTCATTTCTTATTGATTCTTTTTTTAAATTTTAGCTACTTCAATAAATTTCTGGATTAATATTGTAATAATAAATTTTCGATCTAAAGAAATCATTTACATCATAAAATATTTTGGAATATTACAAGATATTTTTGGATGAACTATTCTAGTGGAATATTGGTTTATAAATGACATTGGTGTTGAGAAGTTTTCTTTGGGGTTTCAAGTTGTAAGTATAAGAATTATCTTAAGAAGGAAGTAATAAAACCATAGCTATCGTAGATGAGTACTACCATATAAACCCTTTAGGATGTAGTAAAAGAGATATTTGAGACGCTAGAAGAACAAGACATTGATATCTTTCATATCATGGCCCTTCTCACTATAGTTCCAGTGAAAAATATTAAACCCTTCATAAAGGTTGGTTTCTCTAAATTAGAAGATAGATTGAACAAGAAATTAAGAGGTAGGGAAGGCCTGAGAAAGGATTCAAAAAAGGAAATGAAGAAAAAGAAATGATTTTTTAATGTCATCACTCCTTCATTACCTCTTTTAAAATTGGAAGAAAATGTGGAAATAAATCTCTACCAAGTTCATATTAATGTTTTTAGGTTGAATCATTGGTTGAAATAGATAAAAGTGTTTTTTAGTGTCCATAATGTAGATGAGGAGCATAGTATTTCCCTTTACTAAATATAAAATCCCATGCACTAACCTAGTCTAAAAGCCACATAGAGACACTTAGGTTGGAGGGTGATCAACTAGTTACTAAGTAGGAGATATCTAAAATTTTCATCGAGGAATAGTAGGTCCATTGGCACCACTTCAAGTAGAGGCAAGGGAAAATTCTATAGGAATTTGAAAAAAGTATGATTATGTTGGGTGTATGAGGGGTCTACATAGTCATATATGAAAAAAAGTATTCCTCATCAAACTTATGACCATATATGAGGATTTTTTGCAAGCATAATACTTGGAGAATTTAGGCCATAATAAATGAAAATCAAATGGGTCTAAAATGAAAGGCCATCAATATTCCTCTACAATGGGGAAGATAAAGTGGAAAAGTAAAGACAAGATAACAATAGAAATTACATATTACTGAAAATATCTAATAAATCATTGTGACCATTGTAATATCAATAATGACAACAAATTTAAGTGTTAGAAGCTACATATAGAGATGAATAAAAAAAATAAGGAATCAAAAAGAGAAACATGCATAGCATAGATTTAGGTAACCTTATAGAGAGCATCTTAGTTTTAGATGAGAAGATTGTCTACTATATATTCGAAAATGAGGTGAATCAAATTAGTCGCCACAAGGAAGAGAACGATATGAATAAACTAACATTGATGACTAAGTTGATAAGGATAAGGTGGATAATCTGTTCGAATTCAACTCACATACTAACCTCATAAAAAATTATTTGGTTAGCATTCTTGGATTTGAGGTGCATGATGATTGTAGCTTATATCCATTGGCATGGGTAAATAAGGGTTAAAATATCAAGGAAAATAAACATTATTAGTTCAAATTTATTGACGAAGTGGGGGTATACATTGTAGCCCTTGATATTTTTGATATAGTGTTTGTAATCCACTACATGTGTATGAGGGATGTAATTTTCATATGGAGAGAAATCCAATACTAGACAATGAATGATGGGAAGTATTTTGTCACCAACGCACACAAAGATAAATTGATGATCTCTCCATTTAGTGCTAACTAAGCTAGAAATTTGACCAGTCCTAGTTAAAAAAATAAGTATTTCTTTTCTTAAGAGAGAATTAGTTAGCAGATGAATTGTTAGTAGTAAAGATATTCCTATAGGGATGTATTAGAAATAAATATCAAATATATGAGTTGTTCCACTTAGAAATTTGATTTATCTAGGCATCTAAAGTGCTACCACCTAAGAAGGAAGTGATGCGCAACTTACATTTACTATCAAACTCCCCATTATAAAATATTGGTTTGTATAATATTTTTTTTTCTAGAACCAAATGAAGTGGGAAAAATAATTACAATGGCTAGAAGATTAGGAGTAATTTAACCAAGTACCTCACCTTGTGGGTCACCAAGGATCAATGCTTCTTGATCAATACATGCACACCATTATAGTTGCATTTTTTTGTCTTCTTCCTTTTTTAATTCAATATTAATTATATGTATTACCCCTTAGTATCTTTAAATCCTTTCAAAATTGCAAAAACCAAGCATCAGAAAGTTCTCCACATAAATTATTTTTGCATAAAATGTTTCCACAACAATCCAACAATTTGAAAAAAATCAAACTGAAAATGTAGATAATCCATGTAATATGTTAAGCATTTACCAACTATTGCATTCCCATATTGCACATCAATTTAATACTTAAAATTTTCATGAAACCTTGTAGAATTTGGAACATAATTTATATGATTAACACACCACATCCCACAAAGTTCCACTTCCTTACATTTCTATAACCCCCATTTTTCCCTTATCATTCCTCAAATAATACTCCTTAACTATCCATACATAGTTTCTTGTTTTTCATGGAATAATATGAAGCAACTTGAGTGGTGGTCATGTATCTAGCTTTCTCCAGGAAGCATTATCCTAAAAGAAACATAGAGTCTCACAACTAACATGTCCTTGGCATGTTGGAAAGATAATATCATTAAAGAAGGAACAATTTTTGCGGATTTCTCATTCGTAATTTTCATCAAGGTGGAAGTGGTTATTTATAAAGGGAAATTTTCAAGAATATGCACTAGTATAGAAAACTATAGACTAGTTTAGAAACACTTTATACCATTTTTGACCTCACTAAATTTTACATATTATTATATATTCATCACTAAATGTTATTGAATGTGAAGTAAAATAAAAGAGCCATTCTATGGTACATTATCAATAATTTGGTATGAGATATCTATGAATTTTAATGATTATTAACTACAAATAATATTGAGAACTTTCATAGAAGTGTTTGGGTAAACATAGTATTCCATACATGACAAACACCTTAAGAAACCAATCACACAACCAAATAAAAAATCACAATGCTAAATTTTTTATATGGTTAAAACCCTCTAATAGGAAAAAAATTAGTGTCCCTTTCTAATGTGGCCACTCGAGGAAATTTTAATGCGAAAGGAAATAATATATACTAGAGTTCTCAAAATTTATCATCGGCCATGGCCCTTCGGGATCTTTAAACAAAGATGATGGACAAGTCAAGTGTTAGGCATGAACCAATAATTGCTACTATTAAGGAGAAGATGAGTCGTTGGATCACTCTATGCCTAGAAAATATCATGGCCATTATATTACAATGCAATTAATGCATAATAAAGAAAAAACTAAGAAACACTCTTTTACAAAATATGCACATTGGATCAGGCTGAACTTAAAAAACTCCTAAGTGTCTAAGTATCCTAACATCCCCTCTTAAGAGCAACATAGGACATGATTAAAGGATTTAAAAAGGTGACACAATAAGAGAAGGAAGGAGAAACTATAGTATATCCCCCCACAATGACAACTTCCTAAACCTTAACATAGGTTGAAGTTCAGAAAACTTTTCTTCTCTAAGAGACTTTGTGAAAATTTCTACAACTTGATTATCTATAGGGAAAAAAAAACGCTTCAATAAATCAATCATCAATGAGATTTCTATTGAAGTGAATTTGTAGATCAATGTTTTTGTTTCACGTATGTTAAAATGAGTTTTGAGTGAGATTTATGGCTCTCTAATTATCACAACATATAGTGGTAAGATGATTTTACTATAGTCAAAATTTTAAATGATCTAACAATTCAAAAGCACTTATTGACATGGATTAATTTTTGCTTGGGACTTTGCTTCTATTGAAGGAAGAGAAATAGCTTGATTCTTTTTATATTCCCAACTAATATGTGTGCAAACAAGGCTAAAAGCATAACCTATAGTAGACTTTTTACCATAAAGGTTTATAGCCCAATATGAATTAGTGAAACCAACCAATGAAAGAGTCCCCCCCTGAAGTGTAATGTATCTCTAACTAATTTTACCTTGGATATATTAAGTATCCTTCCTACTTCTTCCCATTGATTTTCATGGGATATTATCACATGTTTGATCTGATTATGAATGTTAGTTTTGTTGTGCTAATTTCATTTTCATATTTAAAATTTACTTGCTAATATTATGCTTGATGTACACATTTCCTTGTTGCTTATGTGTGTCAAACATGTAATTTAAATGAGTTTTTATAAGTAAATTCAAGAGCATAAAGTAGGAACTTAAAATGTTGAAAAAAAACAACATAAAGAACAGTAAACCATCACAATTGATCCATCAACACAGAGTTTTGATGAAGGATTTCACACCTCCTGGGTTACATATCCTTGGTCCAACTTCCATGTTTTAGGCCTCTATATCATCTAAATAGTGCAAAATTGTTGTTTACATACATCAAATGTTCCTGAAACATACTTCAATGAGTTCAGAATGTCGAAATCTATCAAAAATGACTATTCATTCACTCAATTTAGCCTTCAGTTCATGTAGGCATGGCCTTCCTTCCTAGTGGCCCTTGACTTCAATTTTATTAAAAGTTCATAAAGCATCTGTAGAATTGCTCCTCTACCTCTAAAACCTATAGGTTCTCATTACAAAACCATATAAAAAGAATTAAAAAAAAAAATTAAAAAAATTAAAAATATATATATACTTTAAAACAAAATAATAATTACCATTCAAATATAGAAAATTATTTCACAATTTTTAAAAATAATTATAACTGATATTTTTAAATATGAGTTTCATAAAATAAAATAAATAAATATTAACCCAATAAAAATTTAACTTACTAACAAAATACGGTATCATGTTTAGTCCAACCAAATCCATCGATGTGAAAATATTTCATTTTATAGCTGAAAACACATCCTACCGGAGGTCGTCTTCTAATAAGTACACTCGACATAGAAATCATGTCGGTCAGTGTGGCCAGTTAGTCAATATTCTAAATTGCTTTGTCCCCATGTCCTTTTCCATGTTCCATTCAAACGTTTGGCCAGATGTGAATCAAAACTATATTAAATATTATAATTTTATTCGTAAATTTATAATACTTAAATATATTCTAATATTCGTAAATTTATAATACTTAAATATATTCTAATTCTGAATTTAGATTATTTTTTAATAATTTATTAGAGATAAACGTTCACTTTAATTTTCGGAAATTATAAGTTTGTTTACTTAATTCATTTCATTTTATTTAAAAAAACTAAAATTTAATTAGTTAAAAATACCTTTAAATTTTGTTTGAAAATCAAACGACCAATTTGTATCTAAATATTATGTAAGACCAGAAATCAAGAACTCATCATTGTAGAGAATGTTAAAATCACCTGCATTAAAATCATTTTTTTACATTTAATCTGAATCTTGCATATAAAATAATGCATTTTTTTACATTTAATCTGAATCTTGCATATAAAATTAAATATTATTGAATTGCAAATTAATCTCATTACTCAAAAAGAAAGATGCCATCCTATTTAATTTTTTGAATGGTTAGACTATTGTAATATCAAATTTTGATTGTATATTCAAAAAGGAAGATACCCACCTATTTAACTTTTTGAAGGTTAAGGGTAACGTAATATCGAATTTCGATTTTATATTATAGGAGAGATTACGAAGTGACCATATAATAAGAAGGACGTGGAAAAGGGGAATATTCAAGGGAATTTCAAGTAATGTTTCAAGTAATGTTTAAGGAGTTTTTTTAGTGCGACTTTTTGAAGTTTCAGGTGGTTGAATTTAGTGAAAATTTTTGAGGTAAAATTTTGGTTTTTGTTATTCAAACTGATTTTTTGATTCTATATATGGATTTAGCACCCTCAAAGAGCACTTCAATTGTGCAAAGTTAGCAATCAAACTTCTCTTTTCAATAAATTTCTACCGAAATTTAGAGAAATTACAGCATAAAAAGTCACCGTAAAAACCTTCAAAAAGTTGTAGTAAGTTGTACTAAAGACTACTTGAATATTTAATACAAACATTATGTGAGCGTAATTTATTACGAACATTAGGCGATGAGCTTACTTGTTCCTTCGATCCCGATGTTGTGATGAAGCGCAGGGACGGGACGTAGCGTAACGTGACCTATGAGCATTAGCGTGCCCTATGAGCGTTCTTGTTTGCCAAATTTCACTTTTAATTTCATTTCCGGATTTTTTTTCTCATTCAAACCGATGACGGCCTTCATCGCTTTACTGAAATGAGACTTGGACTGCATCAGACTCTTATAAATGTTGTGTTCTTGGCGTAGTGTTTGTGTCCTTAAATTAGTTAGAGTCCAATTGAGCATTTTCGTCCAATTGTGCTTTTCGTGATTGGTATTACTTTTAATCATAATAATAGTAAAATTTGATTTTAATTTATGATTAATAAATGGTAATTATATTTGAAATTATAATTGAGTAAAATATCAAATTGGTAGTCATTTGGTGAAGATATTTTGTTAGAATAGAGATTTAACTAGCGATTGCATTTCATGTTGTAAAAAAAAAATTTGTTAGGAAATAGCATAGGGAAGAGTAGCCTAGAAGAAAGAAGTTGTTGCAAAAAAAATGCTCTAAGGAAATAGCATAGGAAAGTGTAGCCTAGAAGAAATAAGACGTTGCAGATAAGGAGCCATCATGGAGGAATAAAAAGAAAATTTTGCTTCCATGGAAGCATATAGTGAAGGTTTCAAAGATATTGATGATAAGAGTTATCAACTAGAAAATTTTGTTATAGATGCTGAAATAGGAAATTGCATGTGAAAACATATATGTAAACCAACATAATATGTTCACATATATAAAAATTTTGTTATAGATATTGAAATAGTAAGTTGGGGATGAAAATTCTTTGGTGATTAATAATCCTCATAAACAACCATGAAATGAGCATGTAACTCAAATAAGATATTTTAAATACATTCAAGTACAATATATCTAGAATAGATGTAAATAAAGAGAATTTGTATTAACAAAATTAAAGTTTACTCCAAATTCATCTACATATCTTAGCCCCAATTGCATGCTTGTCAGAAATTGTATATGAAGAACAATAGTCTTTGTATAAAAGAAAGTGAATGCCATTTTAATATGGAGACATTTTTTGAGGGAAATATTGTTCTTTATCTTATGGTTTATTTTCTTAACTCCAAACTTGGTTTAGTCTTTCTCTATATACATAAAAATAAAAAATAAAAAGTAAATTCACAAATTTAAGTTATAGTTTCTTATTAAAATATTTTACACACATCTATTTATTCAAGTTAATTATATTGTGAATATTTTTTCTCCTATTATCTGATTACAAAATTGTTGTACTCCCTACTAAGTAAAACAAATTTATTAATAAAGAATTGAATGCCAAATTGAAAGATTACTCAAGTGAGAACTACTATAATATATAGAACTGAATTTTTTATGTATAAATTATTTGTTTTATATGTCGTTTAATTTCCATTACCTATTATCTTCAAACCTCATGGGGAGGTATTGAACATGGGAGCCAACTTTAGGTAAATAAACATTCACATTATCAAGTGGAAAAACAAAAATGTTATAATCTTAATCCTCTTTATAAATATACAATTGAGTTCCATTTATTAAAAACAAAGGCAATATTAAGAACCTCTTAAAATTATAAGAGGTAATTAACATGAAAAATAAAAAAGTTCATCATTAAAACATACAAATGTTAATCTTAATTGAATCATTAAAAAAATAAAAAGGGACAACAATTTTACCAGCTATACCATTAAAAAAGACCACTTTCACAATCAAATTTCTACATTAATTTTAAAAAAAAAAAATTATAATTAGATATAATTATAATTGTATATTTTTAAGATATATATTTTATGATAATAATATTTTTTTTAGGAAAATAAGACTACGTTAGAACTAAATGGATTTGGTGAATTGCATAGAGATTTAACACATTATGGCACATTAAGTGAAGGGGACCAAGTGTTCCTTACCTCCAAATGTAGCATAGTGGGATGCATCAATATAAAAAATACACCTCTGTAAATTTATGGATTAAAGTTTGTGTGAATATATATATATATATATATATATATATATATATATATATATATATATATATATATATATATATATATTTGATTATTAGCCTTAAATGTATTGAGTTGGACAAACACAAATTTTGTTATTGTAAAATTCTCTTACGTAATCCTCTTTTTAAATATATAATTGAGTTCCATTTATTAAAAACAAAGGCAATATTAAGAACCTCTCGGAGTTATAAAAGGTAATTAACATGAAAAATAAAAAAGTTCATCATAGCCACATACAAATGTTAATCTTAATTGAATCATTAAAAAAATAAAAGGACATAATAGCTTTACCATTTATATCATTAAAAAATACCACTTTCACAATCAAATTTCTACATTAATTTTTAAAAATCTTATTTTATAATTAGATATAATTATAATTGTGTATTTTTAAGATATATATTTGATGATAAAATTTTTTTTTTTTTAGCAAAATAAGACTGAGTTGGAACTAAATGGATTTGGTGAATTGCATAGAGATTTAACACATTATGGCACATTAAGTGAACAGGCGATAGTGTTCCTTATCTCCAAATGTAATTTCATATATTTCATAGTGGTATCCAATATAGAAAACCCACCACAATTTTAAATAAATTTTATTCGTTTATATATATATATATATATATATATATATATATATATATATATATATATATATATATATATATATATATATATATATATATATATATATATATATATATATATATCTTATTTTCATATAGTGAAAAAATATATTATAAAATGTATTTATTTTAAATGAAAAAAATGATAATCTACTATAAAAGAGAAAAGCATTAAAGGAAAATAAAGAGCCATGGACAAAATAGAGGGCTTGAAAGAGATGTGGATGTACCTGGAAATGATGAGGAAATGAGAGATGTAGAGGAATTGTCAATGAGAATATTGACCACACAAATAAAGTCACCATTTTAATATGTTGAATTTTTTCAATGTACATGTGAAGTTCAAATTAAAAATTAAAATAAATATCTTTTTTTATGTAGGGATGAAATATTACCTACGACAAGATCGTACAACATGTAGAAAAACATGGACATTAATCAAGTCCCAAGAAATTGTCTTTGATGATAATTTTCTAGATAATAGAGAATCAACTAAAATTAAAGAAATGAGGCCACTAATTCATGAATGAATAGTTGAAGATAAAGTAAATTGGGTGATCAAAAATATTTTTGAACGTATATCTATCATAGCACAAGCTTAATTCTTAAATATATTTTTAAAGCACAAATATCTAAGAAATATAATTCAACTATTGGGCATTAGATATTCCAAAGAAGTGAAGGTAAATGAGTTGGTATCAAGAAATATGACATCAACCATTGGAAAAATTGCAAAATATCAATCTCAGTATGGCATAAGTGCTAATAGGGCATTATTGACAGATGTTGCTGGAAAAGGAACTACATCAAATCAGTTGATGTCAATGAAAACAGGAATGTACAAAACATTAAGCAAAATTTTATGGAGGCATTAAAAAATTAGGATTCAATAATATGAGAATGATGACCTTGCATGTTGGGCTAATATATGTAGGAAACCTTATCAAGATAGACTTTCATATAATGTGAGGGACAATGTGAAAGAGTTTTGGTATTGGAATTTCCATGTAACACCAAATGAAAATAATATCATGAGACATTGTGTATCTAGAGGGGTGTGTTGAGATCATTTACCCTTTCAGTGATTGTTATGATTAAAGGACATTTATTACTACATATTATGTATAAATTGTATATAGACTTATCAAAAAAAATTACCATGGTTTTTTTGTTATTTGTGAATATAGTAAAAAATGTATGGAGAGGTGGCTTTCATCACTTGAAAAGAAGTAAAAATAAGGAGATTGAGAAAATAACTCCAACAACGAGAGAGATTTGGTAGCATTTATGTAATTGGCGAACATGTCTTGTTCTGTGGTGTTGATTATTGGACATAGCTTTATTGATCGTGTGTAGAAGAAATGAATTTTTATTTATCTTATATTTCATTAACCATGAATTTTCCAACATTCATGGCACACTTTCCATCATATTTGTAGAGAAAATTATAACAGAGTATCGCACTTTTCTTATGAGAGATAAATGCTCCTCTATGCAACAGTGATGGATTTAATCACTTAAGAGCAGTAAAAACAATTTTATTGAGAAAATAGCTCCAACACTTTTGTAGAGAAAATTATAACACACAACTCCAACACATTCGTAGAGAAAATTATAACATTGTATCACACTTTTCTTATCAGAACTAAATGCTCCTATATGTAACAAGGATGGATTTCAACACTTAAGAGCAGTAAAAACAAGTTTATTGAGAAAACAACTCATTTGTAGAGAAAATTATAACATAGTATCACACTTTTCTTATCAGATATAAATGCTCCTATATGCAATAACGATGGCTTTGATCAAGAGCAGTAAAAACAATTTTATTGAGAAAACAACTCTAGCACTGAGAGATATTTGGAAGCAATTGTTGAATTGGTCAACATGTCTTTCTCTATGGTGTTGGATATTGGACATAGCTTTCTTGATATTCTACACAGGACTGTAAATTTTCATGTAGCTTATACTATATTAACCATGAAATTGTCAACATTTAGGGCACACTTGTCTTCACATTTGTAGAGAAAATTAAAATAGAGTATTACATTTTTCTTATCATATCTAAATGTTCCTATATGAAAAAACTACCTTGTGCCTCATAGTTTAAATTTGTGCAAGGAGGAGAGGAGGAGTGTCAAGGTGCAAGCTAGAATAAGAAGAGAAAGAAAAATATTGTTTGGGACTTCAGATAGATTCATTCTTTGCACGCCTAAATTAAATCTTAAAAAAAAAAAACCCACCATACTTTGAATTTTTTAAATAAATATCTTAAAAATTACAATATCAATTTAATACATTTCACTCAATTACACATTTAACAATATTCATTTAATAGATACAAATACAAATTTCTATTTTAAATAAAAATAGTACAACACATTTAACAATATTCATTTAAAAAAATACAAATACAAATTACTATTTTAAATAAAAATAGTACAAAGAATCACATTAATTACCATGGCCATTATGTACCTTCCTCTTATTAATTTTTAAATACCCAATGTTTGTAACTTATTCTTAGTCAAATAGTGTCAATTTTGTAAAACTATAAGGATAGAGTATCTAGGTTCCCTTACCCTTTAAGAAGCATCCTCAATTATTGTACCACACACCTCGACATCCAATCTAGACATATTAGATTATTCTAAATTGATAAAGAGTATAGAAATTTTAGGGTGGTGTTCTATGTGCATTAAAATTCCTATGAGGTCCATCACTATGTATGGGGTCATTGCAACCTTGGATATGTTCTGTGAGTGTTGTGATTTTTTTCTTGTCGCTACAACTTTGTTTTGGTTGTCACCTAGTTATCGTGATTCAAAACTTAGTTATAATCTGAAATCCTTATAGAATTAGATATATTATGTGAGCTAATGTGATGTTTTGTTTGTCACAATGATTCAAAAATCATTTATTATACCATAATAGTGACTTTCTAGTTGTCTGTTTTGTTTATGGACCCTTTTAAAAAACCACAAGAACATTTGATGTTACATTGTGATCTCCCTAGCATGGGTGGGGGTTTCAAAAGTTGGAGAGTAAATTGAGATGTTATTGTTAGAAATTGTTGTATAAGATGGAAAATTTGGATGGTTTGTAGACAATATGGATTACATAAGAGATATCTATTTCGAATTTTTTAGTGTCTCTGGCCACCATGCATCTAATAGGATCCATTTCAACTGAGAACGTTAATACATCACTCACTCTGCGAATGATAACTAGTGACATCTCTAGCCATTTTATTTGATTGTGGATCAAGTTATAAACTAATAACTTGTGATATCCCTAACCATTTTCTTTGATTGTCGATGAAGTTATAAACTAGAATTTACTCTCTCTTCATAAGACTCTACAGTATATATTGGATGGAAGGAAAGGTTATGATAAAAATTGTACAAAAAAACCCCTTAGGGTTGTCTCAACTTACTCTATTGTTAATTACATAGTGTCAATTTTGTAAAACTATAATCTATAGTCTACTGTTAATTACATAGTGTCAATTTTGTTACACTATAATCTACGGTGAGGACTGAGTGGGTTTTTTCTTTTGTAAGTTTTTTTTTGGAATTGAAAAAGAAAAATAAAAATGGTAAAAGCTAAAATTATGTAGTGAAAAACTTTGTTTAAAATTTTAGAATAAAAAGTTGAGTAAGTGTGACATCATATAATATGAAAATTGTTTATGATTATAAAGTAAAAAACATGTAAGATTTTTTAGCTACAATTAGGTAATTAAAGATATGTATATAGTTTTTTTTTAATGGAGAAATTTGATATTCATTAAAAAAAAAAGAGTATGTATGTAGTTACAAACTGTTCTGTAGTTAGAAACTATTACAATTAAGTAACTAGAGGTAAATTTAGTGTTATTTAAGAAATGATAATTCATCATTATTGCTCAAGATAAATAATGTCCTATGAAATAATTTGGAAATTTAAAAAATATCACATATTTTTAAAAATTTCATTATTAATTTAATTTTTTATATATTAAGAAATACTATAATTGTAACATAAATAATATATATAAAAAAACCATATATTTTTGGAATAATAAAATAGTTGTAACAAAAATAATATAGAACAAGAAAAAATATTTATATTTGGATGTATGAAAATTTAGGTACATTTTATTACGTAAAGTTTTAAAGTAATAATGGTTATAAACATTTAAAAATATCTTTATTAAATAATTCGTTTAGATCTATATTATTTATGAGAGGATCAAATTCTCTTTTCACTCTAAGAGAGGTTTGCATATGAAGACATATGATCCAGAGTTAAGATTGATCTAGGCCATCCTAATTTCCCTCTTTAAATAAAATACATTCCACATGAATACCATGGGCCAATACCATGGGTTGTTTTTATAGTTTATTATTATTTTTATTTTTTTTTGTATTTTGACCTTGTTAAAATGTTCATTACATTATGTCAATATTTTTATTTAATTTACTTCTATTTTTATTTTTGTGTAATTTGACATAGTCAAAATGTTAAATTAAGGTTAAAATCTAACAAATTTTTAATAAGAACATTTTAACTTAAAAGTCATCAAAACTTAAATTCAATCTAACTTATTAACAAGAAAAGAAAAACTAACATGATAAAAAACATGTAAAAAACTATTTACTTGTGAATATGATGGCCTAAAACATTTCAACCATCTAACATTTGATCCAATGACTCAAACATGGACACAATGGTAGCTAGGGGAGTTGTTTTCAAAGAGGAATGCCTTATGGCATAATTATTAAAATTTATGTAACTATACATATTCTATATCATATATTGAATCTCTCCAGCACATGAAATAGGTTATATGTATGCGAGCCTAAATATAAGTGCTCCACAAATGACTACCAAATCACTCAATTTCTTGTAGGACAAATGGCCACCTCACCTTCCCACCTTTTGTGTTAGATGGGGAAATAACTCCCTCCTTGATTCAAGTGTTTTTTCGTTTCGAATAGGGTTTTTATCTAGTGTTGCAAGGAAGGTATTGTAATTTTTCTTATGAGGAAGGTAGTCTAATTTTGCTTGGGGTCAAGGTGTGGGCATTTTGTTGTCCCTACTGTTGTTCATTCAATGCCTTCATGTTGGTCACCCAACCCTCGGCCATTGTGTTACATTCATTCCTCTATTGAGAGAAGTGGTTTATCATGGGTTTAGGGGTTCGCTTGTTATGGTTAAGGGTTTAGTTTTTCATGACTCATTTCTCCATGGTAGTCGTGTAACAATGCTTGTTACAATTGTATACTTTCGACCATATACCATATTTCAGTTGACATGGAGGTTTCAAGCTCTAGTGGGATTTTATGAGGGTAAGTTCTCTTGTGAGTGATTTTTCATGAATTTTCACTTGGGTTGATGTTTTTTTGCAGTTTTTTGACATCTTTGTGATTTTTTATGCAAGAAAGCTCAGTTGGATTTGGACATGAGGTATGGCGAGGTGGCAAGGTATTCATCACTGATGTAGTGGGGTTTGTGCCATTTGATGGCTTTGTCGATCACATTCTGGTAGGATTTTCAATCCAACCATATGTTAACTCGCTGTTTGTAAACACATTCAAACCATGGGAAGTGTGTGCTCTTCTGTGTTTTTATGAGTCTCTGCTCTTTTTGTTTGTAATTTCCTATTTCTGGACAATCAAAGAGTGTGTGCTCTTTCTCTTTTTGTTTGTAATTTCTTGTTTTTGAACAGTAAAAAAGTAGGGTTTTTTTTCTTAAAGTTTTCTAAGGTTTTTGTAAATTAACTCAGGGGTTTTGGAAAATCGTTTTATGGATAGTCATAAATAAGGATTTTTGTAAATTTTTCTTATGGTTCATTGTAATTTTTCTTCGAGTTTTTGTAAAGTTCCCTTAGTTTTTTTGTAAACTATGAATTTCTAATTTGTGGACATTCAAAGAGTCTATGGTATTTCTGTTTGTAATTTCTTATTTGTGGATAGTAAAAAAATTATGGTCTCTTTGTAAATTTTCATAAGAGTTTTGTAAATTAACTCAAAGTTTCTGGAAAACGGTTTTTGGACAATGAGAAATATGAGGGTTTTTTCTTAGGGACTTTGTAAACCTTGATAAGGGTTTTTTGTAAACCAGTAAATCAATGAACTCACACCCCTGTCTATTCATCCTTAGTAACATGAGTGTAAGATACTGGAGGCTCCAAACATAAACCTTGTAGCCATGGAGGATTTGAGTACGCATAACACACACATGCGCTACTAACCCTTGCATTAAGTGGAGGTGTCTCATAAGCATACATAGGATTAGAATCTACACTAGTAGGAATATAGTAAGTGGGTAAACCCCCATTCTAATAGCGAGACACTTGAATGTTTATGAGGTATTGGAATAACGGTGGATTATCCGCAATTTAGTCCAATGTGATTGACATTATCCTTGTTTCATTAATTGTGCTCACTGTTATTGCCTAAATCTACCTCAGGCTGAAAAATTCAAAGTCTAGGGTAACATCAAACCACGCTTAATCTGGTAGCTAGCCCTACCATATTGAGAGAGGGTTCTCTCCTGGTCAATCTCAGCAAAAATAATCAGTGAGGCTTGAGATGACTTGAAAAAAAAAAGGCTGATTTTAGGCTAGGTATATATGTAAAAGAGTTTGATTTGATTTTGGGGGCTTTTGTTGGAATCAAAGGGAAAGGCAGTTTTGGGTCTGGGAAATGATCAGTTTTGCAGAGATCTGAATGGGGCAAGGAAGGCAATTGTTTTGATGCTTCGAATTGAATGAAATGGATAGCTTAGACCGGTGAGGGGTTGAAGAGGGCAAGAGGCATTCAATAATCCTCTTCAAACAGTTGAAAACATGGAAAATTAAACAAAACTTCAAGGCGAAGCACTGCAAATCTAATGAATTCCACCTCTATTACTTGTTTGTTTAATTTAAGAAGAAATGAGAAGGAAGATGATACACATGAAACATCAGTAAACTTACAATCACAGAGAGAAACACACCATCAAAACATAGAGCCACATGGATCCCAAAGAGTGCTGCAAACCCTGGTCATTCCTTTGCCAAATTGCAGAGATGAAAAGTACAATGAAGCTTCAAGAAAATCCCAAATGTCCAACCCTGAAAATGACTAAGAAAATACAAGATATAGACAAGAATAACTCATCCCCATGCTTCTAGGGGTCGAGCTCACTATTTTAGGAGCTGTTTCAACAAGATCTAAACTAAGAACTGGAAAATAGGCAGTGGATCAGCTTGCCTCTATAAGATAGGAAACTGATCCATTCAGCTACAATTCACTTTTTGGTGAATGAATCTACTTACATGAGTGAAATTTGTCAAAATTACACCAAGAGCCATGAAATTACATCAAGTTACATCAAGAGCTTTACATTTGGAGATAAAAAAGTCAAACTGGCCAAAACTAGGTGAAAAACTAAGTTACTAAGTGAAAACTAAGCCAAAATTCCCAATGCACCGTGCCTGAAATCTCTATGCGTCGCGCCACTTTGGAGCTGATTTTGAGGGCCTTCCCGGAGTCCAAATTCACTGTAGGATAGCTCATTGGAAAGCTCTGACTGTCTACTTTCCAACCCAAGTGGAATTTATGAATTTGGTTTCCATTTTCCCCTCCAAAAATCAAATCTCCCAAGACTCCTTCCTGTGTGTCCAAAAAGTGGCAGAAAGGCCATTTTTAGGGTGTTTTTGACCCTCCAGGAAACCCAAAACTTGTCAAAAGATTTAGGTAATGGGTATGCATGCATAAATTTTGATGAAAAATCCAGAGATACAAAATTTTCTTCAAGAGGAGCTGCCAATTATAAGCGCGTGCCAAGTGGCGTGATGCGTTGGGTAGGAAAATCTGTGTTAAGGCAAAAAAATTCAAAATTGACAAAAATTTTTCCAAATTTCTTGAAACTTTTGCTGAATGTCCACCATCAAGCGCTATGCTAAGCCAAAGAATCTTTGGCCAAAATTTGGAGTCTATCATGCCTTTTGCGACGCTTTAATGCCCTCTTTAACTTTGCCTTCAGGATCTTGATTCGCGCCTTGCAAACATGATTCCTCGCCCAATAATGATTCTTCATGTGCCTGAGCATGTTCTTTTCCTTGTTGGCCTTCTCCAATAGCTTCTCGAGATGAATATTGACCCTCTCAAGCCAAGTCTCTCTATCAGCCTCAATCTCTCGCTCAATGGATGTCATCTCGGTTTGGCTTCTTTGGGCAGCTTACCGATTCTCACGGATGTTTTGCAACTCCATGATTGTTTGCTAATCTTCTAACTGTTTGTTTCACTGCTCAAGGTAGTTTATAATCCATTGGGCTCTTTACAACTTGACGGTCAAAGTGTCTATCTCCGCCTTCTGCTCCTAAATAGTCTCTCTCAACTTTGAGCTTGGAGAGCTCAAATCATCATCAATGAGTATGAAACCTGTATCTTGGCCTCTTGAAGGCCCTCATCCTGCATGGGCCTCTTACCTCTGTCCTATACCTGTGCTGCTGATGATGGAAATGAGACCCCTTCCACCCCAGGTGGAGATAATACTTGTCGGGCTGCTGCGAATAATCCTTTAGTGCCTCTCTGATAAGTGACATACGTGGGTGCACTAGAAGTCTCTGTCTCCTGACCTCCATGTTGACATGAAGGTTCACCTGCATCATGAACAACCTCCGGAGGAACCTGAGGAGCTGTGAAGAAATTATTAGAAATGAAATCCTCCAATGAAATACCTTGTAAGCCAAGTTGATGCACAACTACGATCTTGATGAGTGCATAGTGATAAATACTATTGTACTGCTGCTCGGGAGTTTTCCTCTACACGAGAGTGGTCATTCTCTCGATATTCTGGCACATGAAATAAGGGAGGTTCATCATCCTCACCCTGGTAAAATGCATCAATAACCTGATATGATAGGCATAGGGGCGTGAAAACCGGCCCTCACAATTGAAATATCTGATAATGAGTTTCATCAGAGGCATATAGGAATCCTTTAGGAACTGGAAAGGAAACACTCTGCTGAGTTGTTTCACAAAGCTAGGCCTGATATATGGTTCATAATGCACTATGTCCACCTACTGTCTTTTTTTCCATTGTTCACCAACATTTGGTATTCTGGTTGCTTGAGAGATTGTTTCTGGTGTTAAAGTGAATGTTACACCAGCAAGGGTTACCTGACCATCATGTAAATGCAATACAAACAAACGGGCCAGCTCCTGATGATAACGGATCCTAGCAATCATTTCACAATATTTATAACATGACTGCTATTGAAAACATGCCATGGCAAGTGGACAGGCCTTTAATTCAGCCAATGAGGTGGGCTCCTCTCTCACATGTCTGCCACCCTTATGAGGCCTTCTAGGTGCATGTAGTTCAGTAGTGGAATCACTGTCTCGATCATAGGATGTATCAGTATTTGTATCCATGATGTCCAAGGTTGATGCAAGGTCTATGTTGTCTAGTATGAGAATTTTTTGGTGTTTTTGATCGGATTGCCAAATATGTGTCAAATGGGAGGGAATATGGAGGAATGGGGTAGTAGGAACAATGAAATTTTATCAAGTGAAATTTTCTTTTTGAAAACTGTAATTTGATAAATTTAGGGACAAGGGACAACCACTTGACTTCTTGGGATAAACTTGGGGTTTGTAAAAGTTTACAAGTGGGATGGGGAATGGAAGTATTTGACACAAAAATGAGAATGAGAATGGGAGAGAAATGAGTGACTTTAGGAATGTAAGGGGATAGGGGATGAGCTACTGCGATAAGATAATAGTCAGGGGGTGGAAAAAACAAGGTGGGGAATGGAAGAGTTTGACAAAAAAACCAATTTTAAAACCCTAGGAGAAATCTTAAAACAAGAGAATAGGGTTTTGAGTTTTTGGCATTTAAATTCTCATAACCAATCCCATAATCAACACTAGACATTTTTTATGGAAATTACAAGGTCACATAGACTTACTTGGAGCAAGGTAGACTGAATTGATTTGGAGTTTTTGAGAAATGGAAAAAATTTTGTGTTTCGGCCCAATGCGCCGTGCCCTTCCAATGTGCCGCGCTGGAACAAATTTACACACAGGGAAGCTACCTTATGTGCCACGCACTCCCGATGCATCGCGCCGGCTGCCCAATGCGTCGCGCTCTGCAACTTCAATACAATCTGCCCTCAAACTTCTTCTTTCACTCTCCAAGGGTTCTCCTTTTTTCACTGCTGTCTCTTGGCATGCAAATGGAGTTTTGAATTTGAAAATATCTTATATATACCAAAGAATTTTATTTTTCATTTGAACAAACCCACTTTGTAATGTTTGCAAACTTGACATTTCACTTTAACTCTGTTTTGTTTCCTTTGTACTTTTGGACTGAATAATGAGCTTCTATCTATCTTGCAGGGAATGAATGGCATGGAACTTTGGCAAGGGCGAGCAGGGCTGCGAATGGAGCATTATTACAACTGAAAAACTTGAAAATTACATTGCATTTATTACATAAAGATGAAATAGACTATTTTTCTTCAAAATAGAGTTTTGAAGAAAAATCATTATCAAGCATTATGATGATGAAATTTTTGCACTGAAACCTTATTTGAAACTTCCTCATGTGCCTGCTGACTATTATTAGGCATTTGAAGACCTGATTAACTAAACCCTAGACCTAATGAGACTAAAAACCCTAAAATGACTCTTTGCCAACATTGAGACCAAACATGACTATACATGATTTTAATGAACAGAAATAGGCCAGCAGGTACAAGACATGAGGGATATGAGTGACAAGACCCTACTGTCAGATGATCCATGCTTCTAATGATATGCAGCTAACTGAACTGAGTGAGACACCTAAAATGAAATGCAACAAGAGAAATTTTATCTCTGACGGAGGGATGAAGATACCGACTCTAACATTGGCTCCAATGGAGATGGTAGCTCCTTGGAGGTGCCAAGAACTACATATTTCTAGGAGAGTAGGTAGTGCCTTCGTCCATTGGCCTATGGAGTCAATAACTTCGACAAACCAACACAAGACTTTTGACTCATTTTATTGACTGAAAATTGACTCAAACTGACTCAATTTCGAAACCAAAAATGACTGATAGACCTGACTCAATAAACTCAAATCAAAGCTGAAATCAATCTTCAAAGTTATATCCTTCACCTCGGGCCCCAATCTGAAGGAAAGATGAAAGCACACTTGCAATGAAACTGAAATAAAACTGGTATGTATAGTGACAATGAAGATTGTCCAGGAGGGCCGTTGTTTTCCAGAAAAGGTGACCCGCAATCTCCCTTATGAAAATCCTCCATAACTAGCTTTGTTTCTTCTTCAACCAAAAAATTTAGCAAAACACCACCGGGATCTTTCCAATAGAGTGCATTATTCATGATACAAAACTTGGCAGCCTTCAATTTCAGAGTTCTACTTTTGTGTCTAGCCATTCCTGGCGGTGGTGACAAATTTTGAAGCACATATACAATATCTGAATACCAAGGAGAATGAACAAAGATTTCTAATACATGAATTAGCGAACTTTCTTCATTTTCCTCGGACATAGAAATAATGAGATTAATGTCCAAGGCATGTAAATTTGACTCAGCCATTAGCCTAGCCAGCCCTTGTCCTTTGATAAGCTTTGTAGGCTTTATCTCCACATCATACTCCAACAAGGCAGCAATCCCTTTGCCTCTTCTCCCTTCCGGATCTGTTTGCACTAAAACATCCTTAACAACAGCATTAGGAACATAAGCAAGAATGTGAGAATGCATAATATATACTTTTCAATAATGTTATACTTTAAGGCTACATCTCTTATGGTTCAACTAAAAAAAGCAATTGGTTTTTCATGCTGATCTCTTTTCTGCATCAATACTGCTACCATAGTATGCTCCGAGGCAAATGAAAACAAAATAAGATCCTGAGTATAGTCTGGGCTTATCAAAACCGGAGTTGAAGAAAGAGCCAACTTCCTAAATTGAAAGACTTTACAGCCTCCTCAGTCCACTTCACTACGCTATATTTCTTAAGCATGTTTGTAATCTCCCTTAAATGTTCTGCAAGATTTGGCACAAAGCAGCATAAGAAATTCATCTTACCATTGAATGATTGGAGCTCCTTTTTGTTTCGAGGAAGATCAATTTGCTGAATAGCTTCTACTCGAGCTGGATCAATACAGATGCCATCCTTTGAGATAATATGACCAAGAAGTTTTCCCTCATCCATGGCAAACAAACTCTTCTTCGGATTGAGTGACACACCATATTTTCTACACCGCTGAAAAACAATTTTCAAATGGTAAAGCTGCTCTTCATCAGAATTAGAAAACATTGTCAAATCATCAAGATACACAACCAGAAAAACATCCTTCTCATTTTCAAATTCCATATCCATTGCTCGCTAAAAGGTCGCACCAACATTCTTCAAACCGAAAGGCATTTTAGCATAATGAAAAGTTCCCCACAGAGTGGTGAACGCTGTTTTGTCTCTATCATCCTCATGGACCAGAATTTGGTTATAACCAGAATAACCATCGAGTAGCGACATACGAGATTCTCCAACCACTCGCTGAAGTATGTGATCCATTTTGGGCAATGGATAATTATCTTTCAAAGAAACCTTATTCAGATTCCTAAAATCAATGCACAAACAAATCTCACTTGTTTTCTTGCGTACGGGCACCAAATTAGAAATCCAATCTGAAAATCTTATTGGAACGATGATACCAGCCTTGTATAACCGATTCACTTCCTTCTCAATTGAGGGCAGCAAATTTGGATTTATTCTTCTCAACTTCTGCCTGAAGGGCTTTTGATTTGGCTTGATCGGAATGGTGTGCTGAATTATGTTTGTGTCGTATGTCTTCCAATTTGAATAGTCCCAAGCAAATACATCATCAAAAGAAGACAACAAACTGATATACTTTGCTTTTACCTATGGTGGCAATGCTTTGGACAATTTCACCATCTTTGGATTCTCATCTGATTCAATGTTCACATCTTCAACTCCCTTTTCGGTTGGTTGCAAGGTTGGTTTTCGAGCTACGTCATCTTGATCAAAAAGCTCCTCTAAAGGTATTAGAACTTTAGGAATGACATTATCCTTTAGCTGGAAAGCTTCCATCTGATTTACTTGTACATTAGCCCCACCATCATCATGCTCCACATCAATAGAAGTGTCTTTGAATTTGCCTTCATTTTGCAGAAATTCGTCAATTTCTTCATCATCTTGAAACACTTGCCAATATGTTTGATTGTCCGAGACAGTCAGACGATGCTTCACATGAATTTCAAATTTTTTACTTGAGTTCATCGGAATTTTCAAATTACTTGTTGCCTTTGCAAGTGCATCTGCAATACCATTCTGAATATGAGGGACATAAGTCAAAGTATAATCTGAAAATAATCTTAAGATATCTAGTACTGCATTTCGGTAAGCCCGCATTCGAGGATTCTTAGCTTGGTATTCACTTTTCACTTGCTTGATAACCAACTCAGAGTCACCATACACTGCAATCCTCTTAGCTTTCAACTTTCTAAGAATTTTCAGACCAACAATTAAAGCTTCGTATTCAGCCTCATTATTTGAACAATCAAAAGCCAATTTATAAGAACAGACCCTTACATTACTCGGAACTTTGTTTGGGGTGGAAAAAGGGCTTCGTATCTAAATGCCAATTCCAGCACCGTCATTTCCTACTGCACCATTAAAGTCCATGGTCCATAAACCATCTTCATCCTCTTCCAAGTGTTGAAATTTTGTTTGCTCTGTTATTTCTGCTTGTTGTCCATCAACTTTTTGCTGTTGTCTGAAGGTTGATTGCTCAGCGGTACTTTCATGTTTTTGTCTTTATTTCTTTAAGACCTCTCTGAAATTCTCATTATTTTCCAGAATGTCTTCTACTTCAACTAATTGGCTATTTACATCATTGAAATTATCCGAATACAAAACAAATGATTCTAAATCTGTATGTACATAGTTGATTGGATGATTTACCAGTTTCTCCTTGCTGGTCATCATATACTTCATCTTTTGCTCCCAATATAATTTCCTCATCTGACCAAACACAAGAATAGTAGCATAGGAGAAATCAAGTTGCAATGTCCCTTTAAGTTTCGCTCCCCAAGATCTGGAAAGAAGCATGCCAAATCTAGGAGGAATATCCGCCACAACCACGTCCATCAAAACATTTTTAGTAGGAATCTGATCCAAGCTGACCAGCAAATATTTGATGAACCTAATGCATCTTACTCTACCGGAATCAAAAGAGTAAAGATCATGATACTTTCTAGTGATATCCAATCCCATTTTCTCCATGATTTCCCTAGCCATGAGATTATGAGAAGGTCCGAAATCAAACATAACATTGTGTAACACAAAATCATGCAATCTAAGGCTGATATAAAAAGGAGGCACATCACCATCTGGAGACTCACCATCCAATGCTGGACCAAAAATCAACTTAGTTTGATCATCTTCCACATTTACCATATCAGACAATGGATCTAAATTCAAAATCTTAGACACCTGACCCTTATAGCTGTTGTTCTTCATCAATTCAGTGTTAGGTCCCTATATTACTAGTATAGTCCCTTATTTTTGTTAGTGTAACCCCCTTATTGTTATTATTGTACCCTTGAAACCCCATTTTGTTATTATTGTGCCCTTAAATTATTATTGTTAGGTCGGCTAGGATTACATTGTGGCCCACTAGGATTACATTATGGCCCCATGGACTCCTATATATAGAAAGGAGGTTTTGTAAATTGTATCGTCCAAGAATTGTTCATTTATGTAATGTATTGGAGGTTTCCCCCTCGAAGTGGCTCATTTCTAAGGCGTTGATATCTCTTTTCTTCTCTTTTTGGAGCTGGTTACACAACATTTGGTATCAGAGCTTTGGATTCTAGGGTTTCGCTGCTCCAAACAGGTCATCGTGGCATTTTCGCTATAACTTTTTTTCTACGAAGTTTCGGAAGCTGAAATTTTTAGGGTGCGAAGCAGAAATCCTGAGGAAGATTTTCTAAAAATTTTAGAGCTTGGTTCGCAATATTTGCGGAGATATCATCTGTGGAAGTCAGGTATTTTTTCAGGCTCCTAAACAGGTCATCGTGGCATTTGCGCTATAATTTTTTTTGTACGAAGGTTAAAAGTCTGAAATTCATACGGTGTGAAGCTGAAATCCTGAGGAAATTTTTCAAAAAATTTCAGAGCTTTGTTCGCAATATTTTTGGAGATATGATATGTGGAAGATAGTGCTTTTTCAGGCTTCTGAATTTCATCTCAAAGAGGTGATCGTGGGAAAAGTTCAATAACTCTCTCTTTGGAGATTGGATTTGAGTGCCGTCAAAAGTGGTCGCAATTACACGGCCTGTAGTTTCTTGGCTATCAATTTCAGAGACAAAGGAAAAAACAGTGACACGTGGCAAGTCGTACAAGTTCGCTCTACTAAACCAGTCTAGAATTAGGTCATTGTGGGAGATTGGACACAACTTTGTCTTGGAGAATCCAAATCAGGTCAGACCTGTGGAATTTGAAAGAAGCTTCAGAGGTCTACTACAGGGCTGAATTTCAGATATTTAAGATTTTCAACTACAGAGATAATTCAATTTCAATATCGAGCTCCTAAAAGCTAGTAAAAGGTGTGTATTTTTTTCCGAATTGCATAAGTCTTGTTTGAAGAATCAAGTTGAATTGATTCCAAAACATCTTACGAATAGTATAATATTGGATTCTAAATGGCCCTAAAAAAGGTTACCTGTGTCATGAAGCCTTGACTCTACCATGACTCATGAAGATGAAGAATTGCAACATGATCTGTCAAAATTACAAGAACAAGTGCAACAAATTTCACTCTCGCAAAGAGCAGCAAAAAATGAAATGGAAGTTTTGAAGAAAGGTGTGGAAGTGAAGATGGATGGTTTGAAGAAAGGCATGGAAGCTAAGATGGATGGCATGGAAGTAAAGATGGAAGGTTTGAAGAAAAGCGTGGAAGCTAAAATGGATGGTGTGCAAGCTAAGATGGATGGCATGGAGAAAGGCGTGGAAGCTAAGATGGATGGCATGGAAGCTGGCATGGAAGCTAAGATAGATGACATGAAAGACAACATGGAAAACAACATGGAAAACATGAAGAATGATCTAAAAGAAGACATTGAAGGTTTGACAAAGTTGATACAAGAAATGTTTCCTAATGGTGAAAAGATAGTAGAAGAACCTCATGATGAGAACAAAATAAATGTTAATCGTGATTTCATAAACTCTAATGTTGGTGGGAAAAACCACCATATTCCAAAAATGGATATGAGGAAGTTTGATGGAAAGGATCCTGTAACATGGATACTACAGATGGAGCAATATTTTGATCTCCATACAAAAGTGTAACCCAGGTTCGGGTTTCCGCCCGGATATGAAGAAGTTTGATGGAAAGGATCCTGTAACATGGATACTACAGATGGAGCAATATTTTGATCTCCATAATGTGAAAAACACACAAAAGGTACGCATTGCAACTTTACATTTAGAACAAAATTCATTTGTATGGTATCGATGGCTTTGCTCCCGTAAATTTTTTTTCACTTGGTCAATTTTTACGGAGGAAATGATAGCACATTATGAGGATACAAAGAGCAACACCTTCTTTAGCCAATTGATAAATCTCAAACAAAAGGGTTTAGTGGGGGAGCACATTGAGGACTTCCAAAAATTGAATATAAGGGTGACTGATATTCCAGAGGAACACATGATTGATCTCTTCATAGGTACTTTAAAGGATAACATTCAACATGAAGTTCGCGTTTTGGAACCTGATTCATTGGAGAAGGCATTCAGGTTGGCAAGAAAAATTGAATGTAAAATTATGGCGACAAGGAAGCCTACCACTCACTTCTATAAAGAGGGAAGTGTTGCTACTCCTAGATTTCCACAACCTATAAGGTTGACACCACAACAATTGGAAGAAAAAAGAGAAAAAGGGCTTTGCTACAGTTGTGATAGAAAATACACTAAAGGTCATAAGTGTGCTGAGAAGAAATTATTTTACATAGATTGTGAAGAGGAAGAAGAAAATGAACAAGAAGAGGATATATACCAGGAACCAGCCCTAGAAGAGGAAGAAATGAATCTGACCATATCGTTTAATGCACTGGCAGGAATTACCACTCCTCAAACTCTAAATATAGAAGGACATATCAAGAAGAAAAAGGTAATAGTGTTGATTGATTCAGGTATCACCCATAATTTTATTCATTGTAAGGTAGCCAAGGAATTAAATTGTTTCCTATACCCAGCACCAGAATGTCAAGTGATGGTGGCAAATGGAGGAACTATAAATTGCTCTAGAAAATTCCATAATATCAAGCTAACCATGGGGGAATATGTATTGAATAGTCAAATTCTTTCCATTCCTATGGGAGGTGTTGATGTTGTACTAGGAGTACAATGGTTACAATCTTTGGGGACGGTAGCTTTTAATTTTCAAGAACTTTTCTTGAATTTTTTTTCAGAAGGAAAGGAAGTCGAATTACGGGGTATTGCAGGGAATCCGGGAAAGATAATAAGCTCTAATGTCATGACAAAGTTTATAAATAAAGAACAACGAGGTGTAATTGCACAATTATGCTCACTAGAAGTTCCAACATCAAAATCATCTATTTCTGCAGATCTCCAACAAGTCTTGGACAATCATTCCAAGGTGTTTGAAACTCCCAAAGGACTCCCACCTATTCGTGATCTTGATCATGCTATTCATTTGATTCCAGGAAGTGTTCCTCCAAACATCAGGCCTTATAGATATCCTTACTTCCAAAAGAGCGAAATTGAACGTATGATTGCAGAAATGTTAGAGGCGGTATAATTCAACCTAGTCAAAGTTCTTTCTCTGCTCCTGTAGTATTGGTACACAAGAAGGATGGATCATGGCGAATGTGTCCGGATTATAGGGAGCTCAATAAGCTCACCATTAAAGATAACTTTCCCATTCCTGTGATTGATGAATTATTGGATGAATTACATGGAGAAATTTATTTTA
Organism: Pinus albicaulis; assembly: GCA_034641835.2. Lineage (NCBI taxonomy): Eukaryota > Viridiplantae > Streptophyta > Pinopsida > Pinales > Pinaceae > Pinus > Pinus albicaulis. The sequence goes on from CM076581.1 coordinate 1,270,476,426, forward strand.
CCAAGTTGGATCTTCGTTCAGGATATCATCAAATTAGAATGAAGACTGAAGATATTCTGAAAACATCATTTCGAACTCATGAGGGTCATTATGAATTTTTGGTCATGCCTTTGGCCTTACCAATGCACCTTCTACATTTCAAGGGTTGATGAATTCCATTTTCAAACCCTTCCTTAGAAAATTTGTGTTAGTATTTTTTGATGATATACTAATCTACAACAGGTCTTGGAAGGATCATGTTGAACATGTTGACAGAGTGCTCAAACTATTGCAGGAGAAACAATTATATGCAAAAACATCCAAATGTTTCTTTGGAGTACAAGAGGTGGAATATCTGGGTCATATTGTATCTCACGAAGGTGTTAAAGTAGACCCTAACAAAATTAAAGCCATTAAGGAATGGAAAGTCCCCACAACCATAAAGCAGTTGCGAGGATTTCTCGGGTTAACATGGTATTATCGCAATTTTGTTAAGAATTATGGGAGAATAGCAGCACCTCTAACAACATTATTGAAGAAAGATGCATTTTCATGGACTCCTAAAGCAACTAAGGCCTTTGAACATCTTAAAGAGGCAATGTGCCTAGCGCCAGTCTTAGCTACGCCATACTTCACAAAAACCTTTATTGTGGAATGTGATGCCTCAGAAAATGGAATTGGTGCTGTTTTAATGCAGGAAGGAAGACCCATTGCTTTTGAAAGTCGTCCAATCAAAGGAAAGTATTTACAAAAACCTATTTAAGAGAAGGAAATGTTAGCAATACTGCATGCACTAAAGAAATGGAGAACTTACCTAATGGAAAGACACTTCAAGGTAAAAACTGATCATGATAGTCCTAAACAATTTTTGGAACAAAGACTATCTTCAGAAGAGCAGCAAAAATGGGTCACAAAGATGTTGGGTTATGACTTTGAAATAATCTACAAAAAAGGAAAGCTTAATGTTGTTGCAGATGCACTCTCAAGAAAGAATGAAGAGGTGGAAGCATTGCCTTGTGCCATTTCTATTATCCAACCAGATTGGATAACCGAAGCAAGAGATGAATGGAAGAAGGACAAAGATGTATGGGCACTCATTCAAAAGTTGCAGCAAGATCCTAGTACATCTAATACATTTAGTTGGAAAAATGATTCCTTATGGTACAAATATCGCTTATATCTTTGTAAGAATTCCCAACTAAAACAAAAGATTCTTCTGGAATTGCACACTTCTCCTTTAGGAGGACACTAAGGATTTTTAAAAATTTACCACAGAGTGAAGAAAGAATTTTTTTGGTATGGCCTTAAATCTGATATTCAAAAGTTTGTGGCGGAATGTTTGGTTTTCTAGCAGAATAAAGTTGAGACAATTAAGACCCCGGGACTTCTACAACCTTTATCCATTCCAAGTCAACATTGGGAGGAGATTTCAATGGATTTTATCACAGGTTTACCTAAGTCTGAAGGAAAGAGTGTCATCATGGTGGTAGTTGATAGACTTACAAGTATGCACACTTTTGTGCATTATCTCATCCATTTAAAGCAAGTGTAGTTACTACTACATTTATGGACAGAATTCAAAAGCTACGTGGAATCCCAAGGGTTATTGTGAGTGACAGAGATCCCATTTTTACTGGAAATTTTTGGACGGAGTTATTTTCTTGTTTGGGTACTCAATTAGCTCATAGCTCATCTTATCATCCTCAATCTGATGGTCAAACTGAGATAGTAAATAAATGTTTGGAAGGATATCTTCGTTGTTTTGTATCTGATAAACAAACACAATGGGTCAAGTGGTTACCTCTTGCCGAATGGTGGTATAACACTTCCTTCCATACTGCAGCAAAAATGACCCCATTTATGGCACTTTATGGATATCATCCACCATCCATCACATCATTTTTAAGGGAAAATTCGAAGGTTCAAGCAGTGGAAGATCACATCGAGCATCAGCAAGAAGTTCTCCAACTCTTAAAGGATAACCTGAATTTGGCACAAAATCGAATGAAACAACAGGCAGATCAACATCGCAATGAGAGAAGTTTTGATGTAGGAGATTGGGTATTTTTACGGCTACAACCATACAAACAAATGTCCCTCAAGCAAGCTAAGAAGGATAATAAATTATCGCCAAAGTACTATGGTCCTTACAAGGTGTTGCAAAAGATCGGTACTATGGCATACAAATTGGAGCTTCCTACTTCTTCGCGAGTGCATCTAGTTTTCCATGTTTCATGCTTAAAGAAGGTTATAGGTGAAAATCTTCCAGTTCAAACAATATTGCCAGAACTTGATGAGGAAGGAAAAGTCATATTGGAACCTGAAGCGGTCACGGAAACAAGAACTCGACAGCTACCAAATCGATCAATTTCAGAGTATCTCATCAAGTGGAAGAACTTACCCACTGAAGATTCTACATGGGAGGATGAGAAGTTTATACAGAAGCACCCAGAGCTACTCAAGCGTTGAGGACAAAACTTTTTGATGGAGAGGGGCATGTTAGGTCCCTATATTACTAGTATAGTCCCTTATTGTTATTAGTGTAACCCCCTTATTGTTATTATTGTACCCTTGTAACCCCCATTTTGTTATTGTGCCCTTAAATTATTATTGTTAGGTCGGCTAGGATTACATTGTGGCCCACTAGGATTACATTATGGCCACATGGACTCCTATATATAGAAAGGAGGTTTTGTAAATTGTATCATCCAAGAATTTTTCATTTATGTCATGTATTGGAGGTTTCCCCCTCGAAGTGGCTCATTTCTAAGGTGTTGATATCTTTTTTCTTCTATTTTTGGAGCTGGTTACACAACATTGTTGGATCGTAGATGATTTCTATGCTTGAAAACTCATTTGGATACAACGAGATACACCTCTATAAAGTAGAAAAATACAAAACCACATATACCACATGAATTGGAATCTTTTCATACAAATGCATGCCCTTTGGGCTAATAAATGCAGGTGCCACATTTCAAAGAGCTATGTAGATACATTTTGATGATATCATTAGGAATATCATTCACATTTATCTTGATTAAAATAACTATAGACTCTATGTTTTATAAATATAATTTTTATCATATTCGAAAAAAAAATCAAAGGTGTGGAAAAATTGGCATGTCTTTGAACCCTAAGAAGTCTATTATTGGTGTGATTGTAGGGAAATTAATCAGATACAAATTTTTTTGAAATTCGAGTCAACATTGACCAAGAAAGAATTGAAGCCATTAATAATTTTCCATCTCCTAAATCCAAGGAATAAGTTCAATATTGTGTGGGGATGATCATTTTTTTTTTAGGCTTTATTTGTGATTTCACCAAAATTTTCAAGCCCATCCATAATTTTCTAAAGAAAGATTAGAATTTTTTATTATATGACATACCCTGGAAAGCCTTTGTGGCCATCAAAGAGGCCATGAGCTTAGCTCTAAACTTGGAAAAACTAGATTTTGCTAAATATTTGATCATATATACCAATGTGATAAAAGAATTTATTTCGATCATTCTTCTTCAAAAAGACGATCAAGATAACGAACATCCTATATCCTTTATGAGTCAAATCATATCTGATGATCAATTGAAATAATCTCTTGTTGAAAAATGTACTTACATTCTAGTCAAATATATGGAGAAATTTTGACACTATATCCTTAGCAAGCACACATAGGTGAGAGTCTCGTTACCTGTTCTAATTTTTTTCTATCTTACACTTTATTTTTAACAAAGTTAGCTCATTGGATTGAAAATGATCCAAGAATATGATTTAACAATTGTGAAAAATAAAATAATTAAGGGACATGACCTCACCCTGCATTTGGACCAACATCTTGAGCCAATTGAAGGTGTTGACAAAGATTATTCATTATCAACCTTATTTTCAATCGATGATGCTCGTACTGACCTTGCATAACACCCATGGTATAAATATAGTGTTTTCTGTTTACATAATGAAAGGTGCCTTGATAACTTGGACAAGTCTCAACGAATAATATTTTGGCTAGCAGCTTATAAATACTTAATTCTCAATAATTTTCTTTTGCATAGGTCTTTTGACATACTCCTTTTATGTTGTATGGATGAAAACGAGGCTAAAAAATTATTGCAAGTATTACATGAGTATACTTATTTTGATATGCACATTGGTGGTCACTTCGCTACCAAATATGCAAAACATAATATATTCAGAGTTATTTTTTAATGGACATTGGTATTTAGTGACAACTACAAGTTTTTCCAAACTTCTAAGGAATGACGTAAAGTGACATCAAGAGAAAAATTCTGTGCACTACCTCTAATGTGTGTCATTCCAAATTTTTTCATTTTCTAAATGAGGATTATATTTTATCAATCCTATAAGTCCCCTTCATCTTTTGGGCATATTTACATCCTTACTTCTTCTTATTATTTTTAGAAACTGCATATAAGTAGAACCCTTGAAGAACACTAGTGATGAACAGGTAATTAAATTTCTTGAGAATAAATTTTTTTCCATTTTCTGTTCACGTCTTAAAATAGTCCATAATAATGGGCCAACTTTTATCTTTTTGAAAATATTCTCAGTGATGTCCTAAGTATAAAATAAAAAAATTCACTTCCTAGACCTATTACCCTTAGGGTAATGGAAAAGATGATTATACCGACAAAAATATGATTAAAATCCTAAAGAATATCATTAATGACAAGTAAAGGAATTGGCATACTCTCTTTAATTGTGCTTTGTTCGAAGACATAAGAGCTTCCATGTCAAGTACAAGGTTATCTCCATTTCAACTCCTTTTTGGCCAAGAATCCATCATGTCTGTCGAACTTGAACTATCTTCCTTACGTTAGTGTGCCAAGTGAGGATTTGAATTATATTGAAGCCCCTCAATGAATTCTTGCTCTAATACCTTTAGAAGATAACATGTAAGTTACTCACTCAACGAATTGAAACATTAAAGAAAGATAGTTAAAAAGTATTTTGAAAAAAGTTATAAAATGTTAATTTTAATTTGGATAAAAGGTTAGATTGTGGGAATTTTCTCACACTAAGAAAGGAAATTACACGAAATTTCAGAAATTGTGGATAGGGTGGGATATGGCCCACTATGATTGCAGCCTCTAATGAGAGCAATTCATATCTGCTCAAAGGATGAAAATGATAGACTATTCTCCTACATCATTAATGGATCACACCTCAAACCCTATATTGAGGTTGATAAAGGATTACATAATTTGATTTTGTACTCCTTTCTATACGCACAATTTTATTTTTCTTTAAGTTATTTCACTATTTTTATTTTTGCATTGCTTTCGTTTGAGTCTTTTTTCTTAAGCTTTTCTTTTATCAATGATGTCTTGAGTACATGACTGTATCTGTTGAGATTGGATCATTTCATTTAAGTTTGATAGATGTTACTACCTCTATAAATTCTGTACTAATTCCTTTTGAGTGGCTCATTTGTTAAAAAGAAGGAAATTATAGCGACCTTTTTTTGGTTTGTGAGATGACGTCATTGCAGTACTCATCATTACTTTTCTTTTTCCTCTGCTTGGAAACTTAATAGTTGAGGCATATTCCCATTATCTTACACCCCATTCTTCCTCTCCATATATGGAAACTATCCTACCCTATCTGACTGCTTCAAGTATTATTTGTTTAAGATCCAAAATATTATAAGTTCTAGCCTATTACACACAACACTATTTTTGAAGTCACCAAATCTTGAATCATGAATAGTTCATGAGCCACCCTTCCAAAAGCTTGCAAATAATTGCACTTGATTTTGATTCCTCCTCTAAAATACATAATAACAACATATTAAAAAAAAATAGTCTTAATAGGTGGGGTCCCCATGGATTAGTAGGGATTTGACATCATTTGATTGTTTTCATCATGATTCTATTTCTTCATATAAATTCTTGGAAATTCAAGGAATATTATGTGTAATTTTTTTTTGCATGTGTTTGAATGTGGTGAAAATTTTGAAAACCTACTAGCACTTTCAACATATCTCATATGTATTTTCTTACAGGATTACCATATGAATATATGTATTCTTAGCATGGAAAAGTTAGTGAGAATAATGCACTATTTATAGGGTTGATAAGTTAATTTTATTGCATAGGTTCTACAAATATTACGTGATCGTCACATTTGTTCTTAACCCTTATGTGCTAAAAATAATAAACATAAAAAAATCCTAACACCTTATAAACCTACAATGACATGCAATCAAAACATGTAGAAAAGTGATGGATTGTAATAATTTCAAGGAACCAAATGGTAGCAAATAATAGAGGTTGAAAGTGTAAAGGTTTTTGTTTAATTGTTTTTTGAGAAACAACCATCCAATATTTATTAAATATTGGTAGTAATGGTGTAACCAATAACATGATATGACACCCTTGTCAAGCAAAAAGAACATAGTCCAAGTGTAAAAAATGAAATACATGGAATTGAACACATGGTTTGATGTGGCATTTAAAAAGGTATATTGCAAAACTTAATGTTTGTTATGACTTATCTACAAGGTATATCAAAAATTACTTTATTTATTGCATGTAAAATGTGGTATGAATATAACACTTTCTTGGTATAATATATAGTTTTCAATAAAAATATTACATGTAGCATGATGGTTATGGTAGTGTTACTTGATATGATGAATTTTTAATGGATCAACTCCAAAAAACGTATCAGTAGTTGATAAACAAGCTGCCGAATTACCACTATTTTCATTACCATTTTTGGAGTTCCTTCTATGGATTTGAGATTTAAGACCTAGTTGAAACCATAGCTTGGACTTGTAAACAATCGGAGAAACCAATGATAACTACTTCAAGGCTTCTTGGGAAAATATAAATCATTTGGTCATAGGTATGAAGAAATTTTGGTTAGCTCTAAGTGGGTTTTTCTTGCATGGATATTTGAAAAGTATTGTTCTTCTATGTTTGTTAGGAAATTTAATTTCTTAGATTGTTTCTCATTAAATTATTTACCAATATCTCATAAAATAATGAGGTTTCAACAACATATATGCAGGAACAAGTTTAATTGGTTTAAGTACTAAACTAAAGACTCTAAAAAAATTTGTTGAAGGAATACTCCTCAGGAATTTAATTGAACATGCATTCAAATTTTAGATGCCATATAAAAATAGATATAAATAATAAATAAAATCACCGTAACAATTTTCAACATCCTAAATATGTCCAATGAGTTCAGGAAATCCTTCAGTTCAAACAAGAAAATAAAAGAACCACACAGTGCCAAAGAAATCAAACATGTAGAATCGAAACAAGTCACTTAGGAGTCATAGCTTTGAGTTCTATAGTATTCTTAACACCTGTTGGATTCCTAGGATTAATAACTCCTCACACCAACGGACCTCACACCATTCCACACAAAAATTCACAAACTAATCAACAACAAGACGCTTTCATTAATTCCAAAAAATATTATAGAGTGCAAAGTGTTCACAAGATATGGTTGCTACACTAGTCCCAATATTATGGCAGCTAACCTATTTACAATATCTTACATCATTATATATAAATTCAGTATTTAGTAGTTTGGACAATGTGACTCAAATATGGGGATCTTTGACCCATACATCACCAAAATAATCTATTGTTCCAATCATGATATATATACAAGATGAGAAATATAGATGGTAACTTCACAGTATGATTGTTACACTAAAATCACATCTTCAGGATGTAAAAAAAAATATTGTTGAAAAATGTTATATCCTAAGTTGTGTCAATCTAAGTGGTTAATCCAATCATAAGGATGAAGTCCAAAATTCAAGATGTAACTATTGGTTTCCAGTAGCGGCTTCCAGTAGTTCGATCATTAATTTCTTTTGGTATTTCATCATCTTTTCCTGCATTGTTTGTGCAACTACTGATCTTTTAGAACATGTAAAGACTGTAACAGCCAATACTAATTAAGAAATGGAAGTTATACCCAAAACATATACTAATTCATGAGAATATATTTTAAATGAGTAATAATCACATTGTTTAACTTTTAACTGCTAAGACCATGAAATTAACAAAAAGAATAAAAAAATGTAGGACAAGGAGGAATAAAAAAGGTTCCGATGGAAAAAAAGGGTTATATATGAAAAATATGGATCAAAGCAAAGACTCATCACCTCCACCACACCCAGAATTTTGTACATCCTCGTGTATGATTTCCTTTGTAGCCCAGATCAAAAGATTAAGCTATGTTGAATCCTTCTCTTTTATTGTCTAAAAAAGTTTCAACTTCAACTTCCTACAATGATTTTCTAGCTGACCTAATGTCACATACCAATGTTTACCCCTCTTAACTAAAAATATTTTTTTGGCCACCAACTTGTCCCTATATTGTCTAAGTTGTGCATTATTTTCCTTTAGGGTTTTCTTCTACTTCTTGATATACCTATCCAGAACCTCATATTCTTTAATTTTCCATTTAATTTTATTTATCTTCTCACTTCTTCCTCGCTTTCACTGTGATGTCTTAGGTACATTAGCTACTTTACTCCTTTAGTCAATTCAAACCCTTCAAGTTCAGGGACATTGAGTATTATGGTTTCTTTAGACTACTCAAGCCCTTTGGCCTCGTCTTCATTAGAATTGGAATACGGGATATTAAGTATATTATAGTTTACTTCCTCATAGACCTTAGGCACTACCATTTCTACCAAAACTATTCTTAGAGATTTTTCTTAGATGTAATTATCAACATAAGAGATTATGTCAAAACCTTGAGATAATCAAGTAAGTTGACATTCTGAATAATACAACTGCAATGTAACTAAGGTATGTTCACGAAAGGGAAAGAGAGAGTGAGACTCTAGAAGAAAAGTAATAGTACTATCCTAAAAGAGACACACAAGAGAATTGAATGAATCATTGTTTAACCTGAAAATTAGTTCATAAGATAAAAATGGTCATAAAAAAAAAGTAACAATGAACATTTAATAAGATGCATACCAAAACCAATGAAATAACTCATTTTCATTAGTATGCGTAAACATAAACATACATTGAAGCAATGAGATAACAGTATTACAATCATTCACGATATATGCATGAAAGGTTGTCAAATGTGGGAGATTCATATATTAAGTGGAAGTCCCAAGATACACGATTAAAATGATGCAATGCTAGCCCTAATAGTGGAACATTAAGTCACTACTTTCTCCTCTAAATAGTGATCATCTCTCCTATGCCAAGATAGAGTAGCCAAGGTGAAAATTCCTTTGCTTGAGCTAAGAGGGTGTATTTATAACAAATGGGGTAACTCTTAATGTTACCTCATGACCCTTGAGGTATCGTGTGAATTTTTAAATTCCTATATGACGTTTGAGCTTCTACATGACTTTATAAATTTCTAGTTACTTTTCACATTCCATGTGGGACCATTGGGCTTCTAAACATTTTAAATTTCCTCATTTTTCACTTGTGGAAAAATACAAGACACACATGACACTACTAGTGATAGCTTGAGACGCCATGATAAGACTTCATTGTGCATAAAGGCCAAGATCTTCTCTTTGTTGTTGTCTTAAATTCTTCATGATTGATCTTCAAGGTGCTTCATCTTCATCGTACAAAGGATGTGATTATAGTACTAGAGCCTTTGATGTCATCACGGTCTCCATCCTTCTATCATGGTCCAAGGTTCCTCTATTCTTTAATGGTAGTATCTTCATGACTTTTCTCCACGTGTGTCCTTTTTGTTTGATCTCTTATTGACTTCCTTAATCACAATCATGCCGGGATAGGGTGATGTCACCTACCAGTGGAATCCCCTCATGACAAGACAACATAAGTCCCATAATCACTTATTCTGCCTTTTCTCGTGTGACGATTACTACAATGAGATAGTGCAGAATAACATGGAAGTATAGGAATTTCACATTGCATAGAGCTAAAAGTCTGAGGATGAGGTTCTAGGAACTATAATTGTTCAATGTGTAGTGGGTATGGAGATGGAAATTTAGGGACAATGTAGTGGGAAAGTTATTTTAGCAAGAGTGGAAAGGCTAGGCTCTATAATTTCACAATGCATAATGGCTGAGAGGGACACTCAAGGATTGTGTAGTTGAGAACTATAGTGACATAACTATGGACCTACTATCCACAAGAATTCTGCAATTCATAGTTTAGGAAAGGAAGGATAATTGATTATGCAGTTGAGCAATTTAGGGAGACAAGGGAGGCATGTTAGGGAACTATAACTATGTACTTTATAATGATTGTGTTAACTTTTCAGATTGTTATACGTTGTATCAATTACTTTAGCCAACATTACTTCTTCATAAACAATGCATCCAATTATTAGCATTGTAGTCAATCATAAACTGTAACTGAATATAGAAAAATATATGCAGCGATAAATAAGACAACATCACAACCATAAGAGACAAAAAATGGTTCCAAGACCAATGGAAAAACCCCCAAGGGGGAAAACCTTTTAAATATTATTCTTCAATAAATCATCATAAAAATTTTTTAGCAGAGAGTACAATGAGCCAAATACATATGCAATGGAAATATACTAAACATATCTACATATCTGTAGATCTATAATAAAAATAAACATGGATCCAATAGATCACTCAAGCCAATTGAAAATCAACTATTAGATCCTAGATTTGAATCTAGGACACTACCAGAAAACTTACTGTAAGAATCTGTGACTATGAAAATGACATCGAGAAACACTATGCGAGTGAATGAGGTCGACCTAGCTCATATTAGCTCAAAAATCCCATAGCCCCACCCTTGAGACTTTGTTCCAGCAGCTATGGCCGTGGCCAAAAACATAACACTCTACTCCTATGGCTATGGTTGTGATAAACTCGATCAACCTCTGAAGCCCTAGCTTCAACCTTGCCTCTCGACGCCTACTGTTATGACACCCTATCCGTAGGGAGGACACTTTTTTCCTGTGGGTATGGCCCAAAAATCTCAGTGTCGAGCATCCGACTATGATCAAGAAAACCCTAGGTCAGAGTGAGCCTCTCACCTGTGATTTCATACCTTGTGTGAACTCCTTTTATTGAACATGTGCGAGCCAAAAAAAATAGACAAATCAAGAAAAGGAATGAAAATAAAATATTTCTTGAGCAATGTGTGAGAATCAACTTAAGGCACTTCTATTTATAGGCTTTCATGAGGGTTCGCATGGGGTTGACACCAACTTGGCTAATTCCACATGTGCTTAGGCCGGCTCATTCCATTACAGTTCAATAAATAAAATAATTCAAATATTAACTTCCTCTTAACCGAATGGGGTGATCTATAGGTCAATTTTGGTCCTCTCGAAAATATGAATCTATTGAAATTATGATCTCAACCATCTAAGTTTTCCAATGTGGAATTATGATATCTTCTATATGCTCCTCTATCAATATGTGATGGAGTCCAACAAATCCTCTCTACGCCATGTCTCTAATAAAGTGATATCGAATGTTGGGGTGCTTGGAATTTTCATGAAACATGAGATTCTCAACCAAATGGATCCCGCTCTTGTTGATGAAGTATATCACTGTAGTGTCTAATACTTTTTCAAGTATCTCTCCAAAGAGATTACTCAATGAATTTGATTTGAAAATAGACATGTTAGCAACAATTTATTCCGCTTCAATGGTTCTTATTGCTACATACTTTTGTTCCCTTCTCATCTATTATATCATGGCAGATCCAAGACTATAGCATCATCCAAATGTACTCTTTCTATCATTAACATTTCCTTCCCATTCAGCATCGACATATCCATGAAGTTGAACGTCTCCGAAAGAATGTCAAAGCCCAAGTGTAATCGACCCATGTAAATATCTCAATACATGTTTGGTAGCTATCCAATGTGCATGGAGAATCTTAGTCATGAATTGACTCAATATTTTTACTGTAAAGCTTATGCCTTGATGGGTTTTCACAAGGAACATTAGTGCCCTCATTAGTTGTTTGTACTTCGATGGATTTACTAGATCATGTCTAGTTTCTTTTTCACACAACTTCTTGAAGTTCATCTCCATCCGAGTAGCCATGGATTTTCACTCAGTCATACCAAATTTTTCCAGCAACTTCACAACATAGTTTCCCTATGAGATAAATATCTCACCAATCCTTTTCTACACCTCAAGGCCTAAAAATTAGTGCATGAGTCCAAGGTCTTTCATCTTGAATTCAAAGGCGATCTCCCTATTACATTCGATCATCAAAGGTTCAATTCCTATCAAGAATAGATTGTCAACATATACATTCAAAATCAATGCCATACCTTGGACAACCTTAAAATAGAGGTTGGGATCATTATTTCTTCTTGTGAAGCCTGACTTCATTAAATAACTATCAATGCATGCATACCAAGCTTTCGGAGCTTGATTCAAACCATAAAATGCCTTCCTCAACCTACAAACATGCGTTTTATGATCTTTCACTTCAAATGCCTATGGTTGTTCAACATATAATTCTTCCTGTAACATGCCATGAAGAAAAGTAGTCTTTGCATCCTTCTAATGAAGAGTCCATCCTTGACTAGGAGCAAGAGAAAATATTGAATGTATGGTTATATATTGATCTAGAGGAGAAAATATGTCATCATAATATTCTCCCTATTTTTGAGAGAAGCCGGGAGCTATGAACCTTGCTTTATATTTCTAAATGCTACAATCGATTCCATGTTTGATCGTGAATAGCCACTTTGAAGTCACAATAAACTTCCCACTCGGTCTCGACACAACATCCCATACATCATTTTTCATAATAGATTCATATTATTCACCCATAACATCCTTCCAAACTTGTCCTTTGACTGCTTCTTCAAATGAGGATGGTTCAACTTGAATCATAATGCTCATGGTAGCTACATATCCCTGATCCTTGCATGCTTTCTTCCTTTATTTGAATGATCTATGAATGGGAAAATTTCTTTGATTATCCTGTAGAGTGTCACAAATCAAAAGTGGTATTTTCCTTGTAGGAGAATCACTGGGAGGTGGATCTAAATGATCCATAGGCTTCTTTGGAATATCAATATCATCAGACTCGGGCATAGAAGGACTATCTATAATATCCTAGTCATCATTTTCGTCCTTGGGAGGAGGAGGATTAGGGAGGTCTCTTTATTTACCGAGAAATGAATTTTCATTGAATGTTACATCCCTGTTATTTCAACCTTCCTTTGACCAGGAATATATATTATATATGCCTTAGAATTTTCAAAATAACCCACAAGTGTACCTTTTCTTCCGGCAACTTCAAATTTTTTTCTCTTGTCCTTCGGCCCATGAAAGTATACCTGGCATCCAAATATTCAAAGATGGCTAATATCAGGCTTGAAAACTGTGAATATTTATTCGGGGGTCTTGTTTTCTAATTCTTGTTGAGGCACATGATTTTGAACATATATAGCAACAAGTGTCGCTTCAGCCCAAAAAAACTTTAGTACCTTTTGATCGTGGAGCATGTAACGAGAAAATAATAATATAGATCGATTATTTCTTTCAAATAAGTGATTATGTTAAGGTTTATATGGCACAATAGTTTCCTTCTTCATCCTTTCTTTCTTGAAAAATTCTACGAGTTCATTTCACATGTATTCACTCCATTTTTGAACCTAAATACTTTGATTCCTTTCCCTGATTGATTTTCGATCAAGCCTTTGAATTCCTAGTACTTTTCAAAGGCTTAATCCTAATGCTTAAGGATGTATATCCATGTATTTCTTAAGAAGTAATCAATCAAGGTGATGTGGTAGATATCACCACCAACAGAATGCACAAGCATCATAACACATATATCTAAATGAATGAGATGGAGGATGTCAGTTGACATATTTTTACTAGGGGGGAATGCTCCCCTTGTTTTCTTTCCACCCAAAAAACCTGGACAAACTCCATCATGATGGTATTGAACATAGGGAATACCCGAGACAAGTTTCTTCAATTTTAGAAGAGAATCGTAGTGTAAATGAGTGAGTCCACGGTGCCACAATTCACTAAGATGATTGGTGTTATGAACCAATTTTAGAAGTGGCCTTCTGGTGACTTTATAGAGTCCTTCAGATCTCATACCTAATGTGAATTCATCTTTCATAGGTGTATTATCAGACCAAGTACAAAATTCTCCATTTATGAAGGCAACCCTCATCCCTTTATCTTCCAATCCAGATATAGATATCAAATTATTCATTAAACTTGGCACATACATAACATCATGAAACAATACTGATTCCCCATAATTCAACTAGAATTTAATGGATCAAAATCATTTTATCGGATGAGTGGAGTTATCTTCAAGAATTATTTTCAGCTTAGTCTCCCTCTCTATTACATTAGAGAGGAATTGCTTGTATCCAGAGAAGTTGAATGGCCCCAATATCAACCAACCAACTATCCTGCGATTAATAATATTTAGATTTATTCACAACATTACTTTCATAGCTAGGATCCCTTGAATTCTTTTGAGGAGGATGTTCTTCTTCATTGTTGCTTGAATAAAATATTCTCCTCCTTACATATCTTTTGTCGCGGTTGTTAATTTGATTGTATTTTCTTCTTTTATTATTTTTGTTTCTTCGATTATTGTATCGTGGCCTCTTTCTCTTCTCAGGACAATCATGTGCATATTTACCTTTCTTTTGTTAGTTATAGCATTCAATATTGGATAATGATCAGTCATTCCTTCCTTTTGAATTTTTAGAAGGAGGCTTCCTTGAAGAACCTCCTTTTTCCTTCTTCCTTTTGTCATGAGCCATGTATGCATTAGGCTCTCCCTCTTCATGATTCTAAATTTTTCCTCTTGCTATCATTCTTTATTCTTCTTGAGTAAGCCTCCCAAAAATTTCATCAATTGATGGGAGGATATTGTTGTTGCTGGTTGTAGTAATGAAGGCTTCCTAAACAGGAGGGATACCTATAAGAGTCACGAATACAATTTCTCTGTCAAGCATATTCTCTCCAACCCTCTACAGTTGATCTCTGAGACAAGAGATCCTCATAATGTATGATTGAAAAAACTCTCCTTTTCTCATATTCATTTCTTTGAGTTTATATTTCAAGGTGACGATCTCATTCAGATTGTTGATTTCATACATGAAGACTATATTTCTGTACATATATTTATACTTTCTTAAATTCCCAAAATATGCAAGTAAATGATCTTGTTAACTATCAAATATAATTTCATTTTCTTTTGACTCACATTTCTCGTACATGTTCTTGAGAGAAGCGAAAGAATTTTCTAGAGGCTTGGGCATCCTTCATTGAATGTATTCCAACACATCATTGTTTTCAGCCATGATCTCCAACCTGACTTTCCATGCAACAAATTTTGATGCATCACCCAACTTTTCATGCTCCTTGAAAGTAGAGGAAGACATCTTGAACTTGGCTAGTAGATATGCTTTCTAATAATGAGGGCTTCAATTATTATCTTATTTTTGGTTTGTCCTTCACCTCAGATCTGATACCATGATAAATTTTTATATTGTTCTATGTTTTATCAATTACTTTATCCCAAATTATTTCTTCATAAACAATGTATCCAATTATTATCACTGTTATAAATCATAAAATGTAATTGAAGATAGAAAAATATATGAAGTGATGAAGAAGACAACAACATAACCATAAGGGACAAAAAATTGGTCCAAGACCAAGGAAAAATGCCACACAGGGGAAACCCTTTCAAATAATTTTGTTCATTAGATATTTATAAAACGTTTTCAGTAGATACTACAATGAGCCAAATACATATTCAGTGGAATATATAGAAAAAACCTACAGATATACATATCTACAATAAAAATAAACACGGATCCAATAGATCACTGAAGCCAACTGAAAATCAAATATAAAATCCTAGATCTGAATCCAGGATGCTACCAGAAAAATTACTGCAAGAATCTATGACTATGCGGAAGATATCAGGAAAAAATGTGAGAGCGACTGAGGTCAATCTATTTCATATCAACTCAAAAATCACTTATTCTCACCCTTTAGACAATGTGCCAAGGACTATGGTACCTTGGTCGTAGGAAGGACAATCTGTGTCTGTGGTTATGGTTGAGATAATCCTGATCAACCTCTAAAGCCCTAACCACAACCTTGCCTCTTTGTGCCCACGGTTATGACACCTAGGATGTAGGAAGGACACTATATGCCTACGGCTCTGGCCCAAAAATCTCAGGGTCAAGCCTACGGCTATGATCCAGAAAACCTTATATTGGAGCAATCCTCTTGCCTATGATTTCGGACCCTACGTGAACTCCTTCTACCGAACCTTTGTGAGCCAAAAAAAAAAATATACAAACCAAGACTAAGAATGCAAATAGAAGATCGCTTGAGAAATGTGTGAGAATGAGCTTGAGATCGCTTTTATTTATAGGATTTTGTTAGGGTCTGCTTAGGGTTGAGTCTGACTTCACTAACTCTACATGTGCTTAGGATGACCCATTCCATTATACTTTAATAAATAAAATAATTCAAAATTAACTTCCACTAAAATGAATGGGGTTGTTTGTAGGTAAGTTTTTTTCCTCTCGAAAAGAGGAATCTAACGCAATTATTATCTCAACCATATGAGTTGTCCAAGGTGGAATCTAACCCTAGTTGCAAAAATTAACATATTAAAGAGGAGGATCAGTGAACTACACAAATTTACAGTGTAGGTGTCCTAATATGACCCCAATATCCAATAAATCTATGCAATGCATAATAAAGGGAAGGATGGAACATAAAATGTATAGTGGGCAAGGCTAAGCAACATGATTGATAATATGTACTCCAAGGTTTCCCAATGCACAAATGCAGGAGGGTGTCCTCAAGATGGGTAGAGTGCACAAATCTAAGAGGTAAGGATTTCATCATAGAGACTTAGGAGTGTGATGAGTACTCCTTTCTTGCCTAAACTATTGAGTGTGCTCATTATTTGGTAAAGATGAGAGGAGAGTGATGAACTCAAAAATTTACCAGGAGTGAGAGCAATGAGACAAGAGAGTAATAACATGTAACGTGTATTAAACATGATCATACCCATATATTCACCCAATAACATTACAAGAAGACATACATTGTCGAAAACCAAGTAGTTTTTGGTGAAACAACAGTAAAACAAGACTTTTCTCCAAGTGTGACACTTAATATGTAATTTTATGACACAAGTGTAACATTGCAACCAAAATGTGCACTATGCCATCAAAATGTGTCCAACACATGTTAGAATGATAAATAACATCAATTAATGCAAGAGAGTGTGTTGGATCTGCCTCCAAAAGTGTTCCAAGTTTCTCTTAAGATGCATGAAAACAAGTGAAAACGACACATGCCAAAACAAAGAAACATAAGCGATGCATGTAAGAATGAAAGTAGGAAAAAGAAACACTTGTGAGAGTAATAATAAGTGAAAATGACACTTGAAAAATATAAAAAAGAAAAAGTGATACATGTGAAAGAAAAAGAAAACAAAAGAGACAGCTGCAAAATGAAAGCAATCAAAATGATAGTCACAAAAGAGAAAGTGACACTTAAAAGTGCGCCAAATAGATAGTTGAGAAAAATCACCCGAATGATATTATAGTTGCAACTGAGGTTGAGAGAATTCTCCTTATGCTCCAAAGTGAATATATATTGTAATAGAAATATAACTATGAAGATATATTTTAGTTATTCTCTTTATAAAAGGAGAGTAGAAGAGAGTGAGGTGGTTGCGACTAAGAAGTGGGACAACACTGACATGAAGAATTGTACTCTCACTATCAACTAGAATTGTGCATTAACTATGCATAAGGACTATGTAGTCACTCTCCCTAGTTATTTTCCTTAAGTACTGCACAATGTGCAAGAGATGTGCAATGGTTGCCACTATGGACCGTGTAAGAACTATTTCCAAGGAATATACAAGAACTATTTTATAAGAGGGTGCAATGCCTATTTACAACAATTTACATTGACTTCTAGTCTAGCCACAAAGAGGTGCACTTATGAATGCCTAAGGATATAAGCGTGTGTAAGCAAGTGGACTAGACACCTAGAATATTTATGAAAGCGTCAACTAATCATGAAGTGACCATGAACAACTTGATACAAAATATCATAAGATCACAAGGAGGCTCAAAAATTCAAGTGTAGGAAAAATTTTGGAGGGTGTTTGTCGTACTGATAACACTTGGCGAAACAATGGAAGAACTCTAGATTATCTATTTAGGTCTTACTTGAGGCATGGAGCCTTAATATTTCAAGAAGTATTGATTCACCATGTGGATCACCCAAACTTTTCCACTTATCGTAGTTAAATATATACTCTCTCTTGCTCCCTTCTTGGATTTAAACACATTTGTAAGACTAGTCATTCCTCAAGTGATTCGATAAAGGACACATATAATGCATAAATAAGACATTTTTTTGTTCAAAGTTAAGAATTTTATTTTGTGTTGCCTTGCTGCGAGCGAGCCTATTCAGTACCCTGACAGAATCCCCTTTAGGAATTACAAGCATTACCTCACTACTAGTGAGCCTTTTTAGTACCCCGAAAAATGTTATTGCATCACCTCTCTATGCAGGAAGCCTTTCTATTATTCACCCTTTATTTATTTTTTTAATATGCTTTAGCATTTATTTAAACTTTTTTTGGATTGGGGTGGAAGAGGGATCTAAAATTATTCTATGAGAAAGATAGGTTGTTTCTTGTTTGATGGATTTTAAAGATATATAAAATTGATATGCCCACTGAAATTTTTCTACTTTCCCTTCTCTACTTGATTAAGCTGATAGGTCAAAACACCATTCAATTACAAGGCCAAGTCAGAAATGGAGATCCTAAAATAGATATGGGCTTCGTAGTTTCACCAAAGTTTATCCATTTATAATGAATCATATTTTCCATCCAGACATCATAATATTTTAAAGATATATAAACCTAAATAAAGAACAATATTATATACTAGCCAAGCATTGTTCATCATCATAATTTAGCTTTAAAATCTTTGTTGGATTGCCTCTTGAGAAAGAAAAGAGTGGTTTCCATGCATGGTATTATTAAAAAAATGTGAAAGGAAAGTAATGACACAACAAGAAAAGAAAAATTAGGAAAATAGAACAAATTTAAGACTTAAATGAAAAGTAGCACGCAAGATAGAAAGTTAGAAGAAAATGCAAGTGCAAAGAGTATATGAGGAACAAAAATGCAGGGTCGAAGTAATGCAAAAGAGAAGCTAAAATGTAGCTATACCTACTCCTAATTGATCTAATAGGAACTTTAGGATAATGTGAAATAAAATTTCCAATACAACCATGAAAGTTGCTCCCGACCTGTAAAAAAAAATATATCAAAGATTAGAACCATCACCAAAAAATGTGCAAAGATAAATATGTAACACCCTCCTCCCACATTTATGCAAGCTAACTGATCCACTAGGGTAAGCATATGATGAAGAGCTACTATGATATGAATAGAATCCCCAATTACAGTTAAGGTAGTGGAATCAATGGAACAAAATCAAATTTACCTTCCTCGGAAGCTACAAGACCCCCAAGGCCTAACCAACCACCCATGGTGCTCAACCCCTGAGTTAAATTTCTTTTTAACTAAACTAGAGCCCCAATTACACTGATGAAAAGCCCTCCATATGGGTATAACCCTCAAGTCGCATGAAAAATCATGCATCCATGTGAATGCAGAATTTTCCAGGAAAATATGTGATAATGACCTCTTATTCTGAGCCATGTTTTCAGGGCCAAGACTCAGGCCTCTACCTACAACTTTATGAAACTCTTAGAAATGGTAAATAACAAAATTAAAATTCCTCTAATGCAAAAAATTTAACAAGTACTTGACTTGACAAGGCCTAGCCATGATATAAATTTCGTCAAACACATCATGAAAATACAATCTACACATAATATAAACACATCTAAGCATAGGTAATTCACACTTATTTGAGAATCATCAAGAAGTTTTGATGCCCTCTCATAATATCTACAATATCATTATTTAGGTTTTACATTTATTTTTCATTCAAATTTATTAATCAAAACACAATGAGAGCCATAAATCAAGTTTTCCATAAACACATCTTATAACTAGCACAATGACAAAAATAGAACAACCATTAATATCACATAATAACAAGCACATTTTCACATAATACATAAGAGGAAAGTATCTCTTATTAACATATAAAAAATGCAACTAGGTTAGGGACTTCCACGTACCACCCAACCATAGATTAGGTTCAACCAAATGTTTCTTTCTTCCAATCATCTTCATTCCATGTTCCAAGCATGAATGTGGGACTCACAACAAAACCAACCATGACTTACTCAATCTTTACTACAATCCACTACGATATTTCGTTATACACATATAGGATTTATCGTATATCCCGCCATTCACCGATCAAGTATTCCTAGGCCCAACGAGGTATACATAATCAGGTTTTACCATATTCCCACCTTCACTGGTCTAGGGATTCTGAGGCCTTGTTTTCTTCTCCTGAGATCACCCCACTCAGTTTAGAAACCATTTTAAAATTCAAATCAACTAGAATGAAAGAAACCCATCACACCATGACTATCTAGAAAAGGAAAGGAATGGATGAAAACCACTCTCACACCTGGAAAAACCTATGTCAATGACAACAAGAGAACCAAATACACACATGATTTTACCATGCATGCCAAAAATAAAATGGAAATCATACATGCAACTTGGTAACTGCTAGTAATCCTGCTGTAGTCTCTTGATCAAACTCTTCCTTGCTTGATATTTTCTTTCCTTTTCCTTCTTTTCCCTTCCTTTTATTTCCTTGATCCAATGAAAGAGTTCTCCAAGAATAATATAAGTGTGCAAGAGTATGTCTGAGTACAGAGAATAGAAAGAGAGCTCGAAAGTGAACTGACAAAAGCTGTGAACTAATCTTGAGAAGCCTTTTTTATCAATGAGGCCTCTAATTTCTTTAAATTTTCATTATTTTCCTTAATTTTCCTTGTAAAAGGAAACCTGTGACCTTTCACCTTCCTTTTCTCCTAATTTCATTTATTTTCATAAATAAAAATCCGATTAAAGTCTCTTCCCTTTCCAAGGCCTTTTTCATTGCCTTTTCCAATTTCCTTTAGCCATAATAAACTGAAATGAATACCAACTAGTATTTTTTTCCCAACATTCAACTTTGAATACGTGTCCCACTACCTTGATATTATTTTGAATTTATTAAGTTTATTACATGAATTTTTTAACTCTAGGCTATTACAAATCCATTCCCCCCTTAGGGGAACACCTTCCTCGGTGTTAAATGAAACCTAAAACTAGAAAAACTACTAAAAAGAAAAAAACATACTACTTATGGAGCTTTATAACTTATCTCGATGATGTATTTAAAATGAAGAACCTACTAAAAACATATCCAACATGAAAACCATAAAAACATGACACCCATACCACTTATTGGAGCTTTATATCATAAATTGATGTGGTATTTACATTATACATATGCCAAAATTTCTTTTCCTCAACTAGAAAACATGGAAGGTCACATAGCCTGCATCTGATCAACCATCTTCCATGTATCTTCATCAGGCCCAAAGTTCTTCCACTGCACTTTAACGTGCTCAATCACTCGGTTCTAGAGCATGAACATCTTTCTCTACAAATTACACTAATTTTCTCGATGGAATTCTCCTTCTAGTTTCGCCTACAATAAAAACAAATCAATAACATGATTGACATCCTTTACATATCTTTTAAGCAATGAGACATGGAAAACATCATGAATTTTCACTATTGGAAGTAGTGCAAGTTTGTAGGTCACTAGTCCAATCCTATCAAGGATCTCAAAAGGCATACAATACTAAGGTTCCAGCTTCATACATAACCCAATCCTTAAGGAGCTCTTCTTGGGCTTGATATGCAAGTAGACATGCTCCCAACCTGAAACTCCTTAAATGCCTTGTGGTGATATGCATAACTCTTATGTATATCATGTGTTTCCTTTAGATTCTTCTTAGTGACCTAAATTTCTTATTGCATCTATGCCAACATGTCTGGTCCTATTAACACCACGTTCACTAGGTTTCTCCAACTGATGGGAGTATTACAACTCTACCCAAAAAGTGCCTCAACCAGACTCATCCTCAGTGACTACTGACACCCATTGTTGTAAGAAACCTCAACTACCTATATATACTCTTCCCACTTCTGTCATTTATGCATCACATACATCCTAAACATGTCCTCCAAAATCATGTTGACCCTCTCTCTCCACCCATCTATCTGTGGATGATAAGTTGTGACTCTATACCCAAACCTGCAAATAAATATTTCCATAACCTAGAAGTGAACTTAGCATCTATGTCCAAAACAATATTCTTTAGTTCACCATGCAACCTTACTACATATTTTATGAATACCTATGCCACATCACAAGTTTATTACACAAATTTTACCGGAATGGAGTGCACTTCCTTTGTAAACTTGTCCACCACAACCATGATAGAATCATGTTGTATATATTTCGTCAACAACCCTATGATGAAATCCATATAAATGACCTTCCATTTCCACTATGGAATCAGAATTTGCTGTAGTAAACCACCCGGATGCTTACGCTTTTCCTATACCTCTTGAAAATCCAAACATCTAGCCACAAAATCTTCCACTTCCTTCTTTATATTAGGCCAATAGTAGAAATTATTCACCACTTTCAATGTCTTCTCATATCCTGGATGACTTGAATATGACTTAGCATGAAATTCCCTCAAGAAAATATTCTTGAGCTCACTG
The DNA here is from genome assembly GCA_034641835.2 of Pinus albicaulis. Lineage (NCBI taxonomy): Eukaryota > Viridiplantae > Streptophyta > Pinopsida > Pinales > Pinaceae > Pinus > Pinus albicaulis. Next base: position 1,270,499,175 of record CM076581.1, read on the forward strand.
TTGTCCAATACATAGATCTTCTACCCAAATCTAACCAAACCATTTGCTATGAGACGATAGTCCACATCCTTATCACCCGTACCCTTCTATAACCTGTGCCTATTATCCCTATACCTATCATCCTATTGACTTTCATGTAATATATGATCCTGTAGATCTATCCCATATGTCAAACTGATAACTGCTATATGATTTACCTGCACTCTTCTGCTAAGAGCATCTGCCACCTTGTTCTCTTTACCTTTAATGTACATGATCTCAAAGTCAAACTGAATAATCATGGCCAACCATCTAGCTTGTTTGGAATTCAGATTCCATTGATCAAATAAGTACCTCAATCCACTATTATCACTCATCAATATAATCCTCCTTTCAAGAATATAGTGCCTCCACATCTTCAATCCATGAGTGATCACTACCAACTCAAGATCATGTGTCACATATTTATGCTCATTGTCATTCCATTTCCTTGATTCGTAACATACAAACTTTCCATCCTGCATAAGGAATCCACCAATCCATCTCTTGCAAGAATTTGTGCACACCACAAACTATTTATTCGGATCCACAATCTTTAGAATTGGAGAATTTGTTAACAACTATTTCAATTGCCAAAACTTGCTGCACATTCCTCTCTCCATTAAAATTTCTTACCTTTCAATTGCAATGATGTAATAGGATAAGAAATCTATGAGAATTTCATGATAAACCTCCTATAATAACCCTACAACCTCATAAATTACCTTACCTTATCCACATTCCTAAGAGCTGCCCATTCAATGATATCTTTTATCTTTTTCGGGTCCACTTCTATTCCTTCCTTGGAGACAACATGCCCCAAGTAATGTACCTTTGTCTGAAAGAAACTACATTTTCTAAGTTTTGCATACAACTAATGTTCTCTTAGAAATACCAATATTTCTACTAAGTGTTTCGAACTCTCTTCCTCATTCTTAGAATATATCAGTATATCATTAATGAATACAATAAAAAACTTGTTGAGATAAGGACGCAACACACTATTCATTGATCACATAAAAGTAGATGGAGCACTAGTCAAAACAAATGGAACTAAAACAAATTCATAATTCCAATACCTGGTTTGGAAATATATCTTGTAAATGTCCTCTTCTTTTATGGGTACTTGATGGTATCCTCATCACAAATCAATCTTCAATAACATTTTTTCTCCCTTTAGTTGATCAAACAAGTCATTGATCCTTGACAACAGATTATTCTTCTTGATGGTTACCTTGTTCAAATAACTATAATGAATGCATATCATGATAGTACCATCGTTCTTCCTCACAAACCATACCATTGCGCCGCACAATGACACACTTGGGCTAATGTATCCCTTGTCAAGAATTTCATTCAACTGAAATTTTAATTCCACTAACTCTGGAGTTCTCATCCTGTACGGTGCCTTCAATGCTGGTGCTTCCCCTGGTACCAACTCAATAGATGAGTGCATTTACTTGTGAAGCAGAAACTCTAAAATATCTTCAGAAAACACATCCTAAAAATTTTGTAGAACCGTGTACCTATTCAATACTTGTGCATCTTAAACATCCTTACCTTTATCACTAGAAATATGTATTTCATATAACACACGCCCTTTCCTGCAACTACGCTTTTCCTGCATAACTATGAGCATTATAACTGATGTTTCCTTCTTATTACCCTATAAGATTCTATCTTCCCCATTTTCATCTAAACACTCAATATCCTTCTCATAAAAATCCACCTTATTCCTACGAAGATACAACCAATCCAACCCAATATCGTATTGTATGATCCAAACTAAATTACATTCAAATGCATTGATGTAGACATCCTATTATGCAGGATATATGATTGCGGACAAAGTGATCTCCCCTAGGTCTGGTGGCTAGCCTAGAACAACATAGAGACAATGAGCCCAATGCTTTCATTAAAGTAAATATATGATGGGATGAAACTTACCTAGAACTCATCGCATGTTTCACTCCTTCTTTAGCTTGAGTGCTCCAATTCTAGCTTTGATTGCCAAAATTAGAACTTGCATAGTCAAATAACACAATCCAAGAAACTACGAGATCTATGCAACATCATCTAAATACTCTATTCAATAGATCAACATGGTATTGAAATACATGAAATAACAACATCATATATAGGAAAACAAAGAAATCTTTTCATTAATATAAATGGAAGGAGTTAAAACCATAACTAGGTGTTGATATTGTATAAGAGATCCTCTAGTCTGAATTGTCCATTCCTTGACACAATATGCCCGTATAATCACCCTAAATGCATGAAATGATGTATGTCATGACAACAACATAAGGGTAAAATCACTCTCCAAAAGCCAGCCCCTTGCATATGCAAGGTTGTAAATATATACAGGAGTGGGGTAAGTTGGGATTTCTTATCCTTTTACCATTCTAGGGATCAATATCCATTCTTGATGGGAGGATGAGATCTAAGGATAAGGGATGGAAACTCAAACATAGGATAGGATAGGACTCAATATTTTTATATGAGGCAAATGGTTACAACAGATCCTAGAAGCTTATAGAAATGGAGGCTTTGGGATTCTCTCTATTTTCCCTGAATTTATGGAACCAACATAGGTGAAAAGGGGAGAAACCTATAGGTGATCAACGTAGGCCACAATGGAGAAAACTATAGGTGAACACTGTCCAACAAGAGAACAGGGAGAGTTGGTCCTAAAACTGGCTCATATGATGCAGTTTCAGGCAAGAACTCTGGGGAATGAAATAAGCATGCTTATGGATTTGTGCAATAATGTTGACAAGGGGGAATAGGTTGTTGATTCATCCCATTAGGAGGCCTACTGACTAGATGTGACAAAATTATGTATAATATATTTCCCCCTAAAGAAAAAATTTAGAAATGATGATTGATGGCTGAAGTGCTTTACCTTGTGACAACTTAGAGTCAAGAACATCTAGCGTGATTCATTTGTTACAATACATTTATATCATGATATTTTTTTTCTGAGGGAGGCATACCTATACTCAAAACATAAGCTAACATCACATGTATTATAATCAAAAGATCCATACACAAATGAAAATTGGTGGACCCATGAATGGATGGTTGTCTGTATGACCGTAGCCATCATAAATTGTAATCTCTATATCACTCTTGAAATCGTAGCCTAGATGGATGAAACTAGATTCGCGGTCTTCTACCTCATTCACATGATCAACCAATGTACAATTCTAACCACGCGAATCAATGAGATGAGGTAAAAAATGGTAGACACCATCTGATTATCGGCTGATGATGTAATTATTTAAAAAACTCGAGAGAAACCACTGATGATGTTAATGGATCTCAAGGTACTACAATACAATCCTTATGGTGTGAATACATGAGTTGATGGCAAGCAACACACTATGTCTTTTGGTCGAAGGAAAATGATGTAAAAATGTCACCAAGGGCACTGCAACTTTCCATTGATGTATGGAAGCACTAAGTTACAAAAGGTTTTTTTCTAAGTTAACATCCTGGATAATGTGTTGATGTCGATAGGAAGTGACCCATCGGAGGAGGGTCTTGATGTATACCCCATCAATGATACGAAATGGGTATCATGATTGAGACATAATGATGAAGATATGAAACTAGATTAGGAAAAAGAAAACATGGAATGAAGGCTTAAGAGTTTGTAACAGATATCAACAGGAATAATTCTCTTGAACACACTGACGACACTAAATGGAGTTAGAAACATTGACCCAAAACCAAAATGGAGGCCCTCAAAAGGTATGATTAACCAAAATACAAGAATATTAACCAACCTAACAACCATGGAGATGAAGTGGAAGAGTGTCATGTTCAAGAGTGACTCATTGCCATTAGCAAATGGAGTACTTTATTTTCCCAACTTCCCCAACAATATTGGTGAGTACCTATTTAATTTTTAACAAGCCTGATGAGGATAACATATGGTTGATCTGTAAGTTCACCCTTTAGATGAATCCCTCCAAGTATGTTTAAAGAAACCTAAGGAGGATTGGTTTGGAATTTTCATCTTCAACAAGTCCCTCATTGTTTGATGTTTTAACGAGTCTAGCAAAGGTAAAACTCAACATATTTCTCATGTTTAGAGAGTTTGAAAAAGAGGTGAAAACAAAAACTCCAAATGTCCCTTTTCATTGATAGTCTCTCGAGGCCGAAGAGGTAGAAAACAATACTCAAGAGAATCTCTTAGCCATGTTTTACTAGGGTATTCTTTTTTCCTAAATAGTCTATCTTAGTTCGGAAAAGGGTTAAAGTTATAATGAGTAGAAGCTTTTTCATTTAATTACTAGTGTGAAAATACACGTGCTTAGTGATATTTTCATATTTTGGGAATATGAAAAGAGTTGAAAAAATGAATTCTCTTGGAGGAATGAGTGGTATAAAGGGTAGAAACCTGTTTCGGTCATGATCTAACTTCTCAAAACACATAAAGGTCAAGAGGTTAACTAATAATACCACTCATAACATTGGTTCCCCAGGAAAGGCTAAAAAAACCAAGTGAAAGCATATGATCGTCGAAGCATATGGTGACAATAGAATGAGATAACCAAGTCTCATCTAACATAAACATGCCGATAAAAATGGCAATCTTGAGAGGTAAAGTGGGAATGGTTTTTTTTACACAAGCTTGAAAAATGGGAAACTATGCTTGGAATCGATTTCATTTCTTCAAAAGATTGAAACATGAGAAAAAATATGCTTGGAATAAGTTTGTATGCCCCCAGCACAATGATTCAATTCAAGGTACATTTCGTCTTAGCTTCATTTCATTTACCTAATTATATTACTAGTTACTAATAGGCGTATGGAATGAAGGTTTATTTACGAGATCAAGTGAAAGACTCGACTGGGAATTTACGAGATCTAATGAAAGAATTGAATTTGAAGAGGATATTTTTCATTTTTTAATGATCTTCACATAGGACAAGAACTATTATCAAGATTTTTTCATGTTTATGTGAGCTTGAAACATAGAGGAAACTATGCTGATAGGAACCTATTTCATTTTTTAATGAGGTTGGCATAGTAAAAGAGCTATCCTCATGGGACCTTGTTTCATTTTTTAATGATCTTGACACAAGAAAAGGAAATCTGCTCTGAAGAACCTTGATTCATTTTTTAAAGATCTTGACACAAGACAAGGAACTCTACTTTGGGGTCCTTGTTTCATTTTTTACTCAGCTTGACACAAGAAAAGGAACTTTTCTTTGTGGCTTGATCGTGAACTTTAGGAGGCAATGGATTCTAATAGGTTCTCATCGAATGGGAGAAAAATTCTCTAGAATGGACAAATATAAAAGGATTTAATGGAAAGGTTGAGCTCTAATGCCCCCAGTAAATGATGCACTATCACTGACTAGATCATCAGTAGACATGGGCATGGAACATCTTACCACATAATTAACCTGTTGAGAGGGAAATAACAATTTCATACAAGGACCATTTAGGGATGTTGGTTGAATGGGAGTCAAATTAGGAGCAATGAATGAAAGTTGGTCAATGGTAATGATTATTCATTCATGTGGGAAGCACATCACATGAAATACTGAAAAGATAAGATCTCAAATGACATAAACATAGTCACGCTTAAGGAGTAAATTAAAATCTAAATGGCGTTGGACAACCATCACATGGATATAATTGTAAAATTAGGAAGGATCCCTAATGGTTTACTAGTTCCTTTGTTAAAAGCCAACGGATTCTGGGTAATCGGCACAAGATGTGGAGAAAATAAATCTTTCCAAGTAGTTGAGGATAGAATAATAACATACGTGCATTCATCTACAACTGTGCTAGGTACAAAAATATTATAAGCATGTACCATGATCTGTAAGGGTACTTAAGGAGGAAGACGATATCCTTCCAGTTGAATCCAATCAAAGGAAGTTACCATACTACTTGGAGGGGGTGTCATGGGAACATGAGAAATTCCCCCTGATGGTATGGGAATGGGATAATTACTCTCCTATATCATTAGAATACGAGGATTCTCCCTAAATTCATTGGAATATGAAGAAACAAGGAGAACCTGAGTGGTATGAGGTTCACTCTTTATGGGAAATGTTTGATCGACTGAAGTTGGAATTCAATCAACCATTTTTCTCATTCAGAGAGAGTGGGATTGACTAGAGATGAATTCTGATCAATTTCTTCATTAACTAGTGGAGGATTGGGAGAAATTTTTCCATAACCAACTAGAAGAAGAAGCTGAGAAGTTGTTAGGTTTTCCAACACTTTTGAGGCTTCATCCATATAAGTAAAAAGGTGAATAGGGTGATTCCATTTACATAACCTACAAGGAAATTTTACCTTACCCTTTTTCCAATGGACCTTACTATCACTAGTTGACAGTTTATCACCAACATGATCTCTAGAGGCTGATGAAAAAGGGTGATGTGAGACTTTTGACCACACTGCTAATATATTGGGAATACTAGGACAATATCTAAGAAGGTGGTCACCATTACAAACCTTACAAGGGAGTTTAAGTTTATGAGGCTGATTGGAAGGTTCCTATGATACTAGTTTCATCTGTACGAATGGGTTCTTGGTCCCCCCACCTGATTATTTCACTTCATCTTCTTCTTCGTCCTCTTCTTCTTCTTATTAGCTGTAGTTACTAGAATCAATAATTTCACTAGGTGAGAAGGAAGAAAGGGATGAAGAAACAAAAGGTGAACAACAAAAAAGGCCAAATTTAGGATCAACTTGAGGTTGATACTGTTTAGATGGAGGAGAAATTAGTTGAGGAGAAATTTGGACATTCGAAACCATAGTGGTTGAAAAAAACAAAACTAGAAAACCAATGCTAAATATAGGAAGGGACAATGTTGTCATATCAGGAGCACCAATATTTCCAAAAGGAGGAAAAGGACCAAGATTCCTTTAACATGGGTTTCCTTGATTGGTGGACTCTGAAAATTTTTCCATTAATCTCAACCTAAGATACACTAAGGATTTGTTCCATGAATATGATTTTTTTTCTGCAACCATTTAATTGATTTTAGAAATTAAAGACAAAAAATTAAAAAAAGTAGGTAACTAGGGAAAAAAGGATTACTAAGGAACTGTGAACTAGAATATACCACCTTGGAAAACTAAGGATTTATGTACGAGCAGGAAACCTCCCAAAATGATGTTTTTGGTGTATCAAAATGTTCAAGGAAACCGACATAGTTGCTTACAGATGGATAGAAACTTATAGGGGACTCCAAAAATATACTCGATCGTACGTGTTAGTGCACTCTGTAGTAATGTTGTCTAATGTGTAACCATTAGATGAGAGCATCACCATATACTTACCATGCCTGGTGTTAATATGAATCTTTCGTCATAAAAGATCACTTTAGCTAATCATAACAAATATCCCTAACATCGATTATGGCTGCCAAATATTTTTAAATCTGCAATTAGGTGATCCAAATAATGCTGCACAAATCCAGATCTAAGCATAAAAGACATTAAGCAGATAAATTAAAATGTGGCTCTATGCATCCAATAAACAAGACAAGAACAATGTATTTGAAAGAATTTTTATATTATATTAAAAAGGGGGCACCTGAGAGGAAAACATGAAAGGTGTTTTCCGGTTCTCCTCAATGGGATAGGTTCTTGAAATTCCTCAGCGTTTCAGATGTAAAATTCCTCTCTCTTGTTGTTGTAGAAAACCCAGACAAACATAGAACTCAATGGGAGCTCACAAGGCAAAAATGGAGAATGTGACCTAGTATAGATCCAGAGTGATCTAATGCAATGGAGGTGACTAATGAGTGGGGAAAACCCTTCTATTTATAACAAAATATTAGGATTATCTAGAACTTGGTGCATGAATAAAATATTATTAATCAAATTCTAGAACCACCCTTTAGAAATATTTTATTATATTTGTTGGAGGGAAAAGGTCTTTTGACTTGGGTCAATTCCTTTATTTATAAACAATAAATAAATAAATGATTTATTTATTATTTTAGGGAGATGGTGGGAATATAATTAAATAAATAATGATTTATTTAACTACTTAAAAATGATTTAGTCAAATTTAACTAGGAATATTATTTAAATAATGATTTAAATAACTTATTCCTAGGAAATAATCAAATAAATAATGATTTATTTAATTAATTTCCTTGTTTTGGGTTAAATATGACCGGGAAATATAAAAAAATGTTATTTCACATAGTGAAAGCAATTTTACTTAGGGTAAAATTGGTCTTACATGGTGTACTTGGGTTCATCTAATGATAATAGGTTAGATGACCAAAAAAATGGTGTAACACCTGAAGTGCCATCCAATATACCCAAAGGTATGTTGATCCACATGGATGTTGATGACCACCCTTCTATTCCACTTGGAACCCCACAACTATCTCTTTCAATATTTCATTTTCCTTAATTGTAGAAAAATGTACTATTTTTGGCAGTTTTTCGAGTCGTGATCTTCCAGAGCTGTTTTGAGTCCCTAAACAACATTTTTTTAGGGAAAATGGGGAAAATATGAGTCTTGGACTGATGTTTTCCACTCGAAATTTGTATTCCTCGGATATATATTTGTAATGATGTATTTTTCATGTCAAACGAAGTTCATATGCCAAGGTTACAACCTCGGGAAGTTGATGTACCAATTCACCCAAACGGGGCCCATAGTTTTTGCGCTTCATCTCCTAGGGTTAGGTTTTTTTATGTTTATGATTTTACATTAATAATCAATAATAAATAGGCCTTCAAGCCTCATTTTAACAAAGTTCAGAGGCATGTGGCCACCACATCTCTTCTCATAGATAAGCTACCATCGGCTGAGCTACTTTATTTCCATTATGTTTGTAAGCTTATTTCAGTATACGATATTAGTGAAATGAAGTGTTATTTCTGCTGCATCTCTGTAGTTATGGTTATATCTGTAATTCGTTGTGTTCCTGCTTAAGGTTGGATTAGTGGTATTAGAATAGTCTATTCTTTCTCAATTTTTCTTTTTATGTCCCCAACGAGGTCGGGATACAAGGAGTTAGGGCTCGAATTGGTCGAACCTTTACAAGACCAATCTCACAAACCCTAACAAGTTCCCATGGCAGAAGAGAAGAAATATGAGGGGGGAGAAGATCCTTTCAAAAATATTACTTGAAGAATTTCTCGAGTGACAAAGGAATGCGATGATGGAAAAATTTTCCCAGATCCATCAGTGGCTACCCAAAGGCAACACATCTCCTTCCAACAACCATTCTAGAAGATCCACACCCTTCAAGGTACAATTTAACTTTAACATACCCATATTTTAAGGTAAGATAGATGTGGATGCCATAGATAAATGGTTTAATATGCTATAACAATATTTTTCTGTTTAGAATTTTTCCAGCCAGGAAAAGATTACTTTTGAACTTCTCAAAGTTTTCCCCCATGTCAAATACTGGTGCGAAGCCTACTCTGAGAAGAAGGACGAAATTACACCCTCACTATTTTATGTCGCACCCATTTGGAATTTGTTCTGGGATTCTATCAAGGAGAAGTAATACCCTATATGGAGATACGAGGATTATTGTATAGAGTGGACAATGCCGCGACAGGGAAGGGACCAAGACGTGCTTGAGTTTACCAATGTTTTTCATACCCTTGACACGAAGTTGGGTATCAAGGATTCTGAGCAGCATTTGGTACTCAAGTACCACAGATGGCTACAAAAGTACATCTAGGATGAGATGGAATTCCTGGGCATCTCCTCGCTCGACACTGCATCCTGATACACTATCAAGATTCAACAAAAGTTTAAATGGAAAAGGAGAGATTTCGGATCTGTGAATTTGAAGCAAGGGAAAGCCACCCCCAAACCACAGAGTAAATGAAAAATCCAAGTTAAGGTGACCCAACATAACCTGTTAAAGCCGCAAGCAAAGAGAAACACCACAAAGATGATGAAGGACATGGGAAAGTGGTGTGAATTCCATAACAGAACCACTCACAACACAATTGCATGTCGGTCCAAGCAGTCGTTGGTGGCCGAACTAAAGGCTTCCATATCAAATGCATCTTTCAACTCTGAATCAGAACCAAACAAGGGGAATGAAAAAGTGAAGCAGATAAATTACATGGAGCCCAGTGCCACCATGGACACCACCAAGATCCAAAATATTGAGCCTAAAGATACAGAGGGGTGGGACCTCCTCTTCCACTCATAGATGTTGGTGAAGAGTTCTCCGTTATAGTTCATTATCGATAGTGGGAGCCAAAAGAACCTCATTTCAACAGAGGTCATGAATCAGTTGGGCCTACAAACTATAGCATATTCACAATCATACACCATTGGGTGGATGCACCAACAACGAGAGGTACGAGTTAGCCAATAGTGTCACCTTCCCTACAACATCAATCCCTTCACGAATGAGGTATTGTGTGATGTTTCTCCTCTTGAAGTTTGTGATGCATTATTAGGAAAACCATATTGGTGGAAGTGACATGTTGTATATGATTCTACACCTCACTCTGTTATTATTTATTTGGGTATTACATTATACATGATACTGGAGGTAGCCCCAACTACCACCATCTGTTATATATCTCATAAGGAATGAAGTAAGATCGTCTCCCAGACATGGAAATATGTTTATTTTCTAATTCGCTCTCAAATTAAGGGGAATATTGTAGCCACATCCATGGCCTCTGTGAAGGGTTCCTCCACATAGTAGAAGTAGGTGGATACAATCATGGAAGAATACAGGGACATCTTATCCTCACCCATAAGGGTACCCTTGTACTTTCAGGTCAAGTATTCAATTGATCTGACTCCTGGATCAACTCTTCCCAAAGGGCATATATATCATCACTCCTGTTATTGCCTAAATCTACCTCAAGCTGAAGGAAGGCATAATTCAGGGTAACATCAAACCACGCTCAGTCTGGTAGCTATCCCTACCAGAACAGGAGAGGGCTCTCTCCGGGTCAATCTCAGCGAAAATTAATCAATAGGGCTTGAGATGACTGAAATAAAAGCTAATTTTAGGCTAGGTATACAAATAAAGGATTTTGATTATGTTTTTTGGGGGTTTTTGTTGGATCAAAGGGAAAGGCAGTTTTGGGTGCGGGGATTAGGCCTAGTTTTTGCAGAGTTCTGATTGGGGCAAGGAAGGCAAGAGTTTTGATGTTTTATATTGATTGAATGGATAGATCAAACCAGTGAGGAGCTAAAGAGGGAAAGAGGGTCTTGAGAGTCCTCCTCAAACATATGAAAACATGAAAAACTAAACAAAACTGAAGGCAGAACAAAGCAAACCAATGACTTCTACCTTTATAACTTGTTTGTTCAGTTTAAGAAGAAAGGAGAATGAAAATGGTACACATAAACTTCAGTGAAATTACAAGTACATAGAGAAAAACACCATCAAAACACAGAGCCACAGGGATCCCAAAGAGTGCTGCAAAACCCTGGTCTATTCCTTTGCCAAAATTGCAGAAATGAAATGTACAATGAAGTGCTATGCAATCCCAAATGTCCAACCTTTGAAAATGACTGAGAAAATACATCATATAGACAAGCCTAACCAATTACCATGCCTCTAGGGGTCGAGCTCATCATTCTAGGAGTTGTTTCAACCATATCTAAACTAGGAACTAGAAAATAGGCCATGAAACAACTTGCCTCTATATGCTAGGAAACTGATCCATTCACTCACATTTCACCTTTTGGTGAATGAATCTTCTAGAAAAATTAAAAGTGTGCCAAAATTACATCATTAACATGAAATTACATCAAGGTAGATCAAAAGTTACATGAAAAAGTGAAACTGGCCAAAACTAGGCGAAATTCTGAGCTGTGGAGTGAAAAATGAGCCAAAATCCTCTATGCGCCGCGCCCAAAATATCTATGCATGGCACAAATTTGGAGCTGATTTTGAGGCACTTTCCGAAGTCTAAATTGAGCTCATGATATCTCGTTGGAAAGCCCTGCCTGTCTACTTTCCAACTCAGGTGGAATTTCTAGATTTGGTGTCCATTTTCCCCTCCAAAAATAAATCTCCCAACACTGCTTCCTGTGTGTGCAAAAGGTGGCAGAAAGACCATTTTTAGGGTTTTTTTGACCCTTTAGGCAACCCATAACTTGATGAAATTATTAGGCCATTCCTGAGCATGCATAAATTTTCATAAAAAATCCAGAAATTCCAAGTTTTCCTCTAGAGGATCTCCCAATCGTAAGCGCGCGCAAGGTGGCGCTATGCGTCGGGCAGAAAAACCTGTTTTGCGACCCAAAAATTCAAAAATGAAAAAATTCTCTCCAAATTCCTTGAAATTTGGACTGAAGGTCCCTCATCAAGTGCTATGCTCAGCCAAGGAAGATTTGGCCAAAATTATGCCTTTTCACGCCTCCCCGATGCCTTCTTCATCTATGTTGCCGGAGGTGAATATGAAGAGTTTGGTGTCTTTGTCTTGATTTTCAAATGTGTAAAAGTCAATAAGGGACTGTGGGAAATAGGGCAGTGAGGATAATTGGGTTCAATCAAGTGAGATTTGATAATGTAGGGATAAGGGACAGTCACTTGACTGCTTGGGAATTTGGGATTTGTGAATTTTTCACAAATGATATGGGAAATAGGAATGATAGGGAATGAAGTGACTTAGAGGTAGGAAAATGGGACTTATGAATAAGTGGTTTAGGATGTAAGGGGATGTAAGGGGATAGGGGAATAGATTGTAGTAATGAGATCATGGGAGATGGGAAAACAAGGTGGGAAGTGGCACAAAAACAGTTTTAAAATTTCAACACAAAAACCCTAAGGAGCAGTTTAAAACAAGGTAATAGGGTTTGCAATTTGACATTGCAAATTCTCATATTCCATTTCAAACTACACCAAACATTGGCAAATAGCAATGATAAAACCTCATAACTTACTTGAAACATAGAAGATTGAGTCAATTTGAGTTTTTGTGGAGCAGTGGCAAAAATTTGGTGTTGGCTCTGTGCACCGCGCAGGAACAAAAATACACTGTGAAAAGTGGATATATGTTCTGCGCACTTTATATGCGCCACAACCTTCACCCAATGCACCGCGCAAGTGATTTCACACACAATCTCGGTTTTCACACTGACTTTTGCTCTCATCCAAAGTTTGAATTAGCTTAATGATGTCTCTTGGTGCAAATGAATTGTTTGAATATGAAGATATCTTATATAGCCATTAGACCTTGATTTTTAATTTAGAAAACCCACTTTCCAATGTTTGGCTTTGGCACTTTTTGCTTTTTAATACAAACTATGTTTTTCTTGTCTTTGACTTTTGGACTAATGATGAGCTTTCGCACACTAAACCACCATAAATTCTGAGAAAAATTCTTCACTTGCAATGGAAAAACTCTTAAATTTCTTTCACACCATAGATTTGAGCACATTTGGAAAATTTGGAGAAGTTTATGGTGAAATTGGACTTGCAGCTCTATGCGCCGCGCCACAAACCCAATGTGTAGCGCACTTTTGCAGGAGGCTTTTGGAGGCCTTCCAGGTGTCACAATTGGGCGTGGGATAGCTTGTTGGAAATCGTATTGAGTCTAATTTCCAACGCAACTATAATTTTTCAATTTGGAGTTCATTTACCTTGTCAAAAATCAAATCTCCCAAGACAGGTCAAAATGTGCAAAATGAGGCTGCCTCAAGGCAGAGTGCTGTTGCAGTCAACTTTTGAAGGTCTTCCTCAACTCCAAATTGATATCATGATAGCTCATTGGAAATATATTTTTGTATAGTTATCATTTGAATCATCAAGAAAGTCATTTGGCCAACCAAGCTAAGAGAAATCTTGATTTTTCCAAAGTCACTTCAGAGGCGCATCAATTCTCTTGAGGCGATGGTATTTTTGTCATTTATATAAAACCATGACACACCTGTGTAAAAAGTGAAGAAGGTTTTTCTTCCTTGGCCTATTTTGGACAAAAACCTCTCTTAGTTTTCCCAAATTCATCTTTTCTTGCTCAGAAACATCATTGGAGGAAAACCTATCCCGATGTGTGGAACAAGGGATTTGTTGAAATGAAGCGAAATGAATGGGATAAGGGGCTTCTAAATTCTTGAGAAAATTTTTGGAAGTAGGGAGAGATGTTAGGAAGTAGGGGAAAGTGGAATTTCATAGATTGAGTGAGGGGAAGGGGTCCAAAAGGGCAAAACGCAAGCCTAGCCTAGAAAATTGCCAAGTTGTAGCAAGAAACTAGGGTTTGTGCAAAAATGAGGAATTTGGGAGATCTCAATGATGGGAAGTGTTTAATAAGGTAAATTAAGAATAAGGGAAGGTGTATGAACATCAGGATACAATTTTTTCCGATGATTTGACCATCCAAGTGAAATTACCTCCAAAACCCTAGGAGAGGGAAATGAACCTTACCTAGGCACAACTGAAGCATGAACAAGGTGTAAACTGACCCAGTGGAACTTGACATGATGATGAAAGCCCTCTGAATTATGGTACACTTAGATGAATGGTGACATGGACCGACATTTGGAAAACTTTGAAAAGAGTGAAAAGTAAACCCTAGACCTAATACCTAGTGACCAAATTTTGCTTGAAGACTCACTGAAATGACAAAATTTGACCTTGACACCTTAAAACCACTTTGTAAGAGCATGTTTGATCACTGGAGGAAGGATGCAAAGGGTAACACTAACATTGGCTCCAATGGGGATGGTGGCTCCTTGGAGGTGCCAAGAACTACAGATCTTTGGAAAGCAGACAGTGCCTTCATCCATTGGGTAATGGAGTCAAAAAATCAAGCTGAAATGCATGACTGAAAACTGATGACTTGACGACACAAATTGACTCTCACTCAACTAAAAACTGACTCGATACTTAAATACAACCGAAAAATTGGAAAATATGCTTAATATGAAGCTTATTCAATACAACCTACTCTAACAGTTTCATTCATCACCTGATCAAGTGAAATGAAACAACCAATGCAACCAGGTAAGTATTCCAGCTGCTATTTGGATTCTCCGTAAGCACTCATTTATGAACAACAAGAGAGAACTACTGAAAGGCAACTCCCATGAACACTTGTGAATAGATCCGTTGAATACTATGGATTCTCTATCTGCCTCCAAAAACACTACAGAAGGATCTTGAAGTTCATGCACACTGAGACTTAGCTCATCCAATGGATTAATTTTCTTCTCCTCATACCATGAATGAAAAATTTGTTTTGAGCTTTGTGACGAGACTCCTGTTAAAAATGACAAAGAGACTGGCTGCTGGATCAAGTTTATATCAGCACACATTGCAAGCTTACATATAGTGAATGGAGAAGGACTTTGACTGCAGACATCATCCAACACATCAGCTATTGGATCGTGAAAAACATGAAAAGACTGCTGCAACCCATTTTCTATTATTTCTGATGAGATTACATGATTTCCTACAGGCTGCTCATTTGAAGATTTACTATGCAATTTACCCTTCAAAAACTGAAATTATTCAAAACAAAATGGTACGGAGTCATCTTGTATCATTTGATCATATGTGCCAGCTTCCATGGCTTCATCTGCAACTTGAAAATCAATGGCATTCGGGCGCTGAAAATCTAGATATGAGAAGTCTTGAACAAGGTTTTCATTGCCCTCAAAATGGTCCAAATCAAGACTTGTTGATAGTTTATTTCGGATAGTTTGTCTCTGATGAACTGAAACGAGTCAAAACAAAAAGGCAAATATCCTTCACTTACGTCAAAATTTTCTGCACTTTCCTCATCATTGTCATAGCTGATATGCATCGGTTGATCACTGTACTCAAGCTGCTAAAAGTGAACTTCCTCCTTCAACAAACTAGCTGTTGATTTCTCTGCAAGATTAGATTTTTTTTGGAGAACATAATCATCATCATACTGATCAAACTGAGGCAAATCATCAATATAAAACACATCATCAAGCATACATGTCATATCAACAGCTCTCTCTTCTCCAAAATGATCTATAAAACAATCACTATGACAACTGGAATAGAAACAAAATGTTTTGGATCAGCAACTTGTTCTTCTTCAATCATCGAGCCATGGGCTTGAACATTATACTCATTCCTTGTGGTGATATTTTGCATCATCTCTTCTACTGAACTTACCAACATGTCAAGATTTACCTATAGAGATGTCAATTTCTCCGGATCTATGTTTTTCATCTCTTCTTCCTTCAACCTTGCCCTTCGGATCAGCAAATGAGCCTCTACATTTACTGCACTTTCTACATCTTTTCAAGTGTTGCAATATTCATTTCTCTCAACTGAAACTCCATTTCCGGATCAAAGGCACCCGAGTAGTGCAAGATAGAAGATCTAGGAGAAAGTCTTATATTAGCTGGCATCGAAAAATATACTTGGTTAAATCTGGCAGAAAATTGTTGTACTGTCTCCCCTCGTAGTCTTTTCAGTTGGTTATACTCTTCTATAATCAAGAAAAGGTTCTTTCTGACCACCCACCTATCGAGGAAAACTTCGACGAACTGCTGGAAATCTGAGATGCTCGCATCAGGCAGGGCT
Source organism: Pinus albicaulis (assembly GCA_034641835.2). Taxonomy (NCBI): domain Eukaryota; kingdom Viridiplantae; phylum Streptophyta; class Pinopsida; order Pinales; family Pinaceae; genus Pinus; species Pinus albicaulis. The sequence goes on from CM076581.1 coordinate 1,270,515,701, forward strand.
TTGAACCAACTCTTGAATTTGCCTTGCAAAGAAAGAGAAATAATCCTAATACTGACATCCTCTTCATCAACTTCAAAAAGGTCAAGAAAAGACTCAAAATTCAGAACATGTCTCTCAGCAGTGACATTTTCGCGTTCGCCATCAAATCTTGGTAGATATAGGTCATAATTTTTAGGGAAAGCATGGGATATAAGAGGTAAAATCAGAGGCTTGTATCGATCTGGAATTTTACAAGGTATAGGGGTATGTACAAATGCGGAAAATTCAGTCTTGGTCTCTTGAGGTTCATCAGTTTGAAGATGGTCATCACAAGATTCGGAAGAAAGGTCTTGATCAAGCTTAAAAGCATGGAAATCTTTGGTATTCACAATCTTCAAAGGGAAGGAATCAAATGCAGACCGAGGATCTTTTCTCAAATACTATACTTTGCAAAGCCTTCTTGATATTCTCAGGAAAAGAGAAGAAATAATTTATGACAAAGAACAAAATGTCTTGGATGACATTCCAACTTGAATACCTGATCTTTGCATATTTTCCTTTCATGTTTCTGTTGGTCAGGTTCATCCTCCAGTGGAGTCCTTGGATCTGATCTCGAAACTGATTTAGAATCGTCGGGTGAATGATTTCAGCCTTGCGGTGTCTGATCGTTTTCCACCATCAACCATCAGATCTAACTTGATACATATACTGGGGAAATTTGCAAATCAGATGTAGATGTTACGTTTACAAGCTAGACCTGAGATTGACTGAAGCAACGTTTATCTACTTCCGCTAATGCAAAGCAAGAGCATTTTGAAGGCTACCTGGCATAACTTCAGGCTCCGTTTGTATCTTATAAAAAAAATAACACTAACAAGAAAACAATTTGATTTCTCCACAGTATGGTCACCACTATGTTATTGCCTAAATCTACCTCAGGCTGAAGGAAGGCAGAATTCAGGGTAACATCAAACCACGCTTAGTCTGGTAGCTAGCCCTACCAGAACAGGAGAGGGCTCTCTCCGGGTCAATCTTAGAAAAAATTAATCAATAGGGCTTGAGATGACTGAAATAAAAGCTAATTTTAGGCTATGTATACAAATAAAGGAGTTTGATTATGTTTTCTGGGGGTTTTTGTTGGATCAAAGGGAAAGGCAGTTTTGGGTGCGGGGATTAGGCCTAGTTTTTGTAGAGTTCTGATTGGGGCAAGGAATGCAAGATTTTTGATGTTTTAGATTGATTGAATGGATGGATCAGACCGGTGAGGAGTTGAAGAGGGAAAGAGGGTCTCGAGAGTCCTCCTCAAACAGATGAAAACATGAAAAACTAAACAAAACTGAAGGCAGAGCAAAGCAAACCAATGAATTCTACCTTTATAACTTGTTTTTTCAGTTTAAGAAGAAAGGAGAATGAAAATGGTACACATAAACTTCAGTTAACTTATAAATACATAGAGAAAAACACCATCAAAACATAGAGCCACAGGGATCCCAAAGAGTGCTGCAAAACCCTGGTCTATTCCTTTGCCAAAATTGTAGAAATGAAATGTACAATGAAGTGCTACGCAATCCCAAATGTCCAACCTCTGAAAATGACTGAGAAAATACATCATATAGACAAGCCTAACCAATTCCCATGCCTCTAGGGGTCGATATCATCATTCTAGGAGCTGTTTCAACCATATCTAAACTAGGAACTAGAAAATAGGCCATAAAACAACGTGCCTCTATATGCTAGGAAACTGATCCATTCACTCACATTTCACCTTTTGGTGAATGAATCTTCTAGAAAAAGTAAAAATGTGCCAAAATTACATCATTAACATGAAATTACATCAAGATAGATCAAAATTTCCATGAAAAAGTGAAACTGGCCAAAACTAGGCGAAATTTTGAGCTGTCGAGTGAAAAATGATCCAAAATCCTCTATGCGCCGCGCCCAAAATCTCTATGCATAGCACAAATTTGGAGCCGATTTTGAGGCACTTCTCGAGTCAAAATTGAGCTCATGATATCTCGTTGTAAAGCCCTGCCTGTCTACTTTCCAACCCAAGTGGAATTTCTGGATTTGGTGTCCATTTTTCCCTCCAAAAATCAAATCTCCCAACACTTCTTCCTGTGTGTGCAAAAGGTGGCAGAAAGGCCATTTTTAGGGTGTTTTTGACCCTTTAGGCAACCTACAACTTGATGAAATTATTAGGCCATTCCTGAACATGCATACATTTTCATAAAACATCCAGAAATACCAAGTTTTCCTCCAGAGGATCTCCTAGTCCTAAGTGCGCGCAATGTGGTGCTACGCGTCGGGCAGAAGAACCTGTTTTGTGACCCAAAATTTCAAAAATGACAAAATTTTCTCCAATTTCCTTGAAATTTTGACTGAAGGTCCATCATCAAGTGCTATGCTCAGCCAAGGAAGCTTCAGCCAAAATTATGCCTTTTGACGCCTCCCCGATGCCTTCTTCATCTACGTTGCTGGAGGTGAATATGAAGAGTTTGGTGTCTTTGTCTTGATTGTCAAATGTGTCAAAGTCAATAAGGGACTGTGGGAAATAGGGAAGTGAGGATAATTGGGTTCAATCAAGTGAAATTTGATAATTTAGGGATAAGGGACAGTCACTTGACTGTTTGGGAACTTGGGGTTTGTGAATTTTTCACAAATGAAATTGGAAATAGGAATGATAGGGAATGAAGTGACTTAGAGGTAGGAAAATGGGACTTATGAATAAGTGGTTTAGGATGTAAGGGGATGTAAGGGGATAGGGAAATAGACTGCAGTAATGAGATCATGGGAGATGGGAAAACAAGGTGGGGAGTGGCACAAAACTTGTTTTAAAACTTCAACACAAAACCCTAAGGAGCAACTCTCAAATCAAAATGATAGAGTTTTGTTTTTGACATTCAAATCTCATATCCAATCTCCAACCACACCAAACATGGGTTAATAGAAATGACAAAGTCGCACAAACTTACTTGAAACATAAAATATTGAGTTAATTTGAATTTTTGTGGGGCAGTGGCAAAATTTTGGTGTTCCGGCCCTGTGCACCGCGCGCACAACCCAGTGCGCCGCGCACTTTATATGCGCCGCGCAGGAACAAAAATACACTGTGAAAAGTGGATATATGCGCTGCGACCTTCACCCAATGCGCCGCGCAGGTGATTTCACACACAGTCTCGATTTTCACACTGACTTTTGCTCTCCTCCAAAGTTTGACTCGGCTTAATGATGTCTCTTGGTGCAAATGAATTGTTTGAATATGAAGATATCTTATATACACAAAGGACTTTGATTTTCTTTTGACAAACCCATTTTCTAATGTTGCAGACTTTGGCACTTTTCAAAAGAGCTCTTTTTTGCTTCCTTTTTTCTTTTGGACTGAATGATGAGATTTTTCACACTAAACCACCATAAATTCTGAGAAAAATTATTCACTTGCAATGGAAAAACTCTTAACTTGCTTGCACACCACATATTTGAGCACATTTGGAAAATTTGGAGAAGTTTATGGTGAAATTGGACTTGCAGCCCTATGCGCCACGCCACAAACCCAATGCGTAATGCACTTTTGCAGGAGGATTTTGGAGGCCTTCCCGGTGTCAAAATTGGGCGTGGGATAGCTCGTTGGAAATATTATTGAGTCTACTTTACAACCCAGCTATAATTTTTCAATTTGGAGTTCATTTACCCTGTCAAAAATAAAATCTCCCAAGACTGGTAAAAATGTGCAAAATGAGGCTGCCTCAAGGTAGAGTGCTGTGGCAATCAACTTGTGAAGGTCTTCCTCAACTCCAAATTGAGCTCATGATAGCTCATGGGAAAGCTCGTTGTGTCTAGTTATCATTTGACTCATCAAGAAAGTCATTTGGCCAACCAAGCTAGGAGAAATCTTGATTTTCCCAAGGTCACTCCAGAGGTGCATCAATTCTCTTGAGGCGAATGTATTTTTGACATTTCTCTAAAACCATGACACCTGTGTAAAAAGTGAAGGAGGTTTTTCTTACTTGGCCTATTGTGGACAAAAATCTCTCTCTTTTTTCCCAAATTCATCTTTTATTGCTCAGAAACATCATTGGAGTAAAACCTATCCCGATGTGTGGAACAAGGGATTTGTCGAAATGAAGCGAAATGAAGGGGATAAGGGGCTTATAAATTCTTGAGAAAATTTTTGGAAGTAGGGAGGGGTGTTAGGAAGTAGGGGAAAGTTGAATTTTAGAGATTGAGTGAGGGGAAGGGGTCCAAAAGGGAAAAACACAGGCCTAGCCTAGAAAATTGCCAAGTTGTAGCAAGAAACTAGGGTTTGTGCAAAAATGAGGAATTTGGGGGATCTCAGTGATGGGAAGTGTTTAATAAGGTAAATTGAGAATAAGGGAAGGTGTATGAACATCAGGATACAATTTTTGCCGATGATTTGACCATCCAAGAGAAATTACCTCCAAAACCCTAGGAGAGGGAAATGAACCTTACCTAGGCACAACTGAAGCATGAACAAGGTGTAAAATGACCCAGTGGAACTTGACATGATGATGAAATCCCTTTGAATTATGGTACACTCAGATGAATGGTGACATGGACCGAAATTTGGACAACTTTGAAAAGAGTGAAAATCAAACCCTAGACCTAATACCTAGTGACCAAATTTTTCTTGAAGACTCACTGAAATGACAAAATTTGACCTTGACACCTTAAAATCACTTTGTAAGAGCATGTTTGATCACTGGAGGAAGGATACAAAGGCTGGAACTAATAGCTCCATTATGGAAAATGAAGAGATCAAGCAGGAAATATAGGAGTTGCTACAAGAAGGGAGCATCTGGCCTAGTTTCTCACCTTGTGGGAGCCTAATTATACTTGTACAGAAGAAGGATGGGACTTGGAGGCTCTGCATTGATTATTGGGCACTAAACAAAATCACTGTAAAAAACAGGTACCTAATCCCCTAGATTGATGACCTTCCAGACCAACTGAAGGGGGCCAAGTATTTCAACAAGATTGATCTAAATTCTAGCTATCAGCAAGTTCCAATAGAGCCCATAGATCTATGTAAGACTACCTTCAAATATAAGGAAGGCCTTTTTGAATGGTTGGTTATGACCTTCGGGTTGATAAATTCCCTTACTACTTTTATGAGGCTAATGGAGGACATATTGTGGCCCTTCACCAACTCATTCATAGTTTTTTATCTCGATGACATACTCATCTTCATAAAAATTTGTGAAGAATACTTGGAACACATTCGATAGGTGGCCTTCAAACCCTTTGACAACACAAACTATGTGCCAACTTGGAGAAATGCACCTTTCGCATGAACCAGGTCAAATATTTGGGTTACATCATAGATGAGCATGGTGTGGATGTGGATCTGACTAAGATCCAAGTCATTTGGTATTGGCCAACTCCAAACACTCTAATATAACTTCACAACTTTTTGGTCCTTGCAAATTTTTATCAGTGGTTTGTGTTCAGATTGTCACATATCACTTGGCCTTTGAGTCAAATTAGTAAGGGTAGGGCGAAAGAAAATTTTTCCTGGTATGAATCCCAATAGAAGTATTTTTTTGAGTTGAAGCATCATATCTACTCTGCACCGGTACTCACACTGCCAAACCTGTAACAACCATTTGAAATGGAGACAGATGCCTCCAACTATGTTATTGGTGTAGTTCTCACCTAGCACAAGAACCCGATGCCCTATCATAGTGATACACGTTCCGATACAATTTAGAAGTACCCCACCTATGATAAATAGATGTATTCCATCGTGCAGGCTTGTTGGAAATGGAAGAATTACATATTGGGGAAGGATATGGTCATCCACACCGATCACCGACCTATTCAGATTATATAGACACAAGGGAAGTTGTAGAATGATCACCATCAGAAGTGGGCTACATATCTGCAAAAAATCCACTTGAACATTAGATGCAAAAGGGGTATCACCAATAATGTTGTATACTGCTTCAGCCGAACCTCGGTTGCAACACTGACTACTGTTCTCAACTCTTGTGGCCACGATACCTCTGGATAGCCGTAACTATACAAAAATGATCCATATTTCTCCTCTAGATACTAGATGCTATTAGATGGAAAATAAGTTCCTGATTTCCACCTCTAGGACACATTATTAGTAGATGGAAATAAATTTCCTGATTTCCACCTCCAGGGGCATGCCAAGATGATTTGGGAGGCACACTACAATCGGGTCACAAGACACTTCGGTGTGGAGAAAACTGTGGGTATACTACAAAAGTACTTTTATTTGCTAAAAATCTGACTGGATGTTGGGAAATATATCATATCCTTCACTACCTTCACCATCGCCAAGCCAACCGTCAAGAGAAAAGGCATGAACACTACTCTGCCTACTCCCATCCAACCGTTGGAATCCATTTCCATGGAATATATGTCTAGAATCCCTTCTACCAAGCATGCTAATGACTTTGTATTTTTGGTTGTGGACATATTTTATAAGATAGCTATATTGGTGGCTTGTAAGAATATTATCACAGTAGAGGAAACTGCTAAAATCTTTTTAATGTGTGGGTACATTTTGGGATCCCGTAGACCATTATATTAGATTGGGATAGAATATTCCTAAGCACATTATAGTCAAGCCTCTAGACACTATTGGATACCATGCTCACCAAGTTGAATGCCTTCCATCACAAGAATGATGGCTAGATGGAGGTCATTAATAGGATGATAGTGCACATAATCTACATGTACAAATCCAAGAATCCACAAACCAGGGATAAGATTCTTCCTTATGTGCAACATAGTTACAACATAGCTTTCCATAGCTCGACTAGTCGCAATCCCTTTCAAGTGGGTCTATTATTTTAGCCATTGTTAGGTAAATTGACTCTTGATTAGAGTCAAGTTTGATTGAGTTAAACAATGATGGTTTTGGGGCACATGGTATTGTGCACCCATGGTTTTAATCTCATGGTATTGCATGTAATGGAGCCTATAAAAGGCTTAGAGGACTTCATTGTAATGTAAGGCCTGGATGTGCGCAGTGAAGGCTCACTTGGCTAGATTGGCCAGGGTTTTGGCCAAGGCTAATTAAATTTCATTAGGACAGGTTTTCCCCGGAGTTTGGGGTTTTTCTCGGTTAAACATCTGTGTTTATGTTTATATTTGTTGCTGGTTATGTTTAATTATTCCTCTCAGTAATTAGTTAATATTCTCCAGTAAATGTTTCTTCATTTGGTATTAGAGCCATATTTGGCTTCAGAGGGATGCTTTTGTAGCCAAGGGTTTTATTGGCCTGTGAATGGAGAAACCAATGTAGCCTTTTTCAGATCTAGCCATATGGAGCATGGCGTTTCTAGGAAATAGGAAATATCTGATTGATTGATTCCATGGGGAATTCCATGGAGAGTTTCTCAATGGAGAAAGAGGACAATGGTGCTGCCACAACCTAGATCTATCGACTAGCAGTAATAAGAAGTTGGTCCGAGAAATTCAGAGATGAGAGGATGGTTATATTAAGAGAGAAACAAGGGTAAAAAAAATAAAATAATAATTATTATAATGGAGTTAATTTTTGCATGTAAATGGGCATACTACTATAAGACCAGGTATGGCATGCGTACCCTTGGGTAATCAATGGTAAAGTCTGGGTTAGACCTAGGTGATAGGGGGGGATGTCAAGTTAACAATTACCCTGGGTAAAAATTTGAGGAGGGAAGGGATACAATGAGAGGGGTTGTCTCACTTAGCAGTTTTGGCTGGATTTAGTCAATAATCCCCAAGTCAAGTTTAAGGGGGGAATGTTAGGTAAATTGACTCGTGATTAGAGTCAATTTTGACTGAGTTAAACAATGATGGTTTGGGGGCACATGGTATTGTGCACCCATGGTTTTAAGCTCATGGTATTGCATTTAATGGAGCCTATAAAAGGCTCAGAGGACTTCATTGTAATGTAAGGCTTGGATGTGAGCGGTGAAGGCTCACTTGGTTGGATTGGCCAGGGTTTTGGCCAAGGCTAATGAAATTTCATTAGGATGGGTTTTCCCTGGAGTTTGGGGTTTTTCCCGGTTAAACATCTGTGTTTATGTTTATGATTTGTTTCTGGTTATGTTTAATTATTACTCTCATTAATTAGTTAATATTCTTCAGTAAATGTTTCTTCAACCATTGTGTCTGATTGATGTTGTCATGCCTCATGCGACTGCACAAAAATAATCCACACATGTATTATCTAAGGTTGATAAAATGACCATATTTGTTGAGCACATCTAACACATCCAAAAATAGGTTCAAAACACCTTGTAGAAGTCAAATCCCAAGTAGAATCAGCAACATGATCAACATTGAGTTCCACACAAGTTTAAGGTGGGAAACAAAGTTTGGTTGCATTTGAAAAAAGAACACCTTACTGGAGCCCATCGGAAGCTCAGATCACTTTGATATGATCCTTACACCATTACGAAGGTTTTGGGAGACAATGCCTTTGATATCATAATTCCCCCATTCCTTGGCCTGCACCTAGTGTTAAGTTTTCACCACCTTCGACCATATTTCCCACCATTACTCGACACATTAGACATTACAAAACAACTCACACCACTAGAGTTAAACCCAAACTGCATGGAACGTTTCACAATTGATCAGATTATGGACACATAGATAAAGAATGCTCGGGAGCATAAGATACAACTATATTGGGTCGTCAAAGCTAGACAACTCCTGCACCAAGGAAAGTGGTTCACCAGGTACCTAGTTCAGCTGAATTTTCCCCATCTCATGGAGGCACTCAACGCAATGGGGACCATTGCTTCCTAAGCGGGGAGGAATGATCCAGGTGGATTTTGGTGGCCACCCGCCTATTCCTCTTGGACCCCCACCACTATCTCTTTCAATATTTCAGTTTCCTTAACTGTAGCACAATTTACTATTTTTGGCAGTTTTTTGGGTCCTAAACTTCTGAAGCCATTTTGAGGCCCTAAATGATGGTTTTTGGGAAATGTGGGGAAACTATGACTATATGAATAATTGTTTTTCACTAAGAAGATGTAGTCCTTGGATATGTGTTTCTAACAAGGTATTGCGCACATCAAAAAAAGATCGTATGCCAAAGTTACGACCATGCGAAGTTGATGTGCCAATTTACCGAAACAGAGCCCATAGTTTTGGTGCTTCATCATCTAGGGTTACGTTTTTGGATGTTTAGGGTTTTTCATTATTTATAAATAATAAATAGGCCTTCGTCCCTCATTCTAACATAGTTCAGAGGCATGTAGCTTCCACATCTCTTCTCAGAGATAAGATACCATTGTTGTAGCTAGTTTATCCCATTCTGTTTGTAAGCTTATTTCAGTATTTGATATTAATTAAATGAATTATTATTTCTACTACATATTTATAGTTATGGTTATATATATATAATTTTTTGCATTCCTGTTGAATTCTAGATCATACTTGGAGAACGATCTAATACACTTACATACATGGAACGGGATATCACCCCTAGAATGTAAAGCTGACAAAGAGTGATAACTCCTACATTTAAAGACGCCAGAACACATCTCTAGCCTAGAGCTATATGTGTGTCAATGAGCCTAAAATGATCCTGAGGTTGATTCAATAAATTTTACTATTTATTTTTTATTAATTTTCAATTTTGGGCTCACCATGAATGTCACCTAAATATCCTAATATACAAATCTAGTATGAGAAAATGGAAATTCTCTGTCAATGAAAATATAGCTAAGGAATGGGAGAAACAATCAGTATGCAACAAACAACATGCAGAAAATAATAGCTTCCTAACTACATCTTTTAATTTCACTATTCTAACTGAATTTAAAGCATTAAAAGAGGCCAAACCATGCAATGTACTCAATGCACGATTCCCTTGAAAACCATGCAAATGTAATCTATGGACAATATCCTTTCCTACTATGAAAATGTGATCTATGCAAGAGATTTCCTCAAAACAAGTAGAAGAGGATTCCAATGTCATCAAACATAATTTGATATTTCATGAACAAATGACTCAAATTGAAATTGGGTGAAAATTTCAAAAATAAAAAGAGATGACACTCAAAGGTGATTAACACTAGGAATTTCAAACTAGGGAAAGAAAAAATATGTAATTTCAAGGATTTCAAACTAGGGAAAGAAAAAATATGTAATTTGGCACTAGGGATTTCCAATTTCACACAAAAACCCTAGATGAAAATGAAAATATTTTTCTTTTCAACACACTTAATTTTCAAAATGAGGAAAATTAAGATGCAAAATTTTAATCACTCATTCAAATGCACTTTTCAGAATGAGGACCAGCACAAAAATTCATCCAAGAAATTAATGAATAAATGAAACCATTTTGCAAGAAACCTAATGATAAGAACATAGAAAAATCAGAACCAATACTTAGTAAAGGAAATCAAACAAAAATGAAAACTGAATGAAGGCTTTAGAGAGGCCAAAAGACATTCAAGACTTAGGGAAAGTCAGTAGGAAGTAGGCTAATCAAAGAGGAAATAAAATACAAGAGAAAAATTTGTGAAAAAACAGGGGCCAACATTGGTGTGGAAGAGGGACCAGTTCTTTTCAACACAGGCATAGAGAGGGCCCAATTGGGGTGCAATGCTATGTCATAGGAACATGGGGTGAGGTTGTCCAAGGATACAGTATTCTGACACAAAAATTTCAAATGAGACTCATTGAAATCACTTGATAGGTATTTTATTGGCTGGTTAAGGAAACAAAGGTATATAAAAGAGGTAAAAAAAAAAAATTGACAAAGAAACCACCAGTGGAATATAACATTCCTCAGTGGAGTCACCAATTTGTTATGTAGGATTTATGATTACAAGAAAAAGTATCTCCCATAGGTCTTGTGGCTAACCTAGAACAACAGAGAGAGATGTAACCCAATGCTTTCCTTAATGTATATAGATTATAGGATTAAGCCTACTTGGAATCCATCGCATGCTTCACTCCTTATTTAGCTTGAATTCTCCAATTCAATCTCTGATTTCCAAAATTAGAACATGCACAGTCAGATAACACAAGCCAAGAAACTATGGGATCTATGCAACATCATCTAAATACTTTATTCAATAGATCAACATGGTATTGAAATACATGAAATAATAATTTCATATATAGGAAAATAAATAACTCTTTGCATTAATATAAATGGAACAAGTTACAACCATAAATAGGTGTTGATATTGTAGAAGAGAAACTCTAGGCTGAATTGTACTTTCCTTGTCACAATATGCACCTCCAATCTCCCTAAATTCATGAAATGATGTATCTCACAACAATATCATAAAGGTAAAATCACTCTCCAAAATAAAATCCCTTGCATATGGAAGGTTGTAAATATATAGAGTAGGGTAAGTTGGGAGTTCTTATCCTTTTACCAATCCAGGGATTGAGATCCACTCTTGATGGAAGAATGAGATCTAAGGATAAGGGATGGAAACTCTCATGTAGGATAGGATAGGATTCAATATTTTTATTTGAGGTAAATTTTTACAACAAATCCTAGAAGCTTCTAGAAATTGACTCTATGGGATTCTCTCTCTTTTTCCAGAATTTCTAGAACCAACGCAGGTGCCATTAGGGGAATTTTGAGGTCTAAAATGGGCCTCCTAAGAAAAATGTACAACAAAAATAAAATTTATAAGAACTAATAGGATTCAAGACGATGATGTCAACCATGGGGGATGATTCACCATTTTTGGAGTAAAAAAATAATAAAATAATAAAACTACTTTTTCAACATGTATTTTCAACTTATCTCCCTAATGTTTTACTAAAATTTTGAGCGAGAGTACTCGTTGGATGAAAAATTTAATTCCTCATCCAACGAGTACCCATGTTGCATAATTTCGATGGACCCTGCTACACAAAAAAAGAGAAATACATGAAAAAGTGTGTTTACAATCACATTTTTCATGTATTTCTCATTGTTTGTGTAGCAGGGTCCATCGAAAGTATGCGACATGGGTACTCCTTGGATGAGAAATCAAATTATGCATCAAATGAGTGTTTTCACTCGAAATTTGAGTAAACCCACAGGGAGATAAGGTGAAAATACTAGTTGAAAAACTAGTTTTTCCTTTTTTCCTCTAAAATTCAATGATGTAATCAAATATTTTTTATTATTTCCACTATTATTTTATAATTTCCTTAGGAGGCCCATTTTAGACCTCAAAATTTCCCTAATGAAATGGGAGAAACCTATAGGTGATCAACGCAGGACACAGTGGAGTAACCTATAGGTGAACATTGTTGAACAAGAGGGTAGGGTGCATTGGTCCTAAAACCGACTCAAATGATGCATTTTCAGGAAGAAACGCTTAGGAATGAAATATGCATACTTAGGGATTTGTGATATGATGTTGAAAAGGGGGAATAGGATGTTAATTTATCCCATTGGGAGGCCTATTGAATGACTGTGAAAAAATGTCCTATAAAAAATACCATTCAAGTCAAATGCACAAGATCTTACACTTGATGAACTATTTTCTTTGTACATGTAGTCAACTGCACTAACCAAGATTATACATGCACTTATGTATTCAAACCAGACTTATCCACCAAGTCAGGGTTAACATAACTATAATTAGATCGAGGGTTAATCAAAATAGAAACAAATTTATCACAAATCTTACCATATATCTCAATAATAGATTATCAGTGATCTGTCTACGTGTTATCCAATGATGCATAGATACGAGGAATGCTCTGCCCAATATCCCTAGCAATATGCACTTCCTCTACACTTTAGATATGAGGCCTACCACCCTTATTCTACAAAAAATCCTTTTTGAGATGTTCCTTACCACATGTACAACATTGGAGATATCCATTACCATCACCTCTATTCTACTTCCCTCCAGGCTGAGGTCTATTAAAATTCTTGTAAGGTGCAACATTATCTCTCTCACCTACATTCTGGGCTCTTCTCCTTTTCAGTTGCCATTTTCCTTTAGCTGTCAGAGTCTGTCTTGCATTTGATTTATCATAGAAGTGATTTAACTTACCAATGTCTTCTTCAAGACACTGAGGATCATCATACTCAATCCGATCTCTAAATTATAATGGTAACACACTCACAAATATTTGAACTTTGGCTATCTCATATTTGATATACGGTACACACCTTAACAGTTCCAGGAAATTGGTCATATACTCCTAATCTATCATCGATCCCATATTTAGATCATAAAAATCCTTTGTCTTACTCTCATAGTACCTCTATGAAATGTACTTCTTCCTAAATAACTCCTTGAATCCATGCCAAATCAAACCCTATCTCCTAATGTCTCTAACATGCTTCATGTCTTCCCACCATATTTTTGTTGCCCATTTGAGGCTGAAGATAGATATTTTTGCCTTCATGTTATGTATGTAATCATGCAACTCAAACAATTTCTTTATCCCATATAATGATGCCTATGCATCTTTCAGATTCTTCAAATATCCATCAAATGTAGGTGGCTTCTCCTTGTTGAACTCATCTAGAAAATATCCCTTGTCACTCCTCCTATAAGGATGATAGAGATGATGACCATGATACTTGTCAAAACCAGAAATAGAATAGAACAGGTTTCCATGAACCCACTGTCTTTGATTGTGTCATCTCTATCTGACCTATGACCGCCATGACATCGATTTACATATGCTTCATTGGTCCTGTCCTCTGGTCCATGTCTCTGTAGATCTAAAAAACTTTGAAGGATGGTTGCATTAACTTCTACTTGTTTCTCCTATGCCTGAATGATATTGTCATTATTTTCTTTGCAAATTCTTCTTTTTTCCTTCAAACTTCTCAAGGTGTTTTCTATATCAGGAGAGTACCTATCACCATGCTGCACATTAAATCTATAAGGATAATTTTATGAAATGAATTCTACCATATTTTTAGTCATCTTTGATCTTATTTTTTCAAGTATGGCATATTTTCTAAATGAAAATATAAACATAACCAACATACCTCAGTATAGTTTAGGGAAGGATATATCATCTGCAAGATCAACTAGATTAGCATGATACATGTATAATCATACTCACAATAATATATCAACCTCATAAATGTCAACACCAAATACATACCATGAACTTATGCATGATAGTCATAACCATAACATGACATGAATATATCCATATATATAATAGTCATGCATAACAATTCATATTGAACGAGCATGCATTCACTACAAACACATCCTCACGAATAAATCATCAACTCCTACATGATAACACAATTGTAACAATAACTACCACCATGCACACATGAAAAAAACATATAGCACAATTATAGTGAACACATATGCAACTAAAATGTCTGCATGAAAAACACATTTTATCCATCTAGTCAAAGAGGTGAACCATGCTATGATACCACTCTATAACACCCTCCTCCCACATTTACCCAAGTTAACCGGTCCATCAGGGTAAACATGTGATGAATAATTAATATGATATGATTCAAATCCCAAAGTATAGCTAAGGAAGTTGAATCGATAGACCTAAAGCAAACTGACCTTCCTCATAAGCTATAGGACCCCTAGGGGCTAACCAACCACCCCAAGTGCTCAACCCTCAAGTCACCCTACTTTTTTACTAAACTAGAGCCCCAGTCACATTGATGAAAATCCTTCCATGTGGTTGGAACCCTTTATTCACATGCAAAATCCTGCATCCATTTTCCAGAATGTTTTGTGTTAGTGACCTTGGATTTTGAGCCACTTTTTCAAGTCTAGGACTCAGGCCTCTACCCAGAACTTATTGAAACTCTTAAAAATGGTAAAAAACAAGATGAAAAGGCCTATAATGTGAAAACTTGAATAAGGACCTGACCTAAAAGAGCCTAGCCATGAAGACGTTTTGTTAAACACATCACGAACATGGCCAATATATAGGTCATATAAACACATCTGAGCATATGGAATTCATACTTACATGAGAATTGTTAAGAAGGTTTGATGCCCTATCCTAATATCTACAATATCATCTATTCGTTCTTATATTAATTGTCCATTCATTTACTAGTCAAAACATGGTGAGAGACATAACTCAAGTCTTCCATAAAACATGCTTATAACTGGTAGAATAACAATAATAGAAAAACCATTAAGATCATATAATAACAAGCACATAAGAGGAAAATGACTCTTACTAACATATGAAAAATGCAACCAGGTTGAGGAATTCCATGTACCACCTGACCATAGATTGGGTTGAACCAAATATTTCTTTCAGCCAACCACCTTCACATTAGGGGAATTTTGAGGTCTAAAATGTGCCTCCTAAGGAAATTATAAAATAATAGTGGAAATAATAAAATATGATTAGATTACATCATCAAATTTTAGAGGGAAAAAATAAAAACTACTTTTTCAACTCATGTTTTCAACTCATCTCTCTAAGGTTTTATTCAAATTTCGAGAGAGAGTACTCGTTGGATGAAAAATTTAATTCCTCATCCAAAGAGTACCCATTTTTCATATTTTTGATGGACCCCGCTACATGAAAAATGAGAAATAGATGAAAAACATGATTGCAATCATTTTGTTTCATGTATTTCTCATTTTTCATGTACCATGGTCCATAGAAAGTATGAAACATGGGTAATATTTGGATGCAGAATTTAAATTTGCATCCAACGAGCACTCCCACTCGAAATTTGAGTAAACCCTTAGGGGCATAAGTTGAAAATATGAGTTGAAAAAGTAGTTTTATTATTTTATTATTAGGAATTTGGCTTCTGTGATCCATAAAATGTGTGTAAAAATATTCGGTGAAAATCACATAAAAGAAATTTTTGTCGACGCGTTTCGAACCAGCCAGTGTGGTTCATCATCAGGACAAGATGAGAAATCTGATCAGGAAACCATTTTAAGTAGAACAGGACCGCTCCAACTAGCCGTTGGTAAAACGGCTAGTTTGACTAGAATAGGAACGGATGAGGAGTCTCTACATCTCTTTAAAAAGTTTAGATCAGATTTCATCTTAGATACCCGCAAACGTGCCCTTTCAAAATTATGAAATTTAAGTGCCAAGGCCCTACCGAGCAGGTTTCAATATTAGGAATTTAGCTTCTGTGATCCATAAAATGTGTGTAAAAATTTTCGGTGAAAATCACATAAAAGAAATTTTTGTCGACGCGTTTCGAACCAGCCAGTGTGGTTCATCATCAGGACAAGATGAGAAATCTGATCAGGAAACCAGTTTAAGTAGAACAGGACTGCTCCAACTAGCCGTTGGAAAAACGGCTAGTTTGACTAGAATAGGAACAGATGAGGAGTCTCTACATCTCTTTAAAAAGGTCAGATCAGATTTTTAAAGAGATGTAGAGACTCCTCATCCGTTCCTATTCTAGTCAAACTAGCCGTTTTTCCAACGGCTAGTTGGAGCGGTCCTATTCTACTTAAACTAGTTTCCTGATCAGATTTCTCATCTTGTCCTGATGATGAACCACACTGGCTGGTTCGAAACGCGTCGACAAAAATTTCTTTTATGTGCTTTTCACCGAAAATTTTTACACACATTTTATGGATCATAGAAGCCAAATTCCTAATATTGAAACCCTACTCAGTAGGGCCTTGGCACTTAAATTTCATCATTTTGAAAGGGCACTTTTGTGGGTATCTAAGATGAAATCTGATCTGACCTTTTTAAAGAGATGTAGAGACTCCTCATCCATTCATATTCTAGTCAAACTAGCCGTTTTTCCAACGGCTAGTTGGAGTGGTCCTGTTCTACCTAAACCAGTTTCCTGATCAGATTTCTCATCTTGTCCTGATGATGAACCACACTGGCTGGTTCGAAACGCGTCGACAAAAATTTCTTTTATGTGATTTTCACCGAAATTTTTTACACATATTTTATTACCTTTTAATATTTGTACCCTTTTACTCCAAAAATGGTGAATCATCCCCCATGGTTGACATCATCATCTTGAATCTTATTAGTTCTGATAAAGTTTATTTTGGTTGTACATTTTTCTTAGGAATCCCATTTTTGACCTCAAAATTCCCCTAATGATGCCATATTTCAAGCATGAATGTGAGACTCACAAAAAAACTAACCATTTCTTCCTTAGGATTTACGACAATCCACCAAGGGAATACTAGGCCTAAATAAGAAATAGACAATACTAGGATTTGCTGCAATCCCACCACATACCGGTCTAGGGATCACTAGGCCTATACAAGCATGGATTCCTCTAGATCTCTCCATCTAAACCATGATGAATTTATTTGTCTCTACATTCTAGGCTTTACCATATATCCTGCCATTCACAAGTCGAGGATTGTTAGGCCCAACAAGTGTATACACCTCTAGGCTTTACCGTATATCCTGCCATTCTCTGGAAAATGATTCCTAGTCCAAACGAGGTATACACAATCAAGATTTACAACAATACCACCTTCATCGGTCTAGGGATTCCTAGGTCTTTTCTTCTTCTCCTAACATCGCTCCACTAAGTTTCAAAACCATCCGGAAATCCAACTCAACAAAAATGAAAGAACCCCATCACAACATCACTATCTAGAAATGGTAAGGCAAGGCTAAAAACTATTGTCACACACGGAAAAACCCATTTCAATGAAGATAAGAGAACCAGATGTACAAATGCATGTACCTTGCATGCCAACACTAGTAAGGAAATCATACATGTAACTCGATACCTACAAGTTATCTCGATGTAGCCACTTGATCCAACTCTTCCTTGCTTGATATTTTCTTTCCTTTACCTTCATTGTCCTTCCTTTGCTTTCCTTGATCCAATTCAAGAGTTCTAAAAGAATACTCTTAAGTGTGCAAGGGTATGTGTGAATAGAGAGAATAGAGAGAGCTCAAAACTGAACTAATAAAAGATATGTACTAGTCCTCGTAAGCCTTTTTATCAATGAGGCCTTTAATTTCTTCAATTTTCCATTATTTTACTTCATTTTCCTCCTCGTATACAACTTCTGACCTATCACCTTTCTTTTCTCCTAATTTCCTTTATCTTCGTAAACAAAATGCCAATTAATGTCTCTTGACTTTCCAAAGCCTTTGAAATTTCCTTTGCCAATTTCCTTTAGCCACAATAAACCAAAATAAAAACCCACTGGGATTTTTTTCCCAACATTCAACTTGGAATATGTGTCCCATTCTCTTGGTATTAATTTTCCTTTATTAACTTTATTACATGAAGATTTTAACCTGGGGTTGTTACAAAATATGTTTACCTCAACAATTTGCACAAGAAATTGAATGCCTTGTATGCAAACAAAACAATGTGCTATATCAACTTTATTTATCAAACTTGTATATTTACCTTGATGAAGGGATCATGCAAACACATGTTCATCAATATTTTCATCAAGCCCAAGATAAAATTGGAACTCATGATTTACAACATAGACTTTTAGGTATGACTCTTTAAACTAATCCACGATATAGAATTCGGAAAATAATTTATGAGATGATAGATGCTAATACATTTATAAGATCTATCAGTTAGTGCATGATATCATCTATCATCCAAAGGCGAAGATGCATTTATTTTTGCAGTTTTGAAAATGCTATGTATATCCTTGTGAGTTATGCATTCCAAACTTGCTTTCAATACAATGGATTTGTAGGAATATTTAACTCTATCTTCAGGATTGACAAGATTAACTTGAAAATGATGAAAATACTTCAGGAGTGGTCTTATATCCAATGAAACAATGCTGGGAAAACAATTATGTGAAACAATTATAATCTGACCTTGTCTAGAGATGCTATCAGGATTGTGAGAACCTTATATAACCATCAATTGAAGATGAAGTGCCTCAAATTCTTGACAAGGCTCTCAAATTTAAAATGTGTGATGATTTAATTTCGAAATCATGTTTATTTCATTACTTTTTTGAAGAAAACTATCATCAATCATTTCAACAAGGTCATTAAGAATCAGATGACAGCTATTAGAATCAATAATTTCATTCATTAATTCATCATCATCAAACATATTACACAATAAATGCTAAAAAACTGAATTACTTTCTTCTTCATTACACATGAACTCATCACCTGGTGTTTCTTAGAAATTTGGCTCATAAAATGGTGGATCGAAAGAACATAACACATTTTCTCAATCCATAATTTATGTTAGGATCATATCAAATTCTAAATAAATTTTTTTCATATCCAAGTCTATTTTAGAAATCAAAATATCGATGGATGAATTGCAGTAATCATCACCATGTATATCAGTGGTGTCATTATTCTCACTGTGATTGTTTCCTAAGGCTTCATTTTGATCAAGGGCTCTAATTTTACTTAAATGATCACTAGGATCACAAGATTCTTGATTAGCTAAAAATGTGGAAGGATCATATGAACATATAGGGATTTGACAAATAAAATTAAGATATAATGTATCTTCATCCTCTTGGTACTTTACTTGTGAAATGTATCCATTTTCTATCTTATAATCATTTGAACCAACCAATTCAGAATCAATGGTATCTTAAGTAGATGGATATGTGTTATGGAACCAACTCAAAAAATATAAGAAAAGATAGATCAATGACTTAGAAATAAGCCGCTTCGAGGGGGAAACCTCCTTTAAATTACATAAATGAAAAATTCTTGGATGATACAAATGAAAAAACCCCCTTTCTATGTATAGGAGTCCAATGGGTCACCATATAATCCTAGCCTACATAACAATAACAATGTAAGGGAACAACAATAAAAATAGTGGGCTTCCATGGGGCAAAATAATAACAATATGGGGACAACATGGGTATAACAATAACAATAAGCGGGTGTTGTAGCCTCTACAACACCCTCCAAAAAACCCCCATTTTAAAACCTTTTTTAGCCCCTTAAGCACAAAGAAAAGTTAAGTAAAGAGTCGGGAGGGCTAAGTCGTTGAGTCGCAAACCTCAAATTTGTGGAAAATCATGACCCCGCGACCTTGTGACCCCGCGACCCTGAGGTCGCAAGGTTGCAAGGTTTCAAGGTCGCATCTATCTCAGATCACCACTCCTTGCAACCCCGCTACCCCATTAATCTCCCAGACGTGTGACCTTTTTATATATAGGAGGTCTCTAGGTCACATTTCGCATATGCAGCGGATAGAAAAAATGCCTCTGACAGGTCAACTGGAGCGCGATTTTCCTAGGTAAGTTTCCATTTTCCTCCTGCTATTTCCTTTTTTGGTTATTATTGCCTAATTCTTGCATCCCTCAACCTTTAAATTTCCCCCTGCTTGCCCAACTTGTCACAATTCCTCATCCAGCCTCTCATGGCCTATACCTTGCTCCAAAAGCTATCCCCTGGCTCTTTCTAGACCTATTTAGCCCTGTTTTTTTCAAGTTAAAGGGAGAAACAACTTCACGCTGCGCGTGCCAAAACCCCAGCAAGCCCTATTGCGACCCTGCGACCCTGCGACCTAGTTGCAAGGTCGCAAGGTCGCATTTTCGCTGTTTTCATTCAACTTGCAACCTCGCGACCCCGCGACCTAGTCGCAAGGTCACATTTCCGCTATTATTTCGTAATTTGTGACCCCGCGACCTTGCAACCTAGTCGCAAGGTCGCATTTCTGCCATCTTCTCTCAACTTGTGACCCCGCGACCCCGCAAACTAGTCGGAAGGTCGCAAGGTCGCACCTTCTCCATTTTCTCACAACTTGCGACCCCATGACCCAGTAGGCCGCTTCTTCAGCTCTGCCTGTGTCCCCAGTTGAAATAATTCATAAGCTGTAACTGGTTTTGTATCATCATAGAATCTTTCTTATCCTGGGATTATTTCATGAATATGACAGGTGAATTCGAAGCAGACTTGGAGTGTATACCTATCCCCTCAAATTCAAGCGACATGGGACCTCCAGTAGCTCAGAAAAAAGACAAGATCCTGGCAGTGCAGGACATAGAGATGGACATGCCAATGTCCCCACCCCCGATCTACAGAGATACACTATGCACATTTGCCAAAGGGGACAACATGCGCTGGTACCAAGTGTACCAAGAGTTTGCTAGAACAGAATTCCCAGAGGACCTCCCTGATTGGGAGATATACTTAAAGGTCAAAAGGTCTAAGCTACATCTTGCAGGTGCCCATCCAGCTATATTCCCATGCCCATAGATGATAGATTGGATTATACATAAAACTGACCCCAATAAGTTCATAATCAGGGACAATGAAGGCAAAGCTTTCGCAACACTCAAAGGCTCAGACACTCATGTTTATTAATCTTTGCCTAAGCGAGAAGAAGACTTCACAGAAGAATGGGCTATCGCCCATGCAGTTCCTATAGTTGACACTATAAATTAGTGGTGGGAGGAGCCTGAGAAATTTAAGGTCAAGAAGGACAAGGAATATCCAGTGGCGAGCCTTAGGAAAGTGTATAAATTAGTGGCTACCATGCTTTACAGATTGTAGGGGTGCCCCAATGCCACCACCTTCAACGGTACATGGGAAACTCTCATGGAGTATGTCACACTGCACGGCACCCATTTCAACTGGGCTAGTATATTGATGACCTCCATGCATACAAACTTATCCTCGGCATTGGTACCAGATGAAAGAATGCCTTCTGAATTCTATATGGCCTCTTATTTGTTGGATGCCTTCTGTTCAAGGTTGCACTTTGAAGGATGGGTGCATAACTGGGATCCAAAACAGACCCGTGCAATCCACTTACAAACCAAGGTGCTTTGGGATTCCAGTTATAAACATGACATAGAGCCAATCTCCCAAGTGTTCATCCCCGCTCTTTACAGAATTTTTTTTGGCCAAGACGCTCCTTGCATGTCTTGGAAAGCCATGGAAATGTTAGTCAAGGTGGCACATTCGTTCCCATTCACCAAGTACACATTCATCCGAGTCTTTGGCTCGTTCAGGGCCCCACATGCTATGCCTCGATTTGTCACAGACAAAATGTTCATGCAAGAGGTTTGTTTCCAAATGTCTTCCGGTTTCTCCAGGGTCCTGTCCAAGGGTAAGAAGAAACCGTGGCCTACGCTACCCCTCACTATCGGTGCATACATAGTCAAATACTTCAGATAAGTAGAGGCAAAGGTAGAAGAGATGCAAAGTTACCACCTTGGGGTGTTAGAACACCGGACATATGACCCGGAAAGGATAGTTCCTAATCATTGCAAGCAGGCTAAGTTCAAATGGACCTACCAGCACACAGAACACCCGGTGGAAGATGATAGAAGAAATTGGTACAATGCAGACCGACAACTAGCTCCGAGGGCGGAGTCTGGCCAAGAATACCTAGATGACCAAACCTTGGAAGACAGGAGCCGTGAATTAGGAGGCGCTTCTTCTTCTCTAGCTAAAAAGCCTCGAACTAGTAGACGGCATAGTACTTCTACCCAACAGAAAGAAATAGAAGCCCAAACCCAGCAAGAGAGAGATAATAAGATGAAAGAAGAAGCAGATAAGCACAAGAAGAGCCTAAGGTCAAAGTAGAAGAAAAAGCAAGCCGAGGAGGCCAAGAAGGAAAAGGAGAAAAAAGAGGCGGAGGCTGCAGTGGAACGGGAACTCAAGAAAGAGTTAGATAAAGTGGAAGCTGACCACCAGAAGAAAGAAGAGCAAGCTATAGTAGCTGAGCGTAAACGGAAAGCCGAATTGGAAGCAACAGTAGAAGCAGAGCTTAGGCAGAAGAAAGAACATGAAAAGGCAGAAGCAGAATGCCTACGAAAACAAGAGGAAGAAAAGAAAAAGAAATAAGAGGAGGATGCAATGCTAGAAAACATCAAGGTATCTCCCCTTAAGGTACCTCTATTCAGTACATGAGCCGCACTCTCCGATGTCAGTTCATCCCAGGGGCAAGAAGAGGAGGTATTCGATCTCACCAGGCTCACGTACGATCATTTCTCCTTCAAAACCCGACAGGAGAAAAGGAGATGCGTGGCGCGAAATCCTTCCGCATCATCCATAGTCGCAACAGGAAAAGACATAGTCCTCGACACTAGGACTAATCCTGTGATGATAGCATCAGCCGGCACAGCTTTCGCTGTAGCCATAGAAGAGAATGTAACCAGAATGAGTAGAGAGATCTTCTCTCTACAAAATAGGCTACATGAAGCAAAGCAGCGGGAGGCAAGAGCAGAACAGGAAAAGACGGCATTGAGAGAGGAGGTTCAGCAACTCTGAAACAAAGCTCTCCTTGTCAATGAAGTGCCACTTACCATTCAAAGGGAGGTCGATATATTAGAGACTACCATGAGGCAAGTTTATGGGGAAATGTTTACCATAAAACAAACAATCGCCCCCTTGGTGAAAGCCCAAATGTAAACTAAGATAAGGAATGAGCAGCTGAAGGAAGCCTCAACTGCCTTGGACAGAATGATGGACTGGATAGTGCGGTACCCCCAGACTCCCGAGCATTTTCCAAAGAAAGACTGGATTCAAACGCAAGATGGCAAATTCTAGATCCGTATGAAAATGCATTCCAAGGATAAGCTATCCAAGGACCTAGACAAGGTTATGGCTGCATACGAACATCTGATCAACGACATCAATTCGATGTACATCTTACATCACATTACATCGCTGGGCACATTGGACGAGGGAAAGGCATGGGAGTAGGTGAATCAAGAGATCCAGTAATTTTTGCAGCCCATTAAACAAGTTGCTACCACTTCCGACCTTGCAGCATCACAAGAGAACCTAGGCCAGTTTCTTGTCACGCCAGTTTGGGTCTACAGCAAGCTCGCTTCTCTGTGCAACCATATCTCACAGAAGAAGGAGACTCTAATCCCAAACTCCTTGGAGCGTAAGCATCGGCTAAAGAAGAGGTCCCTTTGGTTTCTCTCATAGTAGCAGACTATCAGACTTGTCAAGACTTCCTCAAAGGACAACAGATTGATGCCCCTAATCTCACAATTGCGCGCACATATTCATAATCTGGTGGCAGTAGATCGATGGGAGCGTTTGGAAATAGGTCGCAAGTTGCGCTGCCCAGACAGGTCGCAGGTCGCATTGCCCAGCCAAGTCGCAGGTCACAGTTCCCTTCCAGGTCGTAGGGCAGCTCAACAGTCAGGCAGGCGAAGGGTCAGGAAGCCCAAAGGGCAAATTTTGATCTATAAAACTCTCTCCGAGGAAAATGTAAAGGGATTTTTTTTGGGGAATTAAGAGCTATATAGCATTGTATTGAAAGATAACACTCTTGTGCATATGCATACAGATACTTGTTTAAACTCCTTTCGGATCTGATGTGTTTTGCTGTGCGAACACTATGAGTATTTCTTATACAGTTTCGAAAATATTTTGGTTAACAAAGCTGCACTTTTAGTGGCATCATTTACGCATTATGGTTATCTGTACTTGTGTTAATGATGTTTAGTTCATTTTTCTTTCTTAATGGATGTTAATGACTTTTCTTATTAGCATTTGTTTTATCTTTCACGAATGTAAAGGGGGCATCTCGCCATAAATAATTGTTTCTTTGGTGGTTAGAACAGCCTACAAGCATAACCCCAATGATGTTTTGTTAAAAATACCTCCTTCAACGTCTATGCTTAATTATTTGTCTCGCTACGCATAGTGTTATATACGTGTTTAATGCATCCATCATGTATCTTATATCATTTCAATAAGTGTGTGTCCGCAGGTTCAATCACGTTCTTTTGAGACCAAAGGAAAGGTGACTTAAGTAGTAGCCAGACCCACACCCCAGACGGGATCCCTATCCCAAATGGTTCAAGGTCTAATTGGGACTTTCCACCGGGGAGATCCCCTACTGTTGGCCGGACAAATTTTCTCGTCAACAGATTTGGCGCTAGAAGGAGGGCTTGAATGGCATCCTCCCATCATACAAGCAACATTCCATCACAAACTCCCCATGGGGAGGTCATAAACGATGATACTACCCCTCCTCCTTTGGAAAATATTCTAGGTGAGGAGGTTCCTTATTATGAAATTACCAGAGAACAGTTGAGAGCCTTGCGCTTAGCTACCCGCAATCTCATCAGGGATTTGCGATATGCCCCAATCATGAATTTCTTGACCCATACTAGGACCCCTGCTGAAAACATCACTCGTAATGGTGCTCTAGTGAGTTCCATACCCCAGTTGGTGAATCTCATGGTTGAAGACCTCGCCACCACTATCCAGAGTAACGAACCAATTCCTGAGCGCCAAGTGGGCGAAGAGGAGGAATTTGGGATGACTGAACCCTTTCCTGACCCTCAGCCTAACCAAACCCAACAAAACAACGACCAGGTACCCCTCCCCCCACCTGGGGGGAGCAACGGAAATAGAGGCCGAGGGAATGAAGGTGAGGGAAATAGAGCCCAGGGAAACGAAGGCGGGGGAAATAGAGCCCGCAAGAATGAAGGTGAGGGAAATAGAGCCCGCAGGAATGAAGGTGAGGGAAATAGAGCCCTGAGAAATGAAGGTGAGGGGAACAGAGGCCATGGGAATGGAAGTAGAGGAGATAGAGGCCGTGGCCAAGGACACCGTGCCACCCACCGCCACCCAAACCAAAACAGGCCACTTGTTTACAATTGGGGATATCTCAGAGATATGGCCAACCGTGATGGATACCAAGATGAACACTCTCGCCATGGGGGAGAAGCATCGGCGTCATGTACAAGGAGTGAATCTGAGTCTGAGATCAGGCACCACGAGCATGCTAGGAGAGTGCAACCACTTTCCTGGATGGCCCAGTCCCCATTAGATCTTTTGGGCCCCCTCCACGACCCGCCTAGGCACCCCTAGAAGCATCTCCTCAAATTTGATCCCGAGAAAGGCACCTTGGCCGAGGATCATATAAGCAGCTTCTATCTTTCCCTGCAAATCATGAGGGTTCAAACAGATGACGTTGCTTGCCGCCTATTTCCACACACTCTTGAAAACAAAGCGGCCACCTGGTACCGCTCCCTCCCAAGTGCCTCCATTATGTCACGGGACCAGTTCCGTCGCACTTTCTTGCAAAAATTTTCAGAGAAAAAAACCCCTTCCATGCTCCTCACGGAGTTAAGTACCATTAAGTGCCATAAGAAAGAGAAGGTTAGAGACTTCAATTAGCGCTTTGCTACCATACTGCAAAATTTCCCCCCCAACCTGGCGTTAGACGACTCTTTTACCATAGACTACTATACAAAAGCTCTCCCCAGGGATATCGCCGTCTTCCTAAAACGCGAAGCTCGGGCCACCCTTGCAGAAAACTACGCATCCGCCATCACTATAGAAAGAGACATGCTTTTCATAGGAGCCATCGATCACGAGGGGAGAGATGACCACAAACCAATTGCTAAGAAATTTCAGTCCTTCACACCCAAAACCGTGGATAAGGATAGGGATGATTTTGACCTCGAGAGTATAGCAAAGACCCTCAAGCTGTTGACAAATGATGTCTCCGACCTGAAGAGAAAGGGTATAGAATCCACGACTAGCACTAAGGCACCCAAGCCCTTTTTCAGAAAGAGTAACCCCAACACCAGCCGACCTCCGTCTAACCCGAACATTATTCTCAACGTGGAAGAAATAGGAAAAGATAACTTCTGTTCTTTCCACTAGGCTGCCCACTCTGAAAAAACATTCCCACAATGGATTGGCAACATGACTGCAGTAGTAAACCAGCTTTTGGACGATCAAACCCCAGGGGATGCGGGGGAGGATGATGTCTCTGACCATGATGAAGATTTGCCCCCGGATGAAGAACTGGGGTCCTCCGTTCTTGCGTTTGACATATTCTGTGGGGAAATTTTCTTTACCGTCACTGATATCAATATGGAAGATGATCCTAAGGCCAAACCTGTATGAAACTACAGCCTTAAGAGCAAAGGGTCGGTCCCCAAACCAGCTTTTGAGGAGAAAACTGGGCTTTCTTAAGGAAGATTCTGCCCTCGGGGAATGAAAAACAAGATGCCCTTGAGAAGCCCACCAATAACAACACTCGAGCAAATCAAAAGAGAAAGCTCCCAGTGGGGTCCCCAAAAGCCACTAGCGAGCCAAGTCCTCAACCTGATTCCGATTATAACATTGTTGAGGACATGAAAAAAACCAGAGCCAACATCTCCCTATACGAGCTTGCCTGCATCACAAATCAACGAGAACTCATTCTTAAAGCCTTCGCCAATACTTCAACTACTAAGCCTATGAGAAATACTTCTGCACAAGCTAGTCTGAGTGTTTAGTCTATTGTAAATGCCATCAATGCAAATTCCAGGAGATCTACTCCTCCCTTCCTCTTATCTTTTGAGATTTTTAACTTCAACGTCCATAACTGTCTAGTTGAATCCGACGCATCCACAAACGTTATGCCCCTATTTGTTTGTAAGAAGATGAACATCCGCTGAGAGAAAAATGACGCGAGGAACATCCAACTTGATAGATCACAAGTACCAGCTGTAGGAGAACTGAGTAACGTCATCATCTGCCTTTCATCCGACTCCAGAGTCCACCAATGTATTGACATTGTGGTTGTTGAAATTCTGGAAGCCTACGGCCTATTACTTAGCAGAGACTGGTCCAACAAGCTGCAAGGGTATTTTTCCACCGACTAGTCCCACTTGTGGCTTCCTTACAAGGGCCGGAATAACCAAATCAGGGTCAAAAGTGAACCGTATATGAAATATACTATGACTGATTTGGATGCTACTAACGAACCCATTATTTTTTCCCAGGAGGAACTTGGCATGTGTTTCTTGGAAGCCATTTTCAGATGTTGCCATCCTCCTCAGTCTCCAGTAGACCCTGAGATCTAGTCTAAACTAACACTCATCGCAGAAGACCAAGCCACTCCTGTCTCACACCAAACCGAAATCCTGCCCCAACCTACAACCCCAAAGGAGCGAGAACATGATGTGTGGGCCTTGTACTATGATGGTTCTAAGACCCATGATGGAGCTGGTGCGGGCTGCATCTTGCTGGACCCTCAAAATAACAAGTTCTTGATTTCGTGTCGGCTTGAGTTCCAGTGCACCAACAATACTGCTGAATATGAAGCTTTAATCCTTGGACTCAAGAAGGCATTGGATTTAAATGTAAGGTGATTACAAGTCATTGGAGACTCTGAGATCATTACTCGACAGGTACGCAATACCATTCACTGTTTGTCTCCGCATTTAAAAGCTTATCAACAAGAGGTATGGCGTCTTATTTCTGCTTTCGATGCGTTTGGAATCAAATCTGTTCTTAGAATTCATAATGCAGCAGCTAATACTCTGGCTAATGCTGCTGCTATATTTACCCCTTTGAGGGATGGATTTTCTATTGAAGTTATATATATACCCTCTGTGCTAGATAATATTACTAATTTACGCATTTTTGATGATGATCAACAGATATTGAAATTTATGCTCAACACTGGAGTATTCAAAGATGCGGCAATAGATGAGGCAGATCACGATCAAGCTTTGCAGGAAGAGTGTGATAAATGCAAGAAGAACCCCATGCCCAAGGGGATAGTGTCACTTGAAAAGATCTTCGATCTGCAAAGCCGTTTTCGTGGCCCCCAAATACCAAAGTAAAAAGTTGCACCTTGGCACATCGGCAGGTGAACTTAGGATCAGACGAGAGCCCGAAGTTCATCAACCTTGGCAAAGACTGTTCTGATTAGGAGACGCAGGATTTCACCCAACTATTCTGAAGGTATCGTGACGTATTTTCTTGGACATACGATGATTTACGTACATACGATACTCGGATTATTCAGCACGTGATACCCATGAAGGAAGGAGTGAAGCCTTTCCAACAGAAGCTCAGAAAAGTGCATCCTACATTAGAACCAATGATCCAAAAAGAACTTAAAAATATTTTGGATGCACGCATCATCTTCAAAGTTCGCCACTCCACTTGGGTGTCAAATTTGGTCCCGGTACGGAAGAAGTCTGGCGAAATCCGCTTGTGTGTGGATTTCCAGAATTTAAATCGAGCCTCAGACAAAGACAATTACCCAGTGCCACCCATGGAGCAAATATTGCAAGTTGTGTCCGGATCGGAGATGTTCTCCTTATTAGATGGGTTCTCCGGTTACAACCAAGTGCTGGTAGCTAAGCCAAACAGATTGAAAACTACCTTTCGGACCAAATGGGGAACATTCGCTTTCATACGCATGCCTTTTGGATTAATAAACGCAGGGGCAACTTTCCAACGGGCCATGGATATAGCTTTCCGTGGTTTGATAGGGCGGAGTGTGGTAGTCTATTTGGACGACATCACCGTGTTCACGAAACACCAGGGTGATCATTTACGCCACCTCAAGAAAATCTTTGAAAGGTGTAGAAAGTACGGGATCTCACTCAACCCGAAGAAGAGTGTTTTCGCCGTGGCAGAAAGGAATTTTTTGGGCCACATTATAAATAAGCAGGGCATTGTTGTAGATCTCGAGCGAGCGAAAGCCATTGCCCAGATTCCACCCCCTAGCAGCAAAAAAGCTATGCAATCTTTCCTGGGGAAAATCAATTTTGTACGTAAATTCATATCAGATTTTGCCCAGATAATCAGACCTTTGCAGGGGATGATCAAGAAGAATGCGATCTTCAAATGGAATCTGCCGGAGAAGGAGGATTTCAACAAAATCAGGCAGGATATAGCTGAAGCACCTCCCTCCAAAGTCCAGATTTTACCAGAAGCTTTATCCTATATACTTTCACTTCAGATTCATCACTTGCAGCTGTCCTCACTCAGAAAGATGGCAACAATGATGAACGTCCTATATCCTTCATGAGTACTGGTTTACAAGGAGCTGAATTGAACTACCCTGAAATTGAAAAGCAAGCCAATGTAGCCTACAAAGCAGTCAAGCATTTCAGGCCTTACATCTTCAAAACTCCTGTCACGGTTATCGTTCCCCACCCAGCTGTCTGCTCACTGTTCGTGCAGCAGGAGCTAGGTGAGAGGCAAGGCAATTGGGTGGCATGCCTGCAAGATTATGACTTAGAGTTTAAACCATCACACACTGTTAAAGGACAAGGACTATGCCAAATGGATGTGGAGGCTGTAAGCTCACATGGATTTGAAGAAGAGTGTTGGGAACAAGAAATCAACATGTATCAGAGTGACCACGCAGCTCAACAGAGAAGCCCTTCTTGGTACTCTGACATTTCGGGATATTTAGCCCATGGCATCCTGGACCCTGCTCTAACTGCCCGGTAGAAACATGCAATAAGGCTCAAAGCTGCATCTTATCAGTTGATCCAAGGTAATATTTTCAAGAAACATTACGATGGAGTTCTGTTACGCTACTTGGAACATGATGAAGCACAAAAGATCTTGACCGAGCTGCACGACGGACCAGCTGGAGGGCATTTTGCAGGCGATACCACTGCCCACAAGATAATGCGCACAAGATACTATTGGCCAACCCTTTTCAGAGATGTGCATGCATATGTCCGGAAGTGCACTCAATTCCAGAAATTCGCAAACCAGGAAGCGCGGCCAGCCGCCCCCTTACTATTAGTAGTAGTGGAGGAACCTTTTCAACAGTGGGGTTTGGATGTGATTGGCGAAATCATACCTCACTCTTCCAAGAAACATCGGTATATTCTTACTGCTACCGATTATTTCACCAAGTGGGTCGAAGCAACACCTTTACACCAAATAAATGATCAAGAGGTAATAGAATTCGTCACTCATTCCATCATCACCAGGTTTGGCATTCCAACTTCCTTGGTTTTCGATAATGCAACTTACTTTTCATCTTTGAAATTGTATGATTTTGCTCTGGAAAATGGTATTGTGTTTAAACATTCTGCAAATTATTATCCCCAAGGAAATGGGTTAGCTGATTCAACTAATAAAAACCTTATGCGCATCATTAAGTAGACTCTACTGTCCCACCAGCGCAACTGGCTCAATGCCCTTCACAACGCTCTTTGGGCTGACTGTGTCACGCCCAAATCCTCACTCGGCACCTCCCCATATTTTCTTGTGTATGGAAAGGAAGTAGTTCTTCCTTCCCATTTATCTCTTCCTGCCCTTCAGTTGTCCCAAGAATGCCATGGTACCCCATGCCCCACCTTGCAGACCCAGATCGATACTCTACTTATGCTGGAGGAAGAAAGGAAAAAAAACCGGGAAAAGTTCGCCATCCACCAAAGCCGGATCAAGAGATAGTTCGATAAAAAATCTGCAGGGAGTAAAAACTTTGAAGTAGGAGACCTATTCCTTAAATGGGATAAATCTCACGAAGAAAAAGGAAAACATTCCAAGTTCCAAGCCCTATGGACAGGTCCCTTCTAGGTTAAGGAGAAATTGGGTTCCCACACGTTTAGACTGCAAACTCTTGGGGGAAAAGTCGAGGTCCTCCCGGTAAACAGGAATGACCTAAAACAATAATTCACTTAGCAGCCCTCAAAGGTCTATCCTACCCTTGTACCATATTTTCTGCTTTCATTCCATTTTTGTCAAAAAAAAATAAAAAAATGGTAGGCCTTGTCAGAGCCACGCAATTGGCACACTGCGACAGGTTCTATGCTGATGGGAGGCCTTTCCTGAAAGAAATGAAGGTGGTAAAATCTTGCTTGTAATTGGCACCTAAAGGTAGCACATGACCTAGCTCAAGCCATCAAGCGTGGGGAGCCCACCTAACAAGTTTGAGAGGGTGTCTGCAAAAAGAAAGTGCGATACAACGGAAACTAGATCGGAAGGGAACAGAGTTACTACAGTTTACGTCAGGACATCTGGGAAAAACCAAAGTCCTCATATCAGACTAGGAGCAACCTCTCTACAAGTAAAATAAGTCGGGATCCCTTATCTTCCCAGGCAAAAAATTTCCCATCTCAAATAAGTGCCATGAGCACATCTAAATAAGTGCCTCAGACACATTCAAAATAAGTGCAATAGCACACTAATAAAGGGTAAAGGATTGAGAAAGTCTTCCTGCACAAAGAGGTGATGTAACGACTCCACTAAGGTACTAACCAGGCTCGCTGGTAGTGGAGCAACGTTCATGACTCCTAGGCAGTGACTCTGCCAGGACCGAGAGGTTTGCAGGAAGCGGAGCAACACGATGAGGACAAAATAATCGTATTGGACCCTGTAGCCACCTAGATTTCTCCAACCCTTTGGGTCCAGAAACCTGAAGAAGTGAAATTTGGTTAACCAGCACCCAAACAAGCCAGCAGGCCAAGCAACCTCGCAAGGTGTCAAAGCAAACGTAGTGCTAACCTTAAGGCAAAAGGAACAACTAGTGAAAGCCCCTCCCTCCCCCCTACAAGGCCAACCATCGGCAGAGACTCTGAGTTCGACCAGTGAATCGCCATTTTTTGTAGGCTCTACAACACCATCCAAAAAACCCCATTTTAAAATTTTTTGGAGCCCCTTAAGCACAAAGAAAAGTTAAGTAACCAGTCGAGAGGGCTAAGTCGCTAAGTCGCAAACCTCAAATTTGTGGAAAATCATGACCCTGCGACCTTGTGACTCCGCGACCCTGAGGTTGCAAGGTCGCAAGGTCACATCCCTCTCAGATCACCATGCCTTGCGACCCCACAACCCCATTAATGGCCCGCACATGAGACCTTTTGATATATAGGAGGTCGCTAGGTCGCATTTCGCATATGTAGCGGATAGAAAAATGCCTCTGACAGGTCAACTGGAGCGCGATTTTCCTGGGTAAGTTGCCATTTTCCTCCTGCTGTTTCCTTTTTTGGTTATTCTTGCCTAATCCCTGCATCCCTCAACCTTCAAATTTCCCCCTGCCTTAGTCATTGTTTTCATTTTTCACTTAGGGCTTTTCTTCTTATTCCAGCTTTCACCCTGCTTGCCCAACTTGTCACAATTTCTCATCCAGCCTCTCATGGCCTGTACCCTGCTCCAAAAGCTATCCCTTGGCTCTGTCTGGACCCATTTAGCCCTGTGTTTTTCAAGTTAAAGGGAAAAGCAACTTCACGTTGCGCGCGCCAAAACCCCGGTAAGCCCTACTGCGACCTCGCGACCCCGCAACCTAGTCGCAAGGTCGCAACGTCACATTTCCATCGTTTTCATTCAACTTGCGACCCCGTGATCATGTGACCTAGTCACAAGGTCGCAAGGTCGCATTTCTGCTATTATTTCATAATTTGCGACCCTGCGACCTCGCGACCTAGTTGCAAGGTCGCATTTCTGCCGTCTTCTCTCAACTTGCGACCCCGCGACCCCGCGACCTAGTCGCAAGGTCGCAAGGTCACACCTTTTCCATTTTCTCACAATTTGCAACCTCGCGACCCAGTAGGCCGCTTCTTCAGCTCTGCCTGTGTCCCCAGTTGAAATAATTCATAAGCTGTAACTAGTTTTGTATCATCATGGCATCTTTCTTATCCTGGGATTCTTTCATGAATATGATAGGTGAATTCGAAGCAGACTTGGAGTGCATACCTGTGCCCTCATATTCAAGCGACATGGGACCTCCAGTAGCTCAGAAAAAAGACAAGAGCCTGGCAGTGGAGGATGTAGAGATGGACATGCCAATGTCCCCACCCCCGATCTACAGAGATACACTATGCACATTTTCCAAAGGGGACAGCATGTGCTGGTTCCAAGTGTACCAAGATTTCGCTAGAACAGAATTCCCAGAAGACCTCCCTGATCGGGAGATATACTTAAAGGTCAAAAGTTCTAAGCTACATCTCGTAGGTGCCCATCCGGCTATATTCCCATGCCCAGAGATGATAGATTGGATTATACAGAAAACTGACCCCAAGAAGTTTGTAATCAGGGACAACGAAGGCAAAGCTTTCACAACACTCAAAGGCTCAGACGCTCATGTTTATTACTATTTTCCTAAGCGAGAAGAAGACTTCATATAATAATGGGCTATCGCCCATACAGTTCCTATAGTTGACATTATAAAGCAGTGGTGGGAGGAGCATGAGAAATTTAAGGTCAAGAAGGTCTAGGAATATCTAGTGGCGAGCCTTAGGAAAGCGTATAAATTAGTGGTTGCCATGCTTTGCAGATTGTATGTGTGCCCCGATCCCACCACCTTCAATGGCACATGGGAAACTCTATGGAGTATGTCACAGCGCACGACACCCGTTTCAACTAGGCTAGCATATTGATGACCTCCATGCATACAAACTTATCCTCGGCATTGGTACCAAATGAAGGAATGACTTTTGAATTCTATATGGCCTCTTATTTTTTGGATGCCGTCTATTCAAGGTTGCACTTTGAAGGATGGGTGCATAACAAGGATCCAAAACAGACCCGTGCAATCCACTTACAAACTAAGGTGTTTTGGGATTCCAGGTATAAACAAGACATAGAGTCGATCTCCCAAGTGTTTATCCCCGCTCTTTACAGAAAATTGTTCGGCCAAGATGCTCCTTGCATGTCTTGGTGAGCCATGGAAATGCTAGTCAAGGTGGTGCATTGGTTCCCATTTTCCGAGTACACATTCATCCGAGTCTTTGTCTCATTCAGGGCCCCACATGCTATGCCTTGATTTGTCATAGACAGAATGCTCATGCAAAATGTCTCTTTTCAAATGCCTTCCGGTTTCTCCAGGGTCCTGTCCAAGGGTAAGAAGAAACCGTGGCCTATGCTACCCCTCACTATCAATGCATACACAGTCAAAGACTTCAGAGAGGTAGAGGCAGAGGTAGAAGAGATGCAAAGTTACCACCTTGGGGCATTAGAACACCAGACATATGACCCGGAAAGGATAGTTCTTGATCATTGCAAGCGGGCTAAGTTCAAATGGAACTACTAGCACACAGAACACCCAGTGGAAGATGACAGAAGAAATTGGTACAATGCATACCGACAACTAGCTCCTGGGGCAAACTCTGGCCAAGAAGACCCAGATGACCAAACCTTGGAATACAGGAGCTGTGAATTAGGAGGCGCTTCTTCTTCTCTAGCTAAAAAGCCTCGAACTAGTATAGGGCATAGTACTTCTACCCAATAGAAAGAAATAGAAGCCCAAGCCCAGCAAGAAAGAGAGAAGAAGATGAAAGAAGAATAATATAAGCGCAAGAAGAGCCTAAGGTCATAGAAGAAAAAAAAGCAGGCCAAGGAGGCCAAGAAGGAAAAGGAGAAACAAGAGGCAGAGGCTATAGTGGAACGGGAACTCAAGAAAGAGTTAGATAAAGTGGAAGCCAACCGCCAGAAGAAAGCAGAGCAAGCTGCAGCAGCTGAGCGTAAAAGGAAAGATGAATTGGAAGCAATAGCAGAAGCAAAGCTTAGGCGGAAGAAAGAACATGAAAAGGCAAAAGCCGAACGCGTACGAAAAGAAGAGGAAGAAAAGAAAAAGAAAGAAGAGGAGGATGCAATGCTAGAAAACATCAAGGTATCTCCCCTTGAGGTACCTCTAGTCAGTACATGAGCCACACTCTCCGATGTCAGTTCATCCTAGGGGCAAGAAGAGGAGGTATTCGATCTCACCAGGCTCACGTACGATCAGTTCTCCTTCAAAATCCGACAGGAGAAAAGGAGATGCCTGGTCCGCATCATCCATAGTCACAACAGGAAAAGACATAGTCCTCAACACTAGGACTAATCCTGTGATGATAGCATTGGCCGGCACAGCTTTCGCTGTAGCCACAGAAGAGAATTTAACCAGAATGAGTAGAGAGATCTTCTCTCTACAAAATAGGGTACAAGAAGCAGAGCAGCGGGAGGCAAGAGCAGAATAGGAAAATATTGCATTCATAGAGGAGGTTCAGCAACTCTGAAACAATGCTCTCCTTTTCAATGAAGTGCCACTTACCATTCAAAGGGAGGTCGATATATTAGAGACTACCATGAGGCAAGTTTATGGGGAAATGTTTACCATAAAACAAATAGTCGCCCCCTTGGTGAAAGTCCAAATGGAAACTAAGCAAAGGCACGAGTAGCTGAAGGAAGCCTCAAATGCCTTGGATAGAATGATGGACTCAACAGCACGGTACCCCCAGGCTCCCGAGCATTTTCCAAAGAAAGACTTGACTCAAATGCAAGATGCCAAAGTCCAGATCCGTATGAAAATGCAGTCCAAGGATAAGCTATCCAAGGACCTAGACAAGGTTATGGCTGCATACGAACATCTTATCAGCGGCATCGATTCAATGCACATATTACATCACATTCCATCGCTGGGTGCATTGGACGAGGGAAAGACATGGGAGCAGGTGAATCAAGAGATCCAGTCATTTTTGTAGTGCATTAAACAAGTTGCTGCCACTTCCGACCTTGCAGCATCGCAAGAGAACATAGGCCAGTTTCTTGTCACGCCAGTTTGGGTCTACACCAAGCTTGCTTCTCTATCCAACCATATCTCACAGAAGAAGGAGAATCTAATCCCAAATGCCTTAGAGTGTATGCATCGATTGAAAGAAGAGGTCCCTTTGGCTTCTCCCATAGCAACAGACTATCAGAATTGGCAAGACTTCCTCAAAGGACAACAGATTGATGCCCCTGATCTCACAATTGCGCGCACATATTTATAATCTGGTGGCAGTATATCAATGGGAGAATTTGGAAACAGGTCACAGGTTGCGCCACCCAGACAGGTCGCAGGTCGCATTGCCCAGCCAGGTCGCTGGTCGCAGTTCCCTTCCAGGTCACAGGGTAGCTCAACAGTCAGGCAGGTGAAGGGTCAGGAAGCCCAAAGGGCAAATTTTGATCTATAAAACTCCCTCTGGGGAAAATGTAAAGGGATTTTTTTTGGGACTTAAGATCTATAAATCATTGTATTGAAAGATAACACTCTTGTGCATATGAATACATATACTTGTTTAAACTCCTTTCGGATCTGATGTGTTTTGTTGTGCGAACACTATGAGTATTTCTTATACAGTTTCGAAAATATTTTGGTTAATGAAGCTGCACTTTTAGTGGCATCATTTACGCATTATGGTTATCTGTACTTGTGTTAATGATGTTTAGTTCATTTTTCTTTCGTAATGGATGTTATTGACTTTTCTTATTAGCATTTGTTTTATCTTTCATGAATGTAAAGAGGGCATCTCACCATAAATAATTTTTTCTTTGGTGGTTAGAATAGCCTACAAGCATAACCCCAATGACGTGTTGTTAACAATACCTCATTTGGCATCTATGCTTCATTATTTGTCTCGCTACACATAGTGTTATATATGTGTTTAACGCATCAATCATGTATCTTGTATCATTTGAATAAGTGTGTGTCCGCAGGTTCAATCGCGTTCTTTTGAGACCAAAGGGAAAGTGACTTAAGCGGTATCCGGACCCACACCCCAGACGGGATCCCTATCCCAAACGGTTCAAGGTCTAATTGGGACTTTCTACCGGGGAGATCTCCTACTGTTGGCCAGACAGATTTTCTCGTCAACAGGGGGCTATAATAATAATAATAATAATAAGGGGATACACTAGTATTTTAGGGACCTGGCATACCCCTCTCCTTCAAACAAGTGTTTTCCTTAATTCTTCAGTAGTTCTGAATGTTTCTGTATAAAATTCTCATCCTCCCATGTCGAATCTTCAACAGGTAAGTTCTTCCACTTAATGAGATACTCTGAAATTGATCGATTTCATAGAAGTCGAGCTATTTTTTCTATGACTGCTTCAGGTACCAATATAATTTTTCCTTCTTTTTCAGGTTCTCAAAATATTGTTTGAACTGGGAACTTGTCACCTATAACCTTATTTAAGCATGAAACATGGAAAATTGGGTGCACTCAAGCAGATGAAGGAAGCTCCAATTTGTATGCCATAGTACCAATCTTTTGCAAAACCTTGTAAGGACCATAATACTTTGGTGATAATTTATTATCCTTATTAGTTTGCTTGAGGGACATTTTTTTGTATGGTTGTAGCCATAAAAATACCTAGTGATCTTCCTATTGTTTCACTCGATTCTACACCAAAGTGAGGTTATCCTTTAAGAGTTGGAGAACTTGTTGTTGATGTTGGATGTCATCTTCCACTGCTTTAACATTATAATTTTATCTTAAAGATGATGTGATGGATGGTGGATGATATCCATAAAGTGACATATATGGGGTCAGTTTCATTGTAGTAAGGAAGGAAGTGTTATATCACCATTTAGCAAGAGCTAACCACTTGACCCATTATGTGTGTTTATCAGATACAAATCAATGAATATATCCTTCCAAAAATTTGTTCACTATCTCAGTTTTCCCATGATATTGAGGATGATATGATGAGCTATGCGCTAATTGAGTCCCCAAACAAGAAAATAATTCTGTCAAAAAATTTCCTATAAAAATGGGATATCTGTCTCTTACAATTGTCTTTATGTTTTCATGTAGCTTCTGAATTGCTTCCATAAATGCAATAGCAACTGTAGTAGCTTTAAATGGACGAGATAATGCACAAAAGTGTGCATACTTGGTAAGTATGTCAGCTACCACCATGATGAGAATATTTCCTTTGGACATGGTTAAACCTATGATAAAATCCATTGAAACCTCCTCCCAACGTTGCCTTGGAAAGGATAAAGTTTGTATCAAACCTCATGTCTTATTTCTCTCAACTTTATTTTGTTGGAAAACCAAACATTCTACCACAAACTTTTGAATATAATATTTAAGGTCATCCCAAAAAAAATCCTTCTTGACCCTATGGTAAGTTTTTAAAAATATTGAGTGCCATCCTAAGGGAGAGGTGTGCGATTCCAAAAGAATATTTTGTTTGAGTTGGGAATTATTACAAAGATATAAGCGATGTTTGTACCATAATGAATCATTTTTCCAGCTAAATGTTTTATATACATACTAGTATCTTTTTGCAAATTTTGAATGTGTCCACACATCTTCATCATTCTTCCATTCATCCCTTTCTTCATTTATCCACTTAGGTTGGGTAATAGAAATGTGACAAAGCATTTCTTCCACATCCTCATCCTTTGTTGAGAGTACATCTGCAACAACATTTTTCTTCCCTTTTTTGTATATGATTTCAAAGTCATAACCCAACACCTTTGTGACCCATTTTGTCCCGAAGATAATATTTATTCCAAAATGTACTTAAGACTATCATGATCTATTTTTACCTTGAAGAGTCTTACCATTAGGTAAGGTCACCATTGCTTTAGTGCAGGTATTATTGCCAACATTTCCTTCTCGTAAATAGTTTTCTTTAAATAATTTCCTTTGATTGAGTACTTTCAAAAGCAATGAGTCTTCCTTATTGCATTAAAACTACACCAATTCTATTTCCTGAGACATCACATTCCATAATAATTTTTTTTTGTGAAGTCTAGCGTAGCTAAGAACGATGCTTGGCACACTACCTTTTTAAAATTTTCAAAGGCCTTAATTGCTTATGGAGTCCAAGAAAATGCATCTTTCTTCAGTAATGATGTTGGAGGTGCTGATATTCTCCTATAATTCTTAACAAAATTGCGATAATACCCTGTTAACCTTAGAAATCTAGGAAGATGATTTATGGTTGTGGGGATTTTCAATTCCTTCGTCGATTTAATTTTGTTATGGTCTACCTTAAAATTCTCATGAGATACAATATGACCCAGATATTCCACCTCTTGTACTCCAAAGAAACATTTGGAGGTTTTCACATATAATTTTTTCTCCTCCAATTTTTTGAGCTCCCTGTCAACATGCCGAACATGATCCTTCGAAGACTTATTGTAGATTAGTATATCATTAAAATATACTAACACAATTTTTCTAAGGGTTTGAAAATGGAATTCATCAGACCTTGAAAGGTGGAAGGTGCATTAGTAAGGCCAAAAGGCATGACCAAAAATTCATAATGATCCTCATGAGTTCTGAATGTTATTTTCGAAATGTATTCAATCGTCATTATAATTTGACGGTATCAAGAATGAAGATACAACTTGGTTAAGTAAATTTCTCAATGTAATTCATCCAATAATTTATCAATGAAAGGTATGGGAAATTTGTATTTAGTAATGAGCTTCTAGAGCTCCCTATAATTTAGACGCGTACACCATGATCCATCGTTCTTGTGCACCAATACTGCTAGAGCAGAGAAATCACTTTGACTACGATGAATTATACCAGCCTCTAGCATTTATGCAACCATACATTCAATCTCACTCTTTTGAGCATAAGAATACATGTAAGGCTTTAATGTTTGGAGGAACATATTTTGGAATCAAATGAATAGCATGATCATGATCACGAATAGGTGGGAGTACTTTGGAGCCTCAAACACCTTGGAATGATTGTCCAATACTTTTTGGAGATTTGGAGAAGTAGATGATTTTGATGTTCGAGCCTCTAGTGAGCATAATTTTTCAATTACTCCTCATTTTTATTTCTTCAGAAGCTTTTTCATGACATTAGAGCTGATTATCTTTCTCAACTTCCCTGTGATACCCCATAATTCAATTTCCTTTCCTTCTAAAAAATAATTTCAAGAAAAGTTCTTGAAAATTAAAAGCTATCGTCCCCAAATATTTTAACCATTGTACTCCTAGTACAACATCAGCACCACCCATTAGAATGGAGAGAATTGGACTATTCAATACATATTCCCCCATGGTTAGCTTGAAATTATGGAAATTTCTAGATAAATTTATGGTTCCTCCATTTTCAACCATCACTTGACACTATGGCGCTGGGTATAGGAAGTAATTCAATTCATTTGCTACCTTACAATGAATAAAATTATGGCTACTACTTGAATCAATCAACTCTATTACATTTTTCTTCTTGATATGTCCTTATATATTGAGAGTTTAAGGAGTGGTAATTACTGCCAATGCATTATAGGACACGGTCAGATTCATTTCATCTTTCTCTAGGGTTGGTTATTTGTATATATCCTCTTATTTTGAAGTTTCTTGTTCCTTTTCTTCCACATCTTCACAAAATATGTAAAATAATTTCTTCTAAGCACACTTATGACCTTTAGTGTATTTTCTATCATAACTATAACAAAGTCATTTTTCTATTTTTGATTCCAATTGTTGTGCTGTCAACCTTGTAGGTTGTGTAAGTCTAGGAGTAGAAAAACCTCCATATTTATAGATGTGAGTGATAGGCTTCCTTGTTTCCATAAGTTTCTTTCCATTGTGTTCCCAAAGGCAAACCTCATGTTGGATGTTATCCTTTAAAGTCCCTATGAAGAGATCAATCCTGTGCAACTCTAGAATATCCTTTACCCTTATATTCAATTCCTTGATGTCCTGAATATGCTCCACCATTGAACCCTTTTTTTTGATATTTATCAATTGGATAAAGAAGGTGTTTCTATTTGTATCCTCATAATGTGCTATCATTTCCTCTGAAAAAATTTACCAAGTGGCAATTTGGTTACGAGAGAAAATCCATCGATACCATACAAATGTATTTTTTTCTAAATATAAAGATTCAATACGTACCTTTTTTCTGTTTTTCACATTATGGAGATCAAAATATTTCTCCATTTGTAGTATCCATGTTACGGTATCGTT
Organism: Pinus albicaulis; assembly: GCA_034641835.2. Classification (NCBI taxonomy): domain Eukaryota; kingdom Viridiplantae; phylum Streptophyta; class Pinopsida; order Pinales; family Pinaceae; genus Pinus; species Pinus albicaulis. Next base: position 1,270,556,946 of record CM076581.1, read on the forward strand.
GCCATCAAACTTCCTCATATCGATCTTTGGTGGGTCTTCAATCCAATGTTAGAGTGTATGAAATCATGATTAATTTTATTTTGTTCTCATTACGAGTTTCCTCTACTACCTTTTCGTCATTAGGAATCATTTCTTGAAGCAAATTTGTCAAACCTTCCATCAAACCTTCCATGTCTACTTTTAGTTTTTCTTCTATACCATTGATCTTAGCTTCCATGCCATTATTCAAACTGTTATCCATGTCAGCCCCCATTAAAATGTTTGGCCATCAGCCCCTCCTGAACCTTTCAAATTTCCTATCGTGGCTTAAGAAATTTATTTTTTCTTATCGTGCCTTTCCCGCCCTCTGAAACGCATTAGTAAGCACCACAGACGCATATTCGAATTCATAGGAGGCCTAGTCCCTTTCAGCCCTAGCCCCTCATATCTGATCGTCTATATGACTGAAGCTCGTGACCGAGTGTTAAGTCCCAAGGGCGCCTAACGTATATACCTATCACGCCCGCTCCGGACCGTTGGATCGAAACACAAATCAATGGCCCAGAATCTCCTTTGCTTTGGTGGTCCCCGTGCCCGCGCCCACTCAGAAACCAGAGTTGTTTTCATCGCACCACCTTTCAAAGGCATGTGATTTTCTCCAAATCGGAGCGATTCCATTGGGCGCTCGCCACGCGTCCTGGTGTACGACGGCAATACCACTACCCATCGTGCATTATTCTTCAGTCAAAGTCGTGCAACGATATTAACGCTGGCCATCCGATCTGAAGAGCTCAATCCAAAGGCGGTCACTCGATGTAATTTCACGGGTGTTAATGTAGGTCTACAATGCTCTAGGTCCACCATTCCATCGTTGTACAATGCATTCCTAACCGTTGATTTCATTTTTTATTGTATGGCCCAGATTTGTTCATACATCCCGTTGATTGACCAAGTCCGCCTCCAAGACATCCCTTCTGCTTAGCCTTTCGTACGCCCACGTGTCATTTGCGTTCTCGTACACCATTCATATGTTCCGTTTATGTGTCATATTTCAATATTCATGTTATGAACTTCTGCCTCATCCATCGTAATTCCACTATGTTTTTCATTTTCTACCCTCAATTTCTTCATAATCTATGTGCATTTCCTACCACCTTGCGTCGTTTCATCATTCTACTTTGACTCCACCACCATGTCCATGGATCCCACCACGCCATCATCCTTGTGTCTGGTTTTCTTAACATGTTTGTGGGTTTTGCAGGTTGCAGCGACGAGAATCACCATTAATCTCCGCCTCCATTACAGAAGTTGAAGATGCATCCAAGGGTCAGCCTGCAGAGGAGGGATTTATGAAGGAAAGCCTTGGGTATTTGTCGTGACATGACTCTCATTAAATCAGTAGAGTTCAAAATCTATCAGACCCTCCGGAGCTATTCAAAACTCAGATCGAGCAGATAGAGGAATTAATGGAGCATCAAAGAAATATCAATGAAAGATTAAGGAATGCAGTGTCCAGCACTGAAGAATTTAAATTCCAATTCAAAGTTGGAAGACAAAGAGTACAAGTGCATAAAAATCATACCCTCCAGGTTTTACTTCAAAAAAAATTTCTCTCAGGAAAGTACAGAGTGTTACATATTTTATTCTTCATACCTTACCTCTAAAGAGATTTTCTACCTAGTGCATTTACTTCATGGAGCTGGAAGCAGAGTACATGCAGTATTTCATGGCCGTAAAATAGTGTGGGCGCGAATGTTTCCGCCATTTTGTTTTAATGAAACAATTAATTTTTTTCACCTACTTCTTTCATGAGTTTTCCTCTCCTTCCTCTATAAAAAGGAGGAAGAAAGACATTGTAAGGGTTCCAGATCTTTATCAGAGAATTGTGCAGTGAAAGGAATTTTTGTATACATTTTGTATAAGCTCTTGTATGAAGGCTCAGAGCCCGTAGGGTCTCAGTGGGAAGGAGTTCTATCTGTATTAGATGATTCTGGTCTTTGGTATCCCACAGTATGTAACTTCCTCTTATGTGTTTAATACAACATTTCATGTTATCTATATTCTTGTATCATGTACTGGAATGCGAGTGGCTCACTGATTTTAGGTAAGGATTTATCCTAGTTTATACCCATACTTGGATCAGTCAAGTGCTTTAAATATGGCTCAGGCATGATATACTGTTTCATGTTCATTTCATCCATTTTTCTGCTATGTTAGTTGCTTTGGGAGGGTGCTTTTAAAACACCATTGTCATGTATGGATTCTTAGAATGATAAGCCCATATATGGTTCTGTTGTGTATCTGGGTATCTAACCAAAGATAACTAATATCTCCTTATATTTATTTCACCACACACACCTTCTGATATTCGATTTCAGTGGCATATTATTTGAATCGTCCCTCTTTAGAGTAAATTGTATCTTAACTGTCTGATGCTTTTGTGTTGGAGCTTTGCATCTTGTCTCTGCAACCTTACTTTCCTTGTGGTAGTTTCTATAAGTTCTGGTCCCATTAAAATCAATTTCCATGTTCTACAAGAGATAGCAGGAGATTTTTGGATTGACACCCCAATTTTATGATACACTCCCTGCTATGATAAGGTGTCCTAGGCACTGGTCTATGGAAACTCTAGGTTGTCTCTAGGAGTGACAATTTATGTCAACAACATCTTTCTGGCGCCATTTCCGGGGACAAATTTAAGAATATCAGTTTCCTTGGGCCTCGAAAAATCATATACACTCTCTAATCAGGTGAGCACAGAAAGTTGAAGAGTTGCGTATCTCTCACCTTGGCGACTCCACTGTTGTTTATTTGATAAATCTATTTGTATTCCTGGCTCCTCGTAAGCCATACCTAAGGTCAGATAAGTCTAAGCCAAAGACACCTTCTGTGCCTGACCCTGAAAAGACCATACATAGAAGAAGTTGGAAAGAGAGGGGATCCGTCCGTGCTGAAATCCATGAATGTTCTGTTGAATATTATCCGTCCTCTTCTTCTCAAGAAATCCAAGTAGAAAATCCTGACCCCACTGTTGGAGATACTGAATATTTTTCAGATAGCCCACTTAGAGGAGGTGTTAGAATTGAAGATAGTTTTCACCCTACCCCTGAGGCCAAAGAAGTCAAGGAAGTCACCGAGGTAGCTGCTGTTAACCATGAGCTATTTCCATCCACACCTCAGGCTGCTGTTCAATATATTCCTATTGTTATTCATACTCCACTTCCACCTCCACCTCTTCCTCCATTTGTACATCAAATTGATGCACGACCTCCTCCTCCTCCAATCGCTAATGTTCTAGATTTTTTGTTAAACAAATATGCTCCCCTGGCATTACCTCAAGTGCTGAATGATATGCCACAGGATTATTTGAAGATCTTGCCCAGATTCGCTGGGGAAAATGAAATTGATGCTCAGAAACATCTTGAGACTTTCTGCTCTTTTGCAGAAAACTTCAATGTAGAACACTTGGACATAGTCTTAAGACTATTTGTGCAATATCTGGACGGTGAAGCCAGGAAATGGTTCAAGACATTGGGAAACCGTTCCATAGCCACCTGGGACGATATGGAAAATAATTTTCTCAGAAAATGGGGAGAAAAGAAGGATCACGGTCAGTGTCTTACTGAGTTCAATACACTCAAGAAGAAACATAATGAAGGGGTGTTAGAATTTATAAAAAGATTTAATAAGTTATATTTGAACCTCCCTGCAGATATGAAGCCTCATAAGAATGCTGCCAAAGTTGTTTTCATAGCAGCCTTTAACTTTGATTTCGGTTTCTCTCTCAGGGAAAGAAAGCCCGCCACCCTAGATAATGCACAGTCAGATGCTCTTGAGTTGGAGGAAATTTTGCTTCCACTGGAAAATTAAAAGGGAGAGATGAACAAGATACTAGAAGAAGGGGGAAAGAGGAGGTATCTACTTCAAATCGGGATAGAGACCCTGACAGGATGGAGGAAATAAGCAAGATGATTAAAAAGATGGTTAAGCTTGAATTGGAGGCCAAGAATGTAGCTCCTAAGAATTTTTAGAATACTCCAAATAGAGGTTACAATCCTCAGTATAGGAGACCACCATTGCAAATATTGCCAAGGGAAGCAAAGGAGAAACCAGATCAAGTGCCACACCCATTATACCTGGAAGGCCCAGTAGATGACTCCACTGAAGATGCTGCCTATGAATTGCAAGATGCAAATATTTCTTTCTCTAACAATGATGAAGTTGAATGCCCATTGCATGAAGAAGGAGAAGAGCTCAGAGACATAGAAGATGCAGAAATTGATCACTATTGCAAACAGTTTAATGATTCCATGCAAGCACATTTTAACAGAAAATATGATCTCAGATCTTGCAGGAAGAGAACTCGGACTCAAGAACATGAAGAAGAGCCTCCCCATAAGGAAGCGCCTGCTAAAAAGGAATCAACAATGTAGAAATTTACAGACAAAGGTAAGAGCCCTCTGAACAAACCTTTGCAGTCTAATGACCAAATTCCTTCTTCTTCGAAAGTAGTCACTCCTCCTAATGCTGAGTCCATATCAAAAGAAGTTAAACCTTCAACTGAAAATAAAGAGTAAAAAGAAGTTGTAATAGAAAATCCCCCTCCTGCTTTCAATTTTCAAAAAGAACTTGAGAAAGTCAAAATCCCAGTCCCTTTGACTGAACTACTGAAACAACCTGCATATCAATCTCAAGTCACTTCTTTATTATTCCCTCCTAAAGCACCAATAATTCCAAATAGTCTTAACCTCCAAGAAGAAAGACCCATGGTATTCTTTGGCCCACATGTCGAGGAGATAGACCCCTCTACTCCTCCTTTCTATGTGTCTCTAGTGATTCATGACTTGCTATTGCACAATTGTATGTTAGATTCTGGGGCTTCCCATAATCTTATGCCTATGTCTGTCATGGAACAAATAGCTTTACAAATCACACGCCCATACAAAGACCTATATTAATTTTATTCCAAAAGAGTTAAATGCTTGGGGATGATTAAAGATTTAGTGGTCAATCTGGCCCAAATTCCAGCAAAAAGTGTAGTAATGGACATTGTGGTGGCTGACATCCCAGCCCACTTTGGCATGCTGCTGTCAAGGTCTTGGGGAAAAAATATTGGTGGGTCACCTAAGATGGATTTAACCTATGCCACTATCCCTGTTTTTGGTGGTCAGGAGAGGAGGTTGTACAGAGAGACCAGATTTTTCAAGATGGTAACTAAGGCTGATGGCTCTATCAATTCGCCAGTCTCTGGTAAGGAAGGAGATTTTTCATGCTTAATTCTTGAAGAAGATAAAGAATATGCTCATGAGCCATCCTTCTGTCAAATCAAGACTGAACAGCCTTTAGAGAACCATGAAGCTGGAATCTGGACATTACATTTTGATGGGGCAAATTATAAAGAAGGTAATGGAGCAGGAGTACTATTAATTTTCCCTGCAGGTAATTGGGTCCCACTGTCCTTCAAATTGGAATACGAGGCTACTAATAACATAGCCGAATATGAAGCACTATTGTTAGGATTGCAGACGGCCAGGAGCATGGGCATACAGAGTTTAAAGGTCCTGGGAGACTCTGATCTGGTGGTCAGACAGGTCAGAAATCAATGTAAAACTAAACATCCACGACTGAGAGCTTATAGAAACGAAGTATGGGACATGGTGGAGAATTTCTTCTCAGCATTTAACATCCAGTTCATGCCCCAGGAGCAGAATAGAATGGTAGATTATCTCGCTATGGTTGCCAGTACATTCTGTCCTCCTCAGAACCCTCTCTTGAGGTATGAAATTGAGGTACATTATAGACCATCAATCCCAGATAATATTAAGCACTGGTAGGTATTTGAAGATGATGAACAGATGAAGAGATTCTTGGAAACAGTGGGAGAATTTTCTAATATGGAGATTGATGGTTGTGAAGAAGATGAAGCTAAGAATGTTTTAGAAAATAATTGGGAAGAGAAGATGGCCGGCAGTAAAGTGTTGCAGCTGAAAGGAAATGTCATCCCTAGAGGGTTGGTGCCTCTAGAAACATTATTTGATAAAAATGATGTCCCTTTCCATCCTAGTAAAGTGGTTGTTGAGGAGGTAAATCCCCTCTGCGGACAGAGGCGATCCCTACTAGCCCAACAGGGGTCTAGCAACAAACAAAAAATGTCATGACGCAGGTTCCTAATTACGAATGAAAAGGCTGGAGATAGAAGCCTACCTGGATTCCAACGCTAGGATCTGAAGAAGAAGCGTCCCCGTTCCTCAGCCTCGGCAGATCACAATCCCTCCACGATCTCCGCGAATGAACACCTGCACACAGAAGAAACGAACAGATACAAGCATAGAAACCAGCATACGTAACTAAACATCAGTCAGAAAGGACATTACTCGCATTAACATGATGGAAAACGAAGTGGAACCATAATCATAATCATCTATTAAATAACCAGCGAAGAAAGATTACAACCAAGTTCTGACGTCGCGGTCTCCTTCGGACGGGTCTCCAGTAGTCCACGTCTCACAAAGCTTGCCAAGGAAAGGGAAAACCTCTCCAGAGTCTCGTGACAATGGTCTCCTTACTTGAGTCAACCTTAAGGGAAAGAGAGGGTGCTTTACAACACAAAGGCTCTTGGGAATATGGAGATTCAGAGCTTAGGCACTTCAAGACTAGCTTGCCATTGATTTGAGCAAGCTTTTATAGATGGGGAAGGAGGAGTTGGGATCCCTATTATTATGGGATTGGCCCTATCAATAAGGAAAGTTCCATGGGAGGTGGAAAAACCACTCCCCTCCATAGAACTCCCGCAGCCAACCTCCCAACTCAAGATAGGTGATGTTTTGTGAATTTGTTAGAATTCAACTTCCGCCATCCATATTAAAAAAAAACTCCCAAATTGGGTGGCACGATCACGGCTCTATGACAGAGCGCCAGGTGGCGCGACCTCTTTGCATTAATTTCCCCATTGGCGCGAGTACTGAACTGCTTGCCCGCGCCAATGCTAAAAGGGCTGTTTTTTATGACTTTTGCAAGGAGATGTCTCAAGGGCAAATGAAGCTCATGTTCAGAGGGATGCATTGATGATGTTTTCAAGGCATGACAATGTCCACAGGTCACAGAATGGGTCCTCCATTGTGCGGGATGGGGAATGGTAAGGACGGTGACAAATTACTGTGTAACAGATGCCCCCTAAAGTATGAGGCCCGAGATGGAGAGGGGTGAAATGCTTTACGAGAACATGTTCAGCTGAAAGCCCGCCGTCGGAAAACCTGCGCAGAAAGATACAACTGATATCTCAAGTACATGATGTATAAGTGGTATGGACGCAGCCATCCGAAACAGAGTATGATATAATCTGGATCCAGGGTATGGGCGCAGCCATCCAACTAAGATCAAATAAATAGACTCAGGTATGGTCGCAGCCATCCAATCAGTGAGTCATGTACATAGTGATAATAATCCACAATCGCAGCCTGGATTACAACAGACACAATCCAGGGTCTTGCGCTCCATCTCGACCCAACAAAGTACAAGTTCATGCATGTGAATATGTGAGCTGAAGTCGAACATGCAAGAACATCGTCGGATTACCAGCCAATGATGAAAGCCGTTAACCGACGCGAGAGAAACCACCAATAATGACAATGGTCCTCAAGGTACTATAGGTACAATCCACGGCGTGCGAATAAATGAACTGACGTCGAACACCCGCAGAATCACTTGATCGGAGGCCAATGATGTAAACCTCTCGTCGAATGCGACGAACCTGCCATTGAGGCATGCATGCTCCAAGGTACCAGAAGGAGTCTCTAGACCAACTTCCTGGATAATGAGTTGATGTCGACAGGAAGTGACCTTGATCGAAGGTGGGCCATAATGATTCCCACATCATCGACACGAGACAGAGAAACATAATGTTTTGTTGTGAATCAGGATCGTATGAGTAACAGAGGAGGGTTGATATTTGCAGAAGCCAACTTCTCTTGAACATATGAACGGCACGACAGTGGACTTGGCAGTATTTGACATCAACAGATCAGAGGTCATGGTGACGAGGCAGTGAACAGATGAGAGGTCAAAAGAGATTACCCAAACCCATGGACGCAAAGTGAAGCAACGAGATGAGATGTCCCCAACCCGACACGGATGCAGACAAGTGCCATGTTCAAGAGCGACATACTGCCGACGACAATGACGATGGTTCCATTTTTCCCCCACCATTTCTGGCGAGTACCCCAATTATTTTTGATAACAAGCTTGAAGGGGATAGCATATGCTTGCGATATAAGTCCGCCCTTCGTGCGAATCCATCCTAGTGCATTTAACGAGTCCTAGGAAGGAGGAACTCGGAGAACGTAATTTCGACTATATCCGATGTCATCGGGGTTTAACGAGTCTGACAAAGGAAGAACTCGGTGTCTTTTCATGTTTAGAGAGTTTGAAAAAAAAGCTGAAAATAAAACTCCACAAGTTCCTTTTCGTAAATAGTTCCCCATATCCGAAAAGGTAGAAAACAATATCCGGGAAAACCTCCTAGTCGCGATAGGCTAGGGTATTCATTTTTCGTAATCAATCCATCCCAGCCCGAAAAAGGGTTAAACTTATACTGGGTGGATGTCGATTCGTGTCCATTTTAACGAGATCGAAATGACAAGGGCCTCGGCGATCTTTTCATATTTAGAGAGTCAGAAAAGAGCTGAAAGATGACTCCACAGTGCCTTTTTCGTGTATTTACCGAGTCCGAAAAAGTATAAAATACAACTCGTGTCCATCTTTTTAAGTCGCAAAAACCTGCTGCTGCACATACCAAGCAAGCGTAAAATCCATTTTCGACATAACATATGCAAATATTTGACAAAAATAACTTTTAAAGCTCATTTAACGTCGAAAAGTTATAAATATGTCTAATTGGTAAAAAATGAAATTACTTTTTACTATTTACCTTGTGGAAAGCAACAGTGGTCCTTTTGGAACAGAATCTTCTGACGGTGATTGCGACCAATCCAGGCAACCATTCAGCTTCTCGTCTATCACAGGTAATAGGAGCTCCTTAGCCCTTCATTTCCATACATTTTTTAATGGTTTTCCTTTAGAAATCAACTTTGTGTGGCCACTTTTAAAATTTTAGGGCCGGGCCCAGTGGCGCGAGTATCGGGCACGGACCCGCGCCACTGAGCTCTTTTTACTAAAGGGCTCGCGCCACATGGCGCGACTGTTAGCAAAACAGCCGCGCCAGCGGCTGAACCTAATTTTTCGCCTAAAATTCTGGTATTTACACCAAATTTCTTGAAATTTGAAGCTCACCAAAGATCTAATCAGGGGTTTTTGACCATATGAATGAAGATAACCACTCAAAATGGCAATCGAGTGGAAGGAACGAGAGCACGGAGATGAGGATGAAGAGGCCATGCAAAGCCAAGCTTGCATGAACGCTCTAAGAGACTGTGGATTGAAAAAGTTCTTCCTCACGCCATGTTTACGAGCTCAGCCCGAGCTCCTCCAATATCTAATCAGCATCTGGGATGAAAATGAACAAGTGTTCAGGCTACGAGACCAGGTGTTAGAATTGGAGGTCACTGACATTTATTTCATTACTGGATTGTCCTGTAGAGGTCCAATTCCTGTACTGACTGGGAGCAGACCATCAGGGGAAAAGATGGAACAGGTAATGGCACAGGTGTGCCGAGGGGCACAAACAGGATCAGGCAGCAAGAAGGTATACATCTCCACCATCCCTGATCTAGCACTGAGAGTAGTTCTCCACACCATTACGCAGGCTGCTGGGTCGCAGGCTCCGCACGAGGCCACGAAGACTCAACTCCTGTTAGCCTCAGAATGCATGGGTCCCCGACTGTATGATTGGGCAACAACTGTGACCATCAATATGAAAAGACAGCTCACAAAGTGCAAACGGGGGAAACTGAAGCAGTTTGGGTATGGTTCCATCTTGGTATCGTTCATTCTGGAACGCATACCAACCTTCCAGGGCCAAGAGGCCCATGTGGCGAGTCCGGTACCACGAGAGCCGCGAATGGCTCGCTGGGCAGCACTGATGCCCAGATCTGGAGGTGGCCAACAGATGTCCTGGAGGCCAGAGTTCTTTAGGTGGCTACGGCGCCAACTGATCGTCGTGGAAGATTGGCCCTATTCGGGAACTGACTTTACCGGAGACCCAGATCTCCCACTACCAGAAGGAGACGACTGGGACGAGGAGCTGGGTAAGACCTCATATTTTGATTTTATGTTTATATGTTTTTTTTTGTTAATACACATTCGTCTTGACACAATTATATATGCATGCAGATGTAGGACCTGAGAGACCAGCCGGGATGTCTCCCATCTCCCGGAGGACACAACTCGCCCCTGAGATCCAGGGGGAAGGCACCGGAGGAGAGGAACTAATCCAGAACCTTGAGGGGATTTCCCATGGGATCTCAGACTATGCCCGACTATCAGATGTACCGATGGCATACCAGTGCCATACGGTGGGAGTTCCGAACCGGATCCACCGAATTCTGAGGCGCCTAGTGCGTGCAGTGACGTGCTATCATGAGCACCATGCGGATTAGTCTCTAGGATTTAGCCACACCTATTTTTGGAGAGACACAATGTCTCAGGATGTATTAAGACAATTATGTATATTTTTTGAGTTTTATGTGACACACTCTATGTAAACATTTCGATATCTATATATATACATATCTATTTCTGGATGAGTCTTTCTTTACATGTGATGATGATTATAAATTGCGCAAATGTCTGTCTAATACCAAATTTTCTACTGCATCTGTTAATGTATTCAAATGCCTGGGTATATGATGATATGTAATGTAGTCAAAATTCCTTTCCAGTAATCGAATACGCAAATATAGACGTAAGATGGACGGGTTCCTTACCGAATAGTGTCCGTTCAGCTGTAACACTACAAGTTGTGAATCTAGGTACACGAGCAATTCACGGATACCAAGGTTTACTGCCTCGGTTAATAATTCCAACACGGCACTATACTCCGCGATATTGTTCGTGGTATGTCCTAAACACACACCTTGCAGGTTAATCAACTCACCAGCAGGATCGTAGATTACCCAGGCTGCGGAAGACAGATTCCTGGTACTGCGGGAGGCACCATCCGCGAAACCAAAAAATGGATGAATAGACATCTGCACAACCAGGAAGACCCGATCAGCAGAAAGATGTTTACAAAGCACACCACACTATGCACACAAATGACAATCACACACCTATGCACACACACCACACCAAAAAATCACTTTAGGCGTAGTACTTCTTAAGGTACAACCCATTTCTGGGCTGCGCCAGTGGAACTCCTTCGTAATCTATAAGCTCGTAGGCCCCATTTTTCAAAACGCGTTTTACTATATAGGGACCGTGCCACATAGGCTGGAGTTTACCGGCTCCAAGCTTATCATGTGCTTGATCGTACAAGAGAACGAGGTCTCCTTCAATGAAAGAACGAGGAGAAATAGCTTGATCAAAATGAGTTTTGACCCTCTTCTTTTTTGCTTCGATGATCAAAGCAGCTAATCGACGGGTTTCATCCAATCGTTCGAGATACAGAAGACGTTCTTCCTTAGGGGAGGTATCCGGTAAGAGCTCCACAGCTAATTTAAGCGAAGGAATTTCACATTCAACCGGTAGAGTAGCTTCCAGACCGTACACCAATTGGAAAGGTGTGAACCCGGTTGCACTCTTAGCAGATGTTCGGTATGCCCAGAGAGCTGAGAACAGTTGGAGATGCCAACTGGATTTATGAATCCCAACCGTTCGCTGAAGCATGGTGACCATTGACCCACCACCGCTTCAACCCGACCATTCGCTTTCGAGGGTGGTGTCGAATACGTATTTAAGTTCATCACTGTCGGCATTCATTACCGCGGTAATCACTTAAATATACCATGATTCTATGACGATATTTGAGGAACCCCATCTGCAATAACCGTGTTTAATATAAACAAAGGCCGTTTTCCGGCCACCATGTAGGCACGCGCCACGAGCGTAGCGGAATACTCACGCATATACGCATGCCCCCCGGCCGAGTGAGGGTTACACGTCATAAAATCCACGCCCCATTTCGCAAAAGGGCCGACGGTAATAACGGGATGCAAAGGCAATGGTGGCGCGCGCATCTTGCGCTGAAAAATCTGGCACGGATGACATTTAGGGACTGCAGTGATACAATCCTTGAATATGGAAGGCCAGAAATAACCTGCCCTCAGAATCTTTTGGGCAGTAGCATATCCGGACATGTGTCCGCCACAGGCGCCACTGTGGCAGTCATTCAAGACTTTCTCAGCCTCCTCCAAGGTAAGGCATCGTCGGAGCACCGAATCTACTCCAATACGATATAAGGTATCTCCTACGATACGGTAGGGTTGGGACTGGTGCCGAATCCGACGGCGGGCAGCTTTATCCAACTCAGACCGAAATGTCGCGGTTTGAAGATACACTATGATGTCACCGTACCAAGGATCACGAGTATCAATAAGAAACAGCGTTTCGTCCTGTATATGATCTTCTGAGTGTGAAGGAACAGAGTCTGTAGGGAGAGAACATATCAAATCCGCGAAGACCAGTGATTTAGTTGACTTGGCAGTGGTGAACTCCAAGTCAAACTCCTGCAGGATGACGATCCATTTGGAGTACTTGCCCCCTAGTAATTGTCTAGAAAGAATATACATCATAGGGTTGCAGTCTGAAACCACTGTTATCGTACGCAAAAGTATGTAATGGAGAAAGCGTTGTACGGCATGTACTGCTGCTAAGGCCAATTTCTCGACATGTGCATAACGCGTTTTCGGGTCGAGAAGGTTCCGAGAGAGGTAATAAACAACATGTTCGTCACCGTTCTCGTCATCCTGCACCAAGACCATGGCGATGGTGCTTAATGCGGCGGCTAGATACAAAGTAAAGTCGCGGTGGTAGTTCGGAGGACGAAGCAACGGAGCATTGACTAGCAATGTCTTCAGCTTTTCAAAGGATTCCTGAGCAATTTCGTCCCAGTGAAAGGGAACATTCTGCTTTAACAAACGAGTGAATCCTTTGGCCACCTCGGCATAATTCGGGATAAAGCGCCTAAGAAAATTCTCTTTCCCTTGTAGACTCTGTAACTGATACAGGGAGGAGGGTGATGGGAGATTTATGATGGCCTCAACCTTTAGAGGGTCAAGGCGAATTCCATCTTTCGAGACTATAAAGCCTAAAAGACGGCCAGAATCAACGCAGAAGACGCACTTATGAGGGTTGAGCCTGATATTGTAGCGTCTGCAACGAAGGAATATCTGGTGGAGATGCTCAGGATGGTCTTCTCGCTTACCCGAATGGGCTGGAAAGTCATCCAGATAAGGCTAGACAATATGGCGAATATCATGAAAAGCGTAGGACATCGCACGCTGAAACGTGGCGCCAGCATTTTTTAAGCCGAACGGGAGTTTTTTGTACGCGAAAGTGCCCCACGGACAGATGAATGTGGTCTTATGTTGATCCTCAGGTGCAATATTGATTTGGTTATAGCCTAAGAAACCGTCCATTAAGGAATAGATCTCACTCCCGGCACATTCGTCGATGATCTGGTCGATGAACGAAGAGGGATAATTATCCTTAGGACAGGCGCGATTGATATCGCGATAATCCACACAGACTCGAATTGTACCCTGCTTTTTATCAACAGGGACGATATTGGACACCCATTCTGTAAGGGGGATAGGATAAATAAAACCCGCGTTCATAATTTTTTCAACTTCTGCCTTGATGGCGGCGGCTTTCCGAGGATGCATGGGACGTAAGCGTTGGCGCACGGGTTTCGCACCTGGGTAGGTTGGAATCTCATGCACGACAATACTCGAATCAATTCCCGGCATTTCCTCGTAGGACCATGCGAAAACATCTCGGAATTCTTTGAAAAGCTCTGTATAGACTTGAATCTCCTCGGAAGAACAAGTCACACCCACATGAATGTTCTCAACAATCCCCGGTTTAACGGAGATGTTGATTGGAATAGTTTGAGTAATGTTACTCAGATTACCCTCCGAAAAGACCTCGTGCATCAAGATCGGTGTTTGAAGAGGAGGGGAAGGAACCTGAGTAGCATAGCGCTCTAGACAGTCAGTCATTGCCCCCAAGCTAGGCATAAACGAGGAACGATGATGCCCATCGCCCCAGGGTAGCTCCTCCAGAGACATAGTTTCAATGATAGCCTCATCTGAGGGAAAAATCTCTCTAAGAGGATCAGGCGAATCAGCCTGACCAAGCCAGGGGGATTGTGAGTAGATGTCAAGAGCCATGCTCATCGGAGCATGCTGAGGAGGTGGAGGGTCCGATGCGTCAACAATCTCACAGTAGCTGATCTCTACTGGCGTTAAAGGCATGGATTCTCCAAACTCATATACCTGCTCAGGTGCAGGAATAAGCCAGGGGTCATCAGTCCTGGACAACATGTTGACTTGAGCGGTATTCGGTGGCGGTGCGGGGAATACACCCATGAGGACTGGGTCTTTGAAAAGACCAGGTCCTATGCTGTCTGGGGGATTCAGAATTTGATCCACGTATGGCACGTTGTTCTCAGAGCTAGAGGTGAAAAATGACAACTGATCTACCGTGACAATCTTGCCCTCATGGGGGAACTTAATGAATCGAAAGACAATAGACGGCACGCAGAGCATGGCATGGGTCCAGCTGCGGCCAAGAAGTATATTGTAGTTGAGTTTAGCGTCAACCACTTCCACTTCTACGTTGACAGTTTTTCCCTGTAATGTGATCGCAAGACTCTCGAGAACTCCCAGGGGTTTAGACTCTCGACCATCAAATGCCTCAAGGGCATTGGGAGATGATGACAAGGCTGGAGAGCCAATGGCCTTCCAGCAGGCGGAGGACATAACGCAAGTAGATGCACCCTCATCTACGACGGCCCTATGAACGTTCAGACCGTTAATCCCGACTTGAATGACCAAAGCAATTTGATGTGGAAGCCGGGGAGTAAAATTCTCCAGATCAAAGGTGAGAAGGCTTGAGTCGGCGGGATCGATACCACCGATGGCAGACAGTAAAGCCTTCCGTTGTGAAGGACAACTTTGAAGAACCTCAAGTGCAGACATGGCACATGGCGCCTGTGCCAGATCCTCAACGATACTGTAATGTTGAGCGGCACGAGCATTTGGATTGTACGAGGATCTCCGAAGAACACCCTTGGGAGGTGGCTTCACAACGGGTTCGAGAGTCGGCTTCTCGATTTCCAACGGACCAGAAACAGGTGGGGGAGGCGGCCCTTCCGCAACTGCCTTCCCAGGTGCCTACTGCTGACTGTTGTAATCCTTTGATCGTGTAGTGATAGTGATAGGTGCATTGGTCTTCATCATGAAAACCTGAGACCCAAACGGTGCAGATGATGAGCCCTGTTCGACCATCTGGGTCTGCTGAGATGGAAATGGCTCTTTTAAAACAGCCGGAGTTCCTTTTGAGCCTTTAAGAAGTTGACTAACTTCGGATCGTCGTGGACAATCCTTAGAGTAATGGTCACCTTCACGGATGAGGCAAGGGAATTTCGGCTTACGTTGGGAGCCATCCTCAGTTCGAGTTTTAGATTCCGGTTTTGGGGCATCAGATTTTGATTTGCCTTTGCCCTTCTTCTTCCCCTTGGAGGATTTGTCCGCAGGATTGGCCTGAACGGCGTTCACCTCCGCGGTTTTACCAGAATCAGATGAGGGGGAATTAGCAGAGGTATTGTTGGAAGAATTAGCCTTCTGCTTCCCATTCGAAGACTTCTTCGAATTTTGAGAAACGGAACCAATGACACCATCCACCGTAGGGGTAGGCGGGGCCTTTGTGGCTCCGGGTCGTGGAGCATCAGGCAGGATGTCATAAAGCGTGCCAGATTGCGAATAAACAAGATCCAGGTACTGGGCACGCGCGATAGCTTGTTCCTCTGTCACACACGCTCCCATCGCGATATCCTGAGCGATTTTATTGACAAAGGAGGTGGTGAACCAGTGAGTCAAAATCTGATCAGGTATGTGAAACTTGATCAGTCGACGACGGCGCCGCCATTCATGGATGTGATCCGAGATGTGAGTGGCCGAGTCCTGCTTCAGGGAAGACAGGAGGTGCGTCCCGGTCTCATACCGGACTGGTAACTGGAAATGCGTGAGGAAAGCCATAGCTAACGAGTTGAAATCCTGAAAAATACCACGGGATAGCTCTATGTGCCACTTAGCAGCAGCTCCTGTTAAAGTACGCTGGAAAAGACGTAGACGAATCGAATCGTCGGTCCAAGAGTTAGACGAACACCAGAGGTGATACGTCATCACATGCGCCTGGGGGTCTTCTCCAGCTTTGCCCTCAAACTTGGGACAGTCACCTGGTATCTTGGTTGGAACCGGAGGCCAATATGGATTATGTGCAATCGGATCATTGGTCAATTTCGAGACGTCCGGTAGTTCCAAGGTAGCCAGGAACGGAAATGGAGCGTTAACTACCATGCCCGTCCCAGGATAAGGTCCGGTACCTGTGCTCCACGATGGTTGTGAATATCCCTGCCCCCATGGGTTCTGTCCCTGAGGATTCTGACCGTAAGGGGCATAGTTCATATAACCAGACTGATTTGGCTGCTGGTAACCATAGTGCGGGGTTTGATAACCAGGTTTCGGGCCCTGATTAGGTGTCTGCCCTGCATAAGCAGCGTTTGGATTTGGCTGCTGAGCGTAGGTAGAACCGGGTGGAGGAGGAGGATACTGAGAGCCTCCAGAGTGGTTATAGTTCGGTTGAGACTGACGATGAGGATAATAACCACTCTGAGGATGAGTAGGCTGCTGATAAGTGGAACTCTGCGGAGCCTGGTACGTAGGGCGCAGCTGTTGATTTGGCTGCGGCATTGAATGAACAGGCTGTTGAGCAGAGTGAACGGAATGAGAGGGCTGCCCTGAATGAACAGGTTGACCCGAATGAGGGGGCTGGCCTGAATGAACAGGCTGGCCCGGGTGACCAGGCGGTGTTGGTTGCGCAGGCTGACCTGGTTGTAAGTGAGCCCCAGGTTGTGCCGGATGGGTCGGATGGCCTGGAGGCGGAACACCGGGCTGTACCGGATGAGCCGGTTGCCCTGGTGGAGGAACAGGACCAGGTGCTTGCTGGAAACCAGTTTGACCTGAAGCAGAACCATAGGGTGGTCCTGGCTGATATGCAATGTTAGAAATAGCAGGATACTGCGGTTGCATTGGTAAAGACGGCTGGATTTTCCCCCCAGGACCATAGGTCTGTCCCGGTTGATACCCTAGCTGAGGTTGAGCAGGCTGACCAGCAGGGCTATAATATGGTCCTTGCGGATTGTATAATGGCCCTTGCTGGCCCGCAGGGTAGCCTTGGACGGGTTGTCCCTGTGGGTCATACAAATAGCCAGGTTGGCCCGCAGGTTGGCCCTGAAAGGGTTGTCCCTGCGGGTTGTAAGCCTGGTTGTATGGTAAACCTTGAGCATATAGATAAGCCTCAGGAGCAGGAAGGCGCAAAACCTCCCCATGCTCGTCAAACTGACCTGGGAACATATACACGGGAGTGCCATCCTGTGCATAGTGCGAAAAGAAGGATCGATAAGGATCCTGGGGAATTTGTCCAGCTCCGGCGTTCGGCTGCTGTAAAAACAACCGATACTCCTCCGGAGAGATATTCTCCGGTATAGCAGTAGCTAGGTAAATTTCCTCCGGAGTTGGCCCAGCCCTGGTAGCAGATGCTGAGACAACAGCAGAAGAGGCAGCCACACAAACAATGGGCCGAACGGGAACAGAAGTGACGGGCGTCGAAGGGGACACCCCGGGTGTAGTGGCAGCTGGTCTCGATGCGGGAGATGATATCCCCATAGAGGCAGCAGCTGAAATGATCTGACCCAGAGATCTGTATCCCTGTGGCAAAGAAGGACTGGCTGACGATGTGGTAGCCAGCTCGGAACCGTCTCCCTCAAACAATCTACGAGGGATGCGCTGATAGTCATCAGACCCCGGAATTTCCTCACCAGAATCACTCATGGTTGATCCTGTCGTTAAATCACGCAGAAGACGGCGAGGACTAGGAGGAAAAACAGCAGCAACAAACGGTGAACCCGATGTAAGAGAAAGGAAATCAGCTCCTAATCTCAATTCGGACACAGGGTCCGAAAAGGGCCAATTGAACTCAACTGGTCCTCCAAAGGGTTGCTCGGCGAGAACCGGTCCCCCGTCAGGAAACTCGGAAACAACAGGCTGCTGTGGTTCAACAGAAGGCTCAGAAGCTTCTGAAGAATCGTTCGTGTAAGGACTACCAGTAGACGAAACCGATGGTTCCGCCACTGTGGAAAAAGACTAAAAGAAAAGGGCACACACACACACACGAGCTGAAAATGAGTTAAGACACACGCTCAAACGGTCAACAAGCAACGTCTAAATAGGTGTGAAATCGTGGGCGATTAATTTTACCACATTGGAAAGTAAGAAATTCTACCGTTTCATGTTTCAAGAGTCGAGAAACGATAAAAAGATGACTCTATCTCTTTCGGAGTTGACACAAGCGTGAAAGGACAAGCGCTTGACGGTCTTTTCAAGTTTAGGGAGTCAGAAAAGACCAAATGACTGCTCAGGAAAAACTAGGCACAAAGGGTGTACCAAATATCCGTGAACTGCAATATACACCTTGGTTTCAAAAAAATGAAACAAAAATCGACCAAGGACTTTCCGTACGTGCAGGTAGTCTCCCCGAATGCTGTGTTCGGTGTATCACGGGTATAGGGCGGCAGACTCGGCTTCCTGTGGATAAAGGATTGAAAACCTATAGGGGTCTCCCTTTATATACGTGACGGTACGGGGAGTAAAGTCCGTACTAGCGCTGTCTAAAGCCAACGGGCGAACGACAGCTGCTAGGTTTAACGACGCCGAAACACGTCTCTAGCCTAGACCTTCTAAATATGTTTCGTTAAGTTCCAATGCTGCCTTAGGTTAATTGAATAAATTTTACAGTTGATCTTCAATTAAGTTTCAATTTCCAGGCCCTATCGTATGTAGTGTCTCCTAAATGCAAAGCTATATGCCACAATGCAACATTTCATTCGATGAAAACTAGTTAAGAAGAGTTGAGAGCTTTAACACAAACAAATGAACGGAAACCAAACAACGAGCTCTATAATGTAACTAATGCAATTGACAACTTTTCATTCAAAACACTAATCACTAGCGATATGGAAAAGATTACAATTTGCACTAATTAACAAAAGCAAAGAGATTTTTTTTTTTTTTTTGATTTTCAATGTTTAATGGCTAACATGCACTAATCAAACTTGAAAACAAATGGAGCAATTTGAGAAACGATATTCAAGAGAGCGAAACAAACACATTTCACTCAACCAACACAAGCAATCAGATCCCAAATCGACCGAAGTCTCTCAAAGCAAAGAAGAGACTCAAACGCTTCCAATGGACTGTGTGATCTAGGTCCGAAGCAAGCCCAAACGAGTTTCGAATGAAGCAATGAACAATCACCCGAAAATCGCAATGACACAATGAACAACTACTTGGAGAATGTGGAGAATCAATCAGATAGTTGACGGGACAATCCAAACACCAAAACTCCCAAGGAGGGCTCGATGCACTAAGCCACTAGATGACCTAGGGCTTGGAAAGTGAAATCGGTAGATAAAAGCAAACAACCCAAGGACAGAGGTGAATTCCCAGCCAAACAAGACTCCAACACACTCAGGCAGTCGGAAAATCAAGAAGAAAAAACACTGGTCAACTTCAGAGAGCTCAGGAATGAGAAATCTCAAAAAACTTACAGGGGTGGCGCGACTGTAAGAGTGAAACTGGCGCCAGAAGGCGAGTGGCGCGGGTTGTACAAAGGCAACATGCGCCAAGTGGCGCGACTGTCGGGTTAAAAACCACGCCAGTCGAGTTTCTCAGCAAAAAATTAAAAATAAGCCACTCCAGAAACAGACCAATGCAAGCTAAGCAATCCAAGAAGCAAAAACACACAAAAAATCCAACCCAGAAGGTTCATTAAGCAAGGAAAAGCAAGATACAAACGGCAAGGCAAGAAAAAGACTCCAAGTCGTTCAGTCTGCAAACCAAACCGGAGATCGACTGAAGTAGCGTTGATCTACTCCGCTAATGCTAGGCAGAAGCGTTTCGAAGGCTATCTGGCTGTACTTCAGACTCCGTCTACAGTTTACAAATCAAACAACAATCAAACACCAAGCTGGATCCCCAGCGGAGTCGCCAATTTGTTGAGGAGGTAAATCCCCTCTGCGGACAGAGGCGATCCCTACTAGCCCAGCAGGGGTCTAGCAACAAACAAACAATGTCATGACACAGGTTCCTAATTATGAATGAAAAGGCTGGAGATAAGAGCCTACCTGGATTCCAACGCTAGGATCTGAAGAAGAAGCATCCCCGTTCCTCAAGCTTGGCAGATCACAATCCCTCCACGATCTCCGCGGATGAACACCTGCACATGGAAGAAACGAACAGATACAAGCATAGAAACCAGCATACGTAACTAAACATCAGTCAAAAAGGACATTACTCGCATTAACATGATGGAAAACGGAGTGGAACCATAATCATAATCATCTATTAAATAACCAGCGAAGAGAGATTACAACCAAGTTCTGACGTCGCGGTCTCCTTCGGACGGGTTTCCAGTCGTCCACGTCTCGCAAAGCTTGCCAAGGAAAGGGAAGACCTCTCCAGAGTCTCGTGACAATGGTCTCCTTACTTGAGTCAGCCTTAAGGGAAAGAGAGGGTGCTTTACAACACAAAGGCTCTTGGGAATATGGAGATTCAGAGCTTAGGCACTTCAACAATGAATGTGCCATTGATTTGAGCAAGCTTTTATAGATGGGGAAGGAGGAGTTGGGATCCCTATTATTATGGGATTGGCCCTATCAACAAGGAAGGTTCCATGGGAGGTGGCAAAACCACTCCCCTCCATAGAACTCCCGCAGCCAACCTCCCAACTCAAGATAGGTGATGGTTTGTGAATTTGTTAGAATTCAACTTCCACCATCCATATTTAAAAAACAACTCCCAAATTGGGTGGCGCGACCACGGCTCTATGACAGAGCGCCAGGTGGCGCGACCTCTTTGCATTAATTTCCCCATTGGCGCGAGTACTGAACTGCTTTCCCGCGCCAATGCTAAAAGGGCTGTTTTTTATGACTTTGGCAAGGAGATGTCTCAAGGGCAAATGAAGCTCATGTTCAGAGGGATGCATTGATGATGTTTTCAAGGCATGACAATGTCCACAGGTCACAGAATGGGTCCTCCATTGTGCGGGATGGGGAATGGTAAGGACGGTGACAAATTACTGTGTAACAGTGGTAGAGGAATATCAGGTAGAAGATCTGAATTTGGGTACTGAGGTTGAGCCCAAAATTGTAAAATTATCCAAGAAGGTCCCAGAGGAATATAAGGAAAAATACTTGAAATTATTTCAGTCATACAAGGATGTATTTGCATGGTCCTATCAAGACCTTAAAACTTTTGATATTAGTATAATGCAGCATAAAATTCCTCTGAAGGAAGATGCAAAACCTTATAAGCAGAAGCTTAGACAGATAAATCCTCTCCTGCTTCCCTCCATTGAAAAAGAAATCAAGAAGCTGCTAAAGGCCAAAATAATTGTACCATTGAGGTACTCAGAATGGGTGGAAAACCTTGTCCCTGTTCGAAAGAAGAATGGAGAAATAAGCTTGTGTGTGGATTTCAGGAATTTAAACAGAGCATCTTTAAAAGACAATTATCCACTCCCCAAGATGGTATACATTCTGCAGAAAGTAGTGGGAGCTTCTAGGATGTCAATGATGGATGGATTTTCTGGTTATAATCAGGTGGCTGTACTTCCAGAAGATCAAAAGAAGACTGCTTTCACCACACCATGGGGAACATTTATGTATGCCAGGATGCCTTTTGGATTGATTAATGCAGGGGCTACCTTTCAGAGAGCGATAGACATTGCTTTCGTTGGGGCGCGGGATAAATTTTTAGTGGTATACCTTGATGATATCACAGTGTTTTCAAAAGATGATGCTGAGCACATTGAGCATTTACGTAGAACTTTTGAAAAATGCAAAAGGTATGGTCTTTCTCTCAATCCACAAAAGTATTTATTTGCATTAGAAGAAGTCAAGCTTTTGGGGCATAACTAAAGATGGGGTAAAGATAGACCCCAAAAGGGTAGAGGTTATAAATAGAATCCCTCTCCCCAGAAATAAGAAGGAAGTGCAAGTATTTTTAGGCCGGATAAATTTCCTGAGGATATTTATTCCTAACTATGCTGAGATAGTTAGGCATATAACTGATATGCCGAAAAAGAATAATGAAGTAAAATGGTCTCAGGAATCTAGAGAAGCATTCACCAGGATAAAACAGGCATTTTTTGAAGCTCCTGTACTAGCTGGGCCAAATTATACTAAACCATTTATGATCTTTTCTTTTGCATCACCACATACAGTAGCGGGAGTGTTATTACAAAAGAATGAAGAAAGATATGAGCAGCCTATTGCCTTTTTCAGTCAGGTGCTCCATGATGCAGAACTGAAATATAATATATTGGAGAAACAGGCCTATGCCCTGGTGAAATCCCTCAAAGCTTTCCGTATGTATATTTTGCAGTCTCACATCACTACATTTGTGCCTACTATAGTTGTAAAGGATATCCTTGTTCAGGGAGACAGTGAAGGAAAAAGGGGAAGGTGGATTGCAAAAATACAGGAGTATGATCTAGATATCCATCCTACCAAGTTGATCAAAGGACAGGGGCTTGCAAAAATTCTATCCGAATTAAACTATCAGGCTCTGGGAATGAATTTGACCATGATAGCAAATGAAGAGTATGAAAAAGAAAAAGAGCAGTAAGGGATGGAGATGGCTACTCCGAAAGTACACATGAAATTTCTCACCAGTCCTTGGTACAAAGAAATAGTAGAATATCTTTTGACACTCAGCTGTCCTCCAAGTTGTGATAAGGCAAGATACAGAACATTAAGGCCAAAATCACAGAAGTATATAGTTGCTAATGGCCAGCTATATTGGAGGGATCCCTCAGGCATTCTACTCTTGTGCCTCACAGAGGATGAAGTAGAAAGTATAATGATGGAATTTCATGAAGGAATATGTGGAGGACACTACAACTAGAGGGCTACAGCTCATAAAATATTAAAGGCTGGTTTCTACTGGCCTAAATTATTTGGAGATGTTTTTGTTTGGGCTAGAGCATGTGATAAGTGTCAAAAATTTTCTGAAAGACAAAAGTTACCAGCTCTACCCTTGATTCCAGTTCATGTAAATGAACCATTCCAGCAGTGGGGAATAGATTTTATAGGTGAAATCCACCCACCCTCAAGTGGACAGCATAAATGGATATTAACAGCCACAAATTATTTTACAAAATGGGTGGAAGCCATACTTGCAAGAAATGCTACAGATGTAGTAATCATAAAGTTTGTGGAAGAAAACATTATATCAAGATTTGGTTGCCCTGCTAGGATAGTGACTGATAATGCACAGGCCTTCAAATCTGCAAAATTTGTAAATTTCTACCAACAGTATAATATTCCACTAAATCATTCCACAGCCTACTATCCACAGGGAAATGGCTTGGTAGAATCTTCTAACAAAACTTTAGTAAGGGCCTTGAAGAAAACTATAAATGAAAATCAGAAGAATTGGGATTCCCAATTGAAGTTTTCTCTATGGGCGAATAGAATCACCAGTAAGAGAGAAACCGAGAAATCTCCATATGAATTGGTATATGGACGAGCAGTAGTGTTTCCTGTGCAGCTGGATTTACCAGTGGCACGTTTTATGCAAGAAAGTTAGGAGGAACCTCATGATATGGTCAGGAGAATCAATCAATTGATAGAATTGGAGGAAACAGGAGGTCAAGTAAATCAGAGATTAACAGAATATCAGGAGAGAATGAAAAACATCTTTGATCAGCATGCAAAAGACAGGAAATTGCAGGTTGGTGATCTAGTACTCAGATGGGATATCCGGAGGGCTGAAAAAGGAAAGCATGGGAAATTTGATCCCCTGTGGTTTGGTCCTTTCAAAATAGTGGAACAGAGAGGCAATAATACTTTTATGTTGGAAAACTTACAGGGCAATCTGCTTGACACCCCTGTAAATGGCTAATTTCTTAAGCCATACTTTCGGTTTTGATTCAGGTTGGGAACGCCTGATGTATTATATTGTACATTAGTTTCCTTTTTGTTTTTGATTAAATAAGGCGTGTGCTGACATGTTATGAAGTAGAATGCAAAGGGACTGAATGGCAGAGCCATCTAAAAGAGTATCTGAAGGTCTGCAGAGTTCTCGACACGTTCAGGGATGAACGCGCCATCCCCAGTTGGAGCCGATGTTATCCATCTCAGCCCCCATTAAAATTTTTGGCCATCAACCCCTCCTGAACCTTTCAAATTTCCTATTGCGGCTTAAGAAATTCATTTTTGCTTATCGTGCCTTAGGAAATTCTTAAGCCGCAATAGGAAATTTCCTATTGCGGCTTAAGAATTTTTGGCCATCAACCCCTCTTGAACCTTTCAAATTTCCTATTGCGGCTTAAGAATTTCCCATATATGATTCTGTTGTGTATCTGGGTATCTGACCAAAGATAAGTAATATCTCCTTATATTTATTTCACCACACACACCTTCTGATATTCGATTTCTGTGGCATATTATTTGAATCGGCCCTCTTTACAGTAAATTGTCTCTTAACTGTCTGATGCTTTTGTGTTGGAGCTGTGCATCTTGTCTCTGCAACCTTACTTTCCTTGTGGCAGTTTCTGTAAGTTCTGGTCCCATTAAAATGAATTTCCTTGTTCTACAAGAGATAACAGGAGAGTTTTGGATTGACACCCCAGTTTTATGATACACTCCCTGCTATGATAAGGTGTCCTAGGCACTGGTCTATGGCAACTCTAGGCTGTCTCTAGGAGTGACAATTTATGTCAACAACACAAACCATCCATGCCATCTTAACTTAGGTACTATCGTAGCACTCTACATCTTCTTTCCAATGCCATAGGCCAGAGCTAATTTTAATTCTTCAATAAAAATTTATGCCCGATCTCCCACACTAGCCTAATTATGGGATAATTCAGTAGAGCTAATTTGTACGACATGCCACATGTCAATTCTTTGACCTTCACCTCTCAAATTGATACAAACAAAGCTAAATTCTATGAAAATTTGGGAAATTTTTACAGAATTCCAATCCGATGTCTGAAATAAAAGTTATGATGATTTTCCCTCGGTCCCCTGTTTGAGGTGAAATTTTAGAGCTTGAAAAAACCATAAATTCCACAAATCATATCTCCAAAGGTATTGCCAACCAAGGTCTAAAATTTTACCTTCTGTTCCCATAGATTTCAGATCAAATGGGTTTTTTTAGCTTCTAATCCTTCACATAAAAACAAATATAATGAAAATTCCAAGATGACCTGTTTGCATCAGCAAAACCCTGGAATCCAAAGCCTTGCTACCAAATATTATGGAACCAACTCATGAAATAGAAGAACGACAAGAAAGTATTTTTACTCAAAGGCTGCTAGAATAGTGAGACTTGTAGGCTAGTAGTACTTAGTTAGCAGTTATCTTCCTATAAAGCTTAATGAAGCATATATAATATATATATATATATATATATATAGATATATGGATTTTGATATATGTTATATATAAATGACTTAGATATAAGACTCTTCGAGGAAGAAACCTCCTTTACATTACATAAATGAATAATTATTGGATGATACAAATGAGAAAACCTCCTTTCTATATATACGGGTTCAATGCGTCACAATATAATCGTAGTCGACATAATAATAACAATGTAAGGGTACAACAATAAAGATAATGGTCTTCTATGAGGCACAATAATAAAAATATGGGGACCACATGGGTACATCAATAACAATAAGGGGGCTATAATAGCAATAAAAATATGGGGATACACTAGTATTATAGGGACCTAACAAGATGCAACGGATGAACCAAGTGAATCAAGTAATAGGAAACCATGAGGTGTAAAAAATAATGGTTGAAATGTATCAATTAAAGAGGAAATTTTTTCAATCATATCATATTCAAGATTAAGATTATGTCCACTAATTTCATCTTGGGAAACCAAGGGATCAAAATTTACATCAAGCTCTATGAATGTGCCTAAAAATTCAAGGCTCCTATGGAAAACATCTTTATCATGGGAAGGAAATGACGGTGGAATAAGTGGATAAAATCAATACATGAGATTACTTTATTAAGTAATCAATACATTAGATTACTTTATTAAGTAAAGGAAAAGGAGGAGGAGAAGGAATGAAATGGAAATCAAATTCCTCTGATATTTAAGGTGCCTCATTAATAAGATGGTTTTTGAAAATAAAGTCTAGAATGTGGCTTGAAGATGATTCAAATTCAAATTGTTTAATAGAGCCCTAAACTAAATACTAAAAATTTTCACTCATGAAATCCCAATCCACATATTCCTTAGGGAACTCATAACAAAGATGATGACATTGATCAAGAAAATCTTCTAACAATTCATCATATTTCATTATAAGTCAATTGATCCTTTAATAAACATATTGATAAATGTACATGTGCAAAACTTGATGAAGCTCCTTGAAAATTTTCAATGATCAGATAGAAACATCTAGCAAGACGTGACACCATTTCTTAGTGTGAACTTTCAAAGCGAGGATGAATAATATATAAGCGAAATATTCATAATACACTTCATCAAAATTACTAAACTTAAGAAAATGAATTGTATTCTCAACTATATATGTTCCATTCTCGCCACTAAACTTAAAATTTAACAAGTCATGAATTATGCTGCGGGGATTGTAAGATTTCCACTTGTAGATAAACACCTTCAGATTATGATTTGGGAAGAATCAATTGAAGGTGATAGATTTAGAAAACAATTCATGGGATCATCTCTTCAGCTATCCCTCATTCTAGTGCCACTTTTTTATGGTGATGGAAATCGACTAACAAATGGGGTTTACTCGGTATGAATTCCCAACTAGACCTCACATCATTTGGAGTAGGAGCCCCATATCGATTATAGGCTCAACCACAAGTATTCTTAGAGATTTTCCTGGGATAAATTTATCAATATTGTAAGAAATTTGTAATTCCTCCTGGCCGAGGAGAGGAACCCAAAGGTAAACATAAACCACTATAAAACTAGAACTTAACCCTTCCAGCTTCAAAGAGGGCTCTCTCTATATGAATATTCAATAATTTAGGTTTTAGGCTAGGTATTAAGATAAGAGAGGAATATTATTTAATACATTGGTGGCAAGGGAGAGGGAAGATACATTGGGCATGGAGTCATATTAAGGAAATAATTTTCCAGTGAGAGGATGAAAAAATGAGGAATCTTCAAATAGGGGCAAGGTAGGAAATCCTTCTATTGTTTTTAATCAAATTCATTGTAGATATGGTGAGAAGAGGAATGGTGGAGTAATCATATAAATCATATAACTTAAGGATGAATTATAAATGTCATTAAGGAAAAAAAACATCAAGTGTTCAGTGAATTATAGAATAAAAATTTTCTTAACTAAAAATGAAGATATAACAAACAAGTGTGATTGTAACCAAGGAAATGTAGAAATTTGCTGAATAATGATTAATTATCCACCGAGACTAACCTGGTCACATACTATTTGAACTTCATACACAACACATAATCTCTTCCACTCAACTCAACTCAACTCAGATCATCACACATGCGGAAATAAAATCAAGCGATAACACATCAAATCATCATACACATTAACACAGTATGTATGGGGAAAGCTTATAGCTGAAAACCCCGCAGCTATTGTGTATATTATAATGGAGAAATCATGTAACAAAATCAGTACAATACTCCTCACAAGTACTCAGTACTTTCTCATACAGTTACCCACAATCTAGCTCAGTTTTGAACAGGTTACTGGTTCAAAACTCACCACTAATTTCCTTGCCTCTATTGCGTGTTTCAATGCTATGGGATGGCCTCTTTATATAGATAAACCACCAGCCTGAACTGCGCAATCCTCATGGGCTTACTCCACCTATCTGTGTGTTGCAAATAGCAACAGTATAGTCACAACTGATAGCTAACTACACCCTTTCATCTACCTCTTTCATTGGTCTCCACTGAACTGATCATGCACTGTAGTGAACTGATGTGTTCTTGAGTTGAATAATGAGTTACTAATTAATGAATTAAATAATATTTAATTCACTCCACTCATAACTAATTGATTAGCTAGTTAAGCTAATCTCAA
Source organism: Pinus albicaulis (assembly GCA_034641835.2). Lineage (NCBI taxonomy): Eukaryota > Viridiplantae > Streptophyta > Pinopsida > Pinales > Pinaceae > Pinus > Pinus albicaulis. Next base: position 1,270,585,221 of record CM076581.1, read on the forward strand.
TCAGTTCAACTAAAATAAACAGAACACAACTCCACTAGATGTCTCATTAACTCCTCCAAACTTCTGCCACTGAAGTCCAACTAAAGTCAACCATGCATGATGCCATCAAACCCTTGGGAACCATGTGATTCCTCTGTCAGATGCATTATCCACTTCTGTAGCTCTAACTGAAGTGCTCCAAGAGAGTAAACTGTTGTTTATAGTCTAAATATTATTAAGGGTAAATAATATTTGACTTCCCTGTTTTAAGGAGAGGCAGTCTAAAAATAGACTTCGACCTCTTTGACCTCAAAAATAGAGTCTCATATATTTTTACCAACATGACCAATGCTCCAAGAATCTCAAACTGGAATCCTCGAACCATGCTCCATATGTCTAAAAATAAACATAGTCTAAAAATAGATTTTGCGCCAGAATTTGCCTGCGGGCCCACTTAGTGAAGGCGACTTCATTTCACTAAGCTCCATCATCTTGCTGCATTTTCAACACTCCCTCTCAGCAAGATATGGATTATCTGCAACCCCTATCCTGCCTCTGTGGAATTCGAACTTGCTCTGGTGAGCGCCTTTGTCAGGATGTCGACATCCTGATCCTCCGTGGGAACATATGAAAGCATCATGATTCTCCGCTGAACACAATCTCTGATATGATGGTACCTGATGTCGATGTGTTTGGACCTATCATGAAATACTGGATTAGCCGAGAGTTTAATGCAACTCTGGTTATCACAGTAGATCACTGTAGGCTCCAAATGCAACTTGAACAATCCTGCGAGGATCTTCCTCATCCAAATAGCCTCGCATGCAGCCAAGCTAGCTTCCATGTACTCGGCCTCTGCTGAACTGAGTGCCACGGATCTCTGCTTCCTGCTGTACCAGGAAACTGCTGTCGACCCAATGCTGAAAACTCCTCCGGATGTGCTCTTCCGGTCCGTTGGGCTCCCTGCCCAATCTGCATCAGTGAAGCCAGAAAGCTTCGCTCCATCCTCCTGTCTGTACCATAGACCATATCCCGATGTGCCTCTAATATAGCGCAATACATGCTTGCTTGCCTTCCAAAAGAGCTTGGTAGGCTTAACCATAGCTTGCAAAAGCTGGTTAACTGCATAGCATATATCGGGTCGTGTATTGACCAGATACATAAGCGACCCCACCAACTGTCGATAGACAGTGGCATCCACTACCTCCGCTGAAGTAGCATCCTCCTCCCTCCAACCACCAGGAAGAGGAGTGTCAACAGGCTTGCAGCCTTGCATGTTGAACCTCTCCAGAATCTCCCGGGCATACTTGCCCTGAGAAACAAACAGTCCTCCACTGCGCTGCCAAATCTCCAATCCCGGGAAATAATGAAGGATGCCCAAGTCCTTCATCTCAAACTCTCGTGCAAGATCCTCCTTGCATGAAAGTATCAACTGCTCATCGCCAGTCAAAATCAGATCATCTACATACAGTACGATGATCAACAGCTTCCCCTCCACCACAATCTGGTACAGGTTTGGATCCGCCTCACTCTTGGGGAATCCAAGCCCGGTGAAGTAGCTGTCTATCCGAGTGTACCAAGCACGAGGTGCTTGCTTCAGCCCATACAGTGCTCTCTTGAGTCGGCACACATGCGACTCACTGCTGAAGATCTCAAAACCTTCAGGCTGCTCTATGTACACCTCTTCATCAATAACTCCATTGAGGAACGCAGTCTTCACATCCATCTGATGAATGTGCCACCCCATCTGCGCTGAGAGAGCAAGGATCGTCCGTATGGAAGAGTACCTAGCGACAGGTGCAAAAGTCTCCTCATAGTCAATCCCCTCGATCTGTGAGAAGCCACGGGCGACAAATCTCGCCTTGTACTTCTCCACACTCCCGTCAGCCGCCTGCTTCACCTTGTAGATCCATCGCGAACCTACAACTGATTTCCCAACCGGTCTTCGGACAATCTCCCATGCACTGTTCCTGATGATCGAATCATATTCTTCGATCATGGCATCAACCCATGCGGGTTCCTCCACAGCTTCCTCAAAAGAGGATGGCTCTGTCACAACACATTGACTCACAAGAGCCATGTATCCAGTGTACCGATCCGGTGACTGTCTCTGTCTGTGCTGTGCTATAGGTGGTCCTACAACCTTCTCTGCATCCCGAGCCAGTCGCTCAGCTTCTGTAGTGCGCATGCGCCCTCTGATGGTTGGCGCTGCCTGGGTGGTTTCTTCCACCTCCTGAACCTCCTCTTGTGGCTGATCCACATGCGGAAGCTCCTCCTTAGGAACTAACAGCTCCTCATCTGCATGCAAGTGTAGCTCCCTCTCAAGCGAACACTGCATGGCTTTCTCCTCCTGAAATTTTATATCCCGTCGCACAACAGTCTTGCGACTCTCTAACAAATACACCCGGTAGTTGTGAGGTGTATCAGTGTACCCCACAAATATTCCAACCTCAGCAGTTGGATCCAGCTTCCTTCTCACATCCTTCGTCACATGCATGTAGACAGGAGAACCAAAAATCTGCAAATGGGAAATATCAGGCCTCTTGCCAGAATAAGCCTCCTCCAGTGTACTCATGCCAAGAACCTTGTGAGGACAACGGTTCTGCACATACACTGCTGTATTGCATGCCTCAGCCCACAAGTGAAGGAGTAGGCCCTGATCATGCAACATCGCCCGTGCAGCACCCACGATCGTTCTGTTCTTCCGCTCAGCCACCCCGTTCTGCTGTGGGTTATGGGGTGCGATGAGCTCTCTCAGAATCCCTTCTGCGCTGCAGAACTCCTTGAATTCAGCCGAGATGAATTCACCACCGTTATCACTCCTTAGAGCAATCACCTTCTTCTCCGACTCCTTCTCGACCAGTGCTTTAAACTCACAGAACTTCGCGAATGTATCGCTCTTCTTCTGCATGAAGAAGATCCAGCACTTTAGAGAGAAATCATCAACAAAGATCACATAATACCTGTGCTTTGCTGTCGAAGCAACTGAGAAAGGACCACACACGTCTGTGTGAACTCTCTCAAGGATCGTCTTGGCGCGACTATCCTTCTCGTGAAAGGTGGCTTTCACATACTTCCCTAAAGTACACCCCTTGCACTGATCTGACTGCGCAAGAGTGCCCTTAGGAAGCCCAGTAGAAATCTGCTGCAGAATCTTCAAAGCTCCATGGTGAAGGTGGCCCAATCTCCTGTGCCACAGTTCACCCTCATCATCTCGGCTCACCACTTCTCCCGCCTTGCATGCCATAGCTGCGCAGCCATCTACCTGCAACTGATAAAGGTTCTTGGTTCAAACCCCTATCTTCCGGGTCTCTCCAGTAGTCTTACTGCGCAGGAAGGCTTTTCCTTCGCTGAAGACCACATCATACCCCTTATCCTCCAACATCGCTACTGAAATCGGGTTCTTCTTCAATCCAGGTACATGCATGACATCCTTCAGTACAAAGGGTTTACCAGACTCCCTCTGAAAGGATATGGTACCGATACCAGTCGCACTGTATCTACCATCATCGCCCATCTCGATGTGCACACCCAAATCTTTGTCCTCCAGATCTGAGAACAACTCCCAATCTCCCATCATATGAAATGACGCACCGCTGTCCAAGAACCATACCGATCCCAACACACTTGAAACCAAGCATGCAATCAGTGAAAAGTCAAGCTCGAACTGTGAAGCCAAAGCTTCTCCAACTGCAGATCTCCCCGCTTGCTTGTTCTTCTTCTTCTTTGGACAATTGGTAGCATAATGTACATGATCATGGCAGTGAAAACACTTCACTTTCGCCATATCCTGCTTCTTGCCCTTTGCACCAGAATGAGAGGTTTTCTTACCCTTCCCTTTCTTTGCTTTGGCCACCAAAGCGCAGTTTTCTTCATCAGCTCCCTTTGATGAAGATCCATCTCAAGTAGTCCTCCTTATCTCCTCCTGCATGAGATCCGCCCAAAGGCGCTCCCATCCCGGCAGCTTCTCCCAACCATTGACACTATCTTGATATGAGTGCCAAGCCTTCGGAAGACCAAGGAGAGCCAGGTCGACCATGTCCTCTTCTTCGACAGTAACCCCCACACTTCCCAGCTCATCTCTGCACTGAGTGAACTTTGTGAGGTATTTGGCGATACTGTCGCCCTTCTCCATCTTGATGTTCCTGAGCTTATCTTTGAGCGCCAGCTTCCTTTGGTCACTCTTACTCTGGAATAGATCCGTCAAGGCTTTCCACATTAAATATGGAGTAGCCTTTCCATGCGGGCTGGATACAATATGATCCTTGACGCCCTCCAACAGGATCCTTCGACACTTCGCCATCTTCTTTTGCCATGCTTCGACTTCAGCAGGATCAGTGGGCTTTTGGACATCCGTATCTACGAACTCCTTCAGACCATTATCTTCTAATAATGCCTCCATGCGATCCTTCCATGCAACATAATTCGAACTGCCTTCAAGAGCATATTCGAGTCGCAAACCGTTGAAAGACATTTTCAACATTGGCACCAAGAAAACAAAATTGCTGCAAAACTTTGAATTCCACCTCAAAGCTCAGCCGCTCTAGATCGTGAGAAAAAATTATTTCTAGCACAAAGATCGACTGCAAGGGGCGTTTACCAGACCTTTCACTTTTCGAAGAAAGATGAATCCGGAGGCTACCTGGCCCGCATGCAGACTCTGTCTACCGAAATAAGTTTGTAATCACTGTGATGATCAATCTGAACTTCAATAGCTCCGATAGCATGTAGAAATTTGCTGAATAATGATTAATTATCCACCGAGACTAACCTGGTCACATACTATTTTAACTTCATACACAACACATAATCTCCTCCACTCAACTCAATTCAACTCAGATCATCACACATGCGGAAATAAAATCAAGCGATAACACATCAAATCATCATACACATTAACGCAGTATGTATGGGGAAAGCTTATAGCTGAAAACCTCGCAGCTATTGTGTATATTATAATGGAGAAATCAAGTAACAAACTCAGTACAATACTCCTCACAAGTACTCAGTACTTTCTCATACAGTTACTCACAATCTAGCTCAGTTTTGAACAGGTTACTAGTTCAAAACTCACCGCCAATTGCCTTGCTTCTATTGCGTGTTTCAATGCTATAGGATGGCCTCTTTATATAGATAAACCACCAGCCTGAACTGCGCAATCCTCATGGGCTTACTCCAACTATCTGTGTGTTGCAAATAGCAACAGTATAGTCACAACTGATAGCTAACTCCACCCTTTCATCTACCTCTTTCACTGGTCTCCACTGAACTGATCATGCACTGTAGTGAGCTGATGTGTTCTTGAGTTGAATAATGAGTTACTAATTAATGAATTAAATAATATTTAATTCACTCCACTCATAACTAATTGATTATCTAGTTAAACTAATCTCAACCAGTTCAACTAAAATAAACAGAACACAACTCCACTAGTTGTCTCATTAACTCCTCCAAACTTCTGCCACTGAAGTCCAACTGAAGTCAACCATGCATGATGCCATCAAACCCTTGGGAACCACTTGATTCCTCTGTCAGATGCATGAGCCACTTCTGCAGCTCGAAATGAAGTGCTCTAAGAGAGTAAACTGCTGTTTATAGTCTAAATATTATTAAGGGTAAATAATATTTGACTTCCCTGTTTTAAGGAGAGGCAGTATAAAAATAGACTTCGACCTCTTTGACCTCAAAAATAGAGTCTCATCTATTTTTACCAACATGACACATACTTCAAGAATCTCAAACTGGAATCCCCGAACCATGCTCCATATGTCCAAAAATAGACATAGTCTAAAAATAGATTTTGCGCCAGAATTTGCCTGCGGGCCCACTTAGTGAAGGCAACTTCATTTCACTAAGCTCCATCATCTTGCTGAATTTTCAATAGGAAAAACTAACATACACATGAGAACACATCACCATCATAAATTGACACATGAATCCCTATAAAAGAAAAACTACGTCTTCTTCATTCACTGAAAATTTTAAATGAAAAGTACAATGCACAATTATTTCTTTCTCTAACCCATACCAAACAAAATTTTTCAAACTAAAATTCATGAATATATACAATTATATCTTCCGTACACATAGGGGGTCTAGCTCAACCATTTCCTAAAATATAGGGTCAGTTACATTAGATTTATAAATTGCTTGCTAGGAAATACAAACCAAATTTATGGAAAACAGGGGTCAAGGATTAGATCATATCTCTTGAATCATGACAACTGTTACAAAACCGAAGGTGTTTTCTATATATGTTCGTGTTCTTGAGAGAAAAATATCTCCTTTTCCTAAAATTCTTCTCCAATTTCTCAGAATCCATGCCCAAAACTCATGACTAAAACAGGAAATAAAGAAATCTGAAAAATAGGTTGTAAATACTCGTTCGAATATTCCAATATATTACACCTATGAACAAACTGAAGGAGGTTTTTGAAAAAAACCTATTTTAATTTCAAAAAATCATATCCATTTGGTCAGAAACCTAATTTGAATTTAACTACTAAAAAATTAAAAAACACAGCAAATCCCCTACAACCAAAACACAACGAGTTCATGATTTTTATGCTTATGATCACCTCTTAGGCTTATGAATGTTTCAAACATGTGAAAGAAAACCTATAAAACATAAGACACCTATTGGATAACATCCATTCATATTGTAAAATCCCATCCTTTAAAATCACCACCTAGAACAGAATCACGACTCCTTAGCGCAACGAACTTCATCCATGTGAATTTGAGGAGGTGTTGAAGTATGGGATCTGGGTAAGATGGTTGATGAATGGTGTTGAAAAATTGATTTTCTTTACCAATCAAAATTTAATTTACCATATTGATACTAATACTTGATCTTTATTATATCATAGCAACAATTTACAAATTTACCAAAATGATAAAAAGACTGAACTTAACTACTATAACATAGGACACTAACAAGCATAATAGATTATTACCAAAGATTGAGATAAGAAAGTATGTTGAAGTTGTGAATCATACAATTGCAATGTATGTAAGGTAATTTCATGGAAGAGAAAGAGAAAGTAAGCCTTTATAATAAAAGTAGTAGTATTATACTAAAAGAGACACATAAAAGAATTGTAAGAATTGTTATTTAACTTGCAAAAGAAAGTAAACATGCGCATTCAACAAGATGCATACCAAAGCCAAGGAAATAGTTCATTTTTATTACTATGCTTAAACATAAACATACACCACAAACAATGAAAGTATAGTCTTACAATCATACACTACATATGCATTATTGTGTGTCAACTCTCAGAGCTTCATATATTAAGTGAAATTACCAAGATACATGATTAAAAATATGAAACAATATCAGTAATAGTGGAAAATGAAGTCACCAATTCCTCCTCCAAAGAATGATATTATCTCCTATGCCAAGCTAGAGAATCCAAGGTGAAAATTCCTTTTCTGGAGCTATGAGGGTGTATTTATAACAATTGGGGTGACTCTTTACCTTCTGTCATGACTCTTGAGGTCTCACGTAAATTTTTGAATTCCTATATGACCTTTGAGCCTCTACATGATTTTATAACTTTCTAGTGACTTTTGAAATTCCATGTGGGACCCTTGAGCTTCCCAAAATTTTACATTTCCTCATTTTTCAATAGTACAATATTACATGTGGAAACATAAATTGACACATATGACTCTAGTGGTGACACATTGAGAGGCCATGATAAGACTTTATTGTGCATAAAGGCCAAGCTCTTGTCTTTGTTTTTTTCTTCAAATCTTTATGATTGATATGCATGTTTCTTTTTCTTCATCATCCAAAGGATGTGATAATAATACTAAAGCCTTTCACGTCATCTTGGTCTCCATCAATCTATCTTGGTCCAAGGTTCCCCTATTCTTGCATGATAGTATCTTTATGACTTGTCTACATATGTGACCATATTTTTTTCTCTCTTACTGACCTCATGGATCATCATTGTGCCATGGTAGGGTGATGTCACATATAAGTGTAATCCACACATGAAAATAAAACATCGGTCCCATAATCACCTATTCTATCTTTTCTCATGTGAACCTTCATATGATGAGATATTGCATAAGAAATGAAAGAGAAGTATGGGAATTTCATGGTGGACGGAGCTATGAGGCTGAGGTTAAGGGTCTTGGTGCTAGAGACTATGAAGTGGGAAATTTCCTAGCAAGAGTGGAGAGATTATTATTTGTAACTGCATAGTGCATATTAGCTGAGGGGGAGACTCTAGGATTGTACAGTTGAGAATTTCCATGACACAAATATGGCCTAATATCCACTAGAAATTCACAATGTTTAATCTTATCAAGGCAGGAAAAAGGATTTTGTAGTTGAGCAACTCAAGGAGACAAGGGAGACAAGTTTGGGCATTGTACAACATAGTGCACAATGATTGAAGAGGAGGAATAGTGAACTACACAATTGTGCATTACAAGATTCATGCGATAACCCCACTATCTACTATAACTGTGCAATTCACAATACAAGATAGGAGGGACCATAAAATGCACAATGGGAAAAGCTAAGTGTTGTCAAGATAAATCCCCTTAATGGAGAAAGGTGATCTCTCTAGCCCTAGCATGGGTCTAGAAACTTGAGATACTTTCTAATGCAAAGATTTCTTAAATAATATTCAAAATGTGACAAGAAAAGAGATAGAGGTACCTTTTTACCAACAGTATGTTCGAACCTGTTGATGATGATCTTTATCCACGATCCTTTTAGGCTTGCTCCTTGTTACTGGTGGTACACGAATACCTACAGATGATCAAGAGGCAATAAAAAACGTAATCCAATACATAATAATCACAAACATTAGATATCTAGAACATCAAGGAGTACCAGATTATTTGCATAAAATATTAGACAAATATAGAAAGAAAACATCAGAAGTTTTATTGATAAATATGAAAGGAAGAGATTACCATCCATGCCTTGATGTTGGAGGCCTCCCTTTGGTGAAAATTAGAGTCCTTCACTGAAGCTCTAAAGAATTCCTTCTCCTGAATATGTAGTCATTATCAAAGTGCAAGAGTTAAAGGGAACAAGAGTTGAAAATAGCACCAACAATGAGCAACCCATAGAGGAAGGATGGGGACAAATTTATAGGAAGGGAGACGAGGTTGGGAGCCCATGAAAGGAGGAGGAAGGTCCACATTCTAAGGGATAAACCCCCATGGATGAGATCAAAGCTCTAAATTCAGAGAAATTTATTCCATCACCACCGTTTAACAACCAACTCACCACCCTAGAACTTCTAGAGGTCAAAGCTTCTCCTCGATTTAGGGAAACACTTACAGAAAGGGATGATAGCAGTTTTATGTAACAACTCTACTTAACCCAATTTTTTGGTCTATTTATGGAAATAATGTTGCTTTTCTATCCTTTACTTATTTTATTTTTATCGCATGAGTATCACCTTTCAGATAATTAATAAATAAATTTACCTCAGTTCTTATATTGCTTGATCAATATTTATTATTATTTTTATTTTTTACAACTTCTATTTAAATTTAGGGATATTAAATCCCTATACTGCCCCAAGGGATTATCCTTAACTAATATTAAATATTTTAAAGCTAACATTAATGAATGTAGATAATTTTAAATATTAACACCCACATTATAATTATAGTATAGTATAATATACATTCACTTCAATATATATAACTATACTTCTTAATATAATGTACCCATGAAACATTAACAATATGTATCATATTTAAGTTTCTCACAAGTGATGAACCATATATTTTTAATGGTTTCAATTAGAAATATTTTATTATCTTTGTAGACATTATAAAATTCACTTGTATTTATCACCATTCGATTCTCTATGGTAACACTATATAGAATGACATAACCATATAATAGCCATGTGTGTTATTTGTTAAGGCTTTACATAACTTTTGATTTATTATTTTGGGGAATGATGATTCTATGTGTTTAATTCAACTGCCAGTCCCATTTAATTCAACCATCAAACGATCCAAATCTTATCGTTTTAGTTTTACCATTCATAATTATTTTCATACTTACGGTACTGATCATCACAAGGGCTTCCTTACGATAGGCTAGTTATATGGTAGATCAATTATGAATTTGATGATTCAGATTTACTCGTCCTCAGTCCGAGTTCAATTTTTGAGGGTTAGGGTTTACGATTTGGATTTTTCACTTTCATTTGTAACATTTTTGTTAACCGAGACTAGCCCCATAGTGGTTTTCCATCTCTCTAGTTTTTCATGAGGAGAACTCCTCAGAGCTGAAGGGATTGGCTCATTTCGTATTTCAATTTCGTTAAGAGTATACTCAAGTAGGCTCTGGTTTACCACAATATTCATTTTTTTTCCAATCTTGAATATTTTTCTTGTTTTTGTTACTCTTCTTGTTTATAGAAATTATACGTGGTACTGTACTATTTTTATGATTTTATTCAATCTTGCGCATTCTTGTTTTAAATTAACATACTTAACCTATTTGGTTGTTCCAGGTTATGGTATTCGTAACCTTTCCTACAAACTTACCTTTTGGCAATAGAAGTATTATTCAACCTTCAACTATTGGTATGTCATTGAATTTAAAATTATACCACCATCTCTGTTTGCGAGGTTTATTATTCACATAATGGACTTATCCCCATTTGACAGGTTCTTCTCCTCAGAAGAATGTAAGTCTTGCTTTAGGTAGGTATACAATTTTTTTTTTGGAATTATCAATGGATTTTCCACAATATCATTTACCAAATTCTTGAGCATTCACTACGGTTTAATATATGGATTTTCCCCAAATCCATTTACGAATTTTCTGAGCACTTGTTATAGTTTCATATTACCTTGGATTAACTTTGTTATCATTTTTCCTTTTTCAAATTGACAATAAATTTCCATCTTCACCTCCAAATCAATTTGTTGGAAGATAGTTAGATCTGGGTTCTGAGTTTGATAGATAATTTATGCTATCTATTTTCTAATATACGAATGGCCAATACCAGTACTCCTCGGTATAGTATTTTAAATGAGTTCGATTTGTGTTGAAATGTAATGGCTCTAATGTTTTTAACAGATATTGATTTCACCTTATAGTGTAAATTCGATATGCACTCCTACTGTGCCATCGTAGTTTTTATATAATTGTCAAGTCACTATGTTTTTTAAATAGACCATTTATTTGTGTTTGCTATACAATCACCTTGTTTCTCATTTATAGCCTCATTTCCCAAATTTCGTTCCTTGGATACTTATATTCAATTTCAGATGTTTTCCAAATTCTCCTTCTTCACTTAATTAACGTTTTCCTTACCAAGTTATTTATGAATGACATGCATATTTTTCCACTTCTCTGAATACACTATTTAGCAACGTATAACACGTCTCTACCTCAGAGATTGTCATTTTTCTCTTCACTAATATAGGGTTTAAATTTTTCTGATAATCACTTTGTCATTCCAGAAATTAAACTTATTTTAATTATCTATTGTGCATTTAATTTCTTGTTACCCGAACAAAGAGGGTTAATGTAATTAAGTTTTAAAAAAATGTGATGTCGTAGTTAAAATGTCTACTACCACCATTATAGATTCATGTTTATACTTGGTTCTAGGCAATCCATTAATGAAATCTATGGAAACCACTTCCCAGTTCCATTCTGGAATAGGGAGAGGATTTAGTAGTCCTGCAGAATGTTGATGTTCCACTTTTACACACTAATATTCTAAACACCTTGCAAGATAATTAGCTACATATTTTTTCATACCTGGCCAAAACATGTTCTTCCTTAATGCCGAAATCCATTTTTGATAAACATGATGACTTGCATAAAGTATCCTATGATAATCATCTAAAATTTCCTGTTTTAAAGATGTCACATTAGGAATATACAATCTTTGTTTATAATAAATCTGTCCTTTTTTATTTTTGGTATATCCCACCACTTTAGTTTTTTGCAATTTCTCTTGCAATTTTGCATACTATTAATCTTGCATCAACACTTCATGAATATGTTCTTCTATCTCAAATTTCACACTACCTACTGCATGTGTCAAAATTTGAGGAGCATTCCTACTCAAGGAATCATCAACTTTGTTTTCCTTTCGTTTGATGTGTTTTATTTCCATATCGAACTTACTAAGGAAAGCCAACCATCTAGCTTGTCTAGAATTTAGATCTGGTTGAGTAAAGAAGTATTTTGGGCTTATGTGATCTGTCATTAATATAAACTTCTTTACCAAAAAATAATGTCTCCACATCTTTAGTGCATGTATGACAACAAATAGTTCTAAATCATACACAACATAATTATGTTTATGCTTCTTCAATTTTCTAGACTCAAATGCTATTACTGAATTATCTTGTAGTAATAATCCTCGTAACCCTGCTACACATGCATATGTACACACTACAAATTCTTTGTTTGGATAAAAAATTTCCAATATGGGAGAAGTAGTTAATTTTAGTTTTAGTTGCTAAAAAATAATTTGACATTTTGTTGTCGAGACAAACTTTACTCCCTTTTTTCTGCAATTAGGTAATAGGATAGGCTAATGCTAAAAGTCCTTCAACAAACCTATGGTAGTATCCAAAAATAACCATAAAGGATTGTATGGCTGGTACATATGTGGGTACATACCAATTCATTATTGCTTTTTGGAGTACACTAAAATGTCATAGATGAACACTAGTACAAACTTGTCTAGATATTTATGTAGAACACTACTCATTAAACACGTGAATGTTGAAGGTGCATTCGTAATTCCAAAGGGTAGGACTACAAATTAATAGTTTCCATATCTAGTTCTAAATGTTGTTTTGTTGATGTCCTCATCTTTAATTTTGAGTTGGTGATATCCTATTCTTAAATCAATTTTAGATAAGATAGTAGCTCCTCTAACTTGGTCAAATAAATCATTTACCATTGGTAAAGGATATCTATTACCGATAGTTAATTTATTCATTTCTCTGTAATCTATGCACGTTCTGAATGTGCGATATTTCTTTTTAACAAACATCACTGGTGCTCTCCAAGGAGACACACTTGGTCTGATGTACCCTCTCTCTAACAATTCTTGCAATTTCAGTTTCAGTTCTACTATTTCAGGAGTACTCATTCTATAGGGTGCTCTACAAACATGTGTATCTCCTGGAACTAGTTCAATTGAAAAATCAATGTCTCTTTTAGGGGGTAGATGGGGGATTTCTTCTGGAAACACATCCTTAAATTTTATTATTACTGGCAAGTTTTCTACAACATTTTTTTTTGTTTGTTGTCCCAATTCTTCCACTTGTACAACGTACACTTGACAGCCTTTTCTAACTGTCCTTTTGAGCTGCAATGGAGAAATTTTTCTGACAAATATTGGTTTTGGTTTTCCTTTTACTATCATAGCTTTTCCTTCATCATTTATACAATGTACTATGTTTTCTAAGAAATTTACTATTTATTTCTGTTTCTATAACCAGCCCATTCCTACTAACAGATCATAGGATCCTAGAGGAAAAATATTTAAATGAATTTTAGTTTCATATCCATTTAAATTTACAGCAATTTTTGGAATTTTATGGGTCACTTTTCTTTTTGTTCCTGTAGATAACTGCACTAACCATGCTTGCTGAAATTTTTCTGATTTTAGCTTACACTTCTCTACTATCTGTGGATCTATTAAAAAAGAAACAGGTTGTTCAACAATCATACCTTCAATTTCTATCATGGTTGATTGATGTTCGACATGTCGATATTGTAATGCAACATTGATCCTAGGGATGTTTCGAGCAATGTCATTTACTGTAGTTGCCTCTTATACTACTTGAATGTTTTGAATTGCTCTATGTGGGCAGTCACGTAACAGGTGAGGTTCTCCACAACTCCATCACTTTAATATTTATTTCATTTTTACAACACTTTCCATTTTGTTGTTTGTATCCATTTTTTTAGAACTAGTATGTGATTGTGCTAGCTGGTTTTCTCCTCTTATTAAATTTCTTTCTTTGGTGGTTTTTCCCACAAAAATTTAGATATGCTAGTTTTAATCTTTTTATGTCTGATTCACCCTTCCCTTTCTCTTTATTTTTCCAAAATTTCAGCTGATCATTTCTGCCTTTAAACTGTTGATAGCATAATCTTTCTTTACGAACAGCTTCATCCATTGTTTTTGGATTATCAAATTAAATTATTTCTTTATAGATACTAGGTAGGCAGTTTAAAAATAATTGTACTTTGGACTTTTCTTCTCTGATATAAGGCACATAGCAAAGCAATTTCATAAATTTGGTAACAAACTCATCAATTGTGAGATGTCCCAATCTCAGCTCATGAAATTCCTTCATTTTATCATAATAATACCTCTCATTTAGGTATCTAGACTTGAATTTGGCTTGAAAGTCTTCCTAGGTGACAATTTTTTCATCCAGAACTTGTACCATTTTTGTTTCTTCTGACCAAAGTGTGGCTTTGGTAAATTTCTAGTTTTTCTTTCAGATTAATTCCGTATTCATATACCTGGAAGCATTTAACCTGATGTAGGATCATCGAGGCTTAGCCAGCAATGTGATGTTTTTTTCACGTGTTGTGGCTAATCCAAAGAAATAAAAATTAGTAGTAGTATTTTATTTTATTTTATTATTATTGTTATTTATTTATGAGAATAGTTAGTTTGTTTTGTATTTTTAATCAATTATGAATAAAATTAGGAATTTGTTTCTTTCCCTGCGTGGATATAGAGCCAACATAGGGATAAGCACTTAAAAATAGGGAGGTATTGATTTGTTGAGAAGTTTCGAGAAGAAACCTATTCTAAGAGGAACAGTTTCAAATTTACAGTATAAATAATGGGGAAATAGGGAGGAAAAAACAGAGAGAAGATTTCTAGTATGTAGATTGTAAACACAAAGGGAAATTGATGAAATATCCAGTCCATGCATTAGTAATTCAGATTATGATTGACGTTACATTTTTTTTATTTGAGTCTGCAAATTTATATATATGTTGTATGATGGAGCATGTGAATGTAGGCAGATGAATGTGTTGAAGCAAGAACACAGGCTTGTGTGTGTGGTCTTAAGTAGTGGTAGCTGCAGGAGGGCTTATCTCTTTTGTGTGAAGATACTATCACAGATAAAGCGTGCAGGCATACGACAAAGGCACCGTGAGTAAGGTGGTCAAAAGACTATAGATTGTATACAACTCTTCCATGGGACATTCAGGCGTATATGCACATGAATGCAAGGGACATACAGGCTTATATGTCGTGGCATACATGACACAAGCTACAATTTGTGTAACTGTGAACCGTGTGGTAGAGGGTGTAAAATATGGTAAGTAGTAAAACATTTATCACAGATGGAGTCCACGACATTGAACCCGCCTCAGCAATTTACACCATGGCTATTAACGCATGTATGTGAATTCATCTGCAAGTCGTAAAAGTCACAACACACTTGTTTAATAACAACATTGGATTGACTTGAACTATGACTTGAGGATTTCCGTGTCAGATTTTGTTGATAGTGGCGTTGGTTCAATAATCAAAACTGAGTTGAATTTTTGTATGGATTCCAAATACAGCTTTAAATTATGTTATTATTATATACAATAACAATGTTCCTTTAAGAACCCATCGATTATTGTAAAATGGAGTTTGCATAAAGCTGCAATATTTCATTATTATATGTATTAATAGTGGAATTTGGAGTTGCATACTAAGTAGTGGAGAATGAATAAATTCCATCATTTTGAAAAGTAAATCGGGGTCTTAGTAAAATTAAGCATTTTACTATACTAAATTGTAAAGTGGAAATTGTGTTTTCTACATCAATTTTGGTATCAAAACCGTTGAGTTTTTCTTGAGCATTGCAGAAAATGCCACCTAGAAGAGGAGCTCAGATAGGTTGGGGAATACCTATAGAAAACACAGTTTTTCTAGAAGAAATTTGACACTTGCATACATGGATGGCCACAATGGAAACCACTAAAAGGACGGTGAAAGATGATGGAATTTCCAGTGCAGATGAAGAAGAGACCATCGAAGATGAAACAGAGGAAGAAAACGAGACAGCTAAAGTTATGAAGATGCTAGCAAAGGCCAATAGAAGATGAAAGGTAGAAGTACCTTTATATGATGGAAATATTAGTGTGGAAGTACTAATGGACTATATCATTTCATTAGAAAAATATTTCGACTATGAAGAAGTCGATGACAAGAAGAATGTGAAGTTTCAGCCACGATATTGAAAGGTCATGTAGCCCTGTGGTGCGATGAATTGCAGTTGTCCAGGGAATGAAAAGGGAAACCCAAAATCAAGCAATGGGATAAGATGGTGAATAATATGAAAGGTAAGTTCATGCTGAAATATTATCAATTAAATATTTTCAGACAATTGCAAAATTTAAAGAAAAAAGGGATGACTATCAAAGAATATACTGAAGAATTTTATAGGCTAAGTATTAGAGCGGGTCATATTGAAGATGAAATAGAAAAGGTAGCTAGATATATAAATGGTTTGAGATATGAAATACAGGATAAGATCATCTTATTAAATCTAAAGACGATTGAATATGCCTATCAATTAGCTTTGAGGGCAGAAGAAAATATGTTGCACAAACAAAATCAGAGAAATAGAGGCAAGAGTCTGGCAAAAGGAAGGGGAACATTTAAATCCAAATTTCAACACTCCCAGAATGAGGTAGCGAGCTCGAGTAATAGATCACCAAAAAGAGGAGATTCTGGTCATGGAAGGTTTGTACCCAGAGGTAGAGGCCAGGGAAGAGATGTTCAGTGCTTTGCATGTGGTGAGTGGGGACATGTGCAATGGGATTGTCCTTAAAATAGACCACCAAACAAGCAAAATGTGAACATTGTTGAAACAAAGGAATAAATTCCTCAGACTGCAGCCAAAGAGGAACCACCTAAAACCAGAGAATCCTTGTTGTTGAAAATGATATTGCTTAAAGCAGCTAAGGAAGCCAAAGAACTAGCTCAGAGAAAGAATATGTTCAGAACTATATGTAAGTCAAAGGGTAAGTGTTGCAAATTGGTAATTGATAGCGGTAGTACTGATAACCTTGTCTCTACAGAGATGGTGGAAAAATTGAAGTTGGAGAAAACAATACACCCCACTCCTTATAAAGTATCGTGGCTCCAAAAAGGCCATCAAATTATTGTAATTGAACAATGTAAAGTTGAAATCTAGATTGGCACTTATAAGGATGTTATTTTATGTGATGCAATGCCGATGGATGTATGTCACATATTTCTAGGAAGGCCCTGGTAGTTTGACCAAAAAGCCATACATGCAGCAGAAGAAACACTTATACTGTTGAGAAATATAGGAACAATCATACATTGCTGCCGTTGAAAGATGAAGTTGACAAGGAAGAACCTGGAAACATCATTATGTTGATGAGTGGAAAAGCCCTGTTGCAAGAGGTCGAGAAGGGCGAGGAGATGCATTTTGCTATTGTTGGGAGACCCAAGGTAATTTTAACTTCTACAAATTTAGAATATTTACCTAAAGAAATTCGAAATCTGTTGAATGATTTTGCTGATATTATTGTGAATGAGTTGCCAAATGAGTTACCTCCCATCAGGAGTATTTCTCACCACATTAATCTAATCGCTAGAGCTAGTTTACTGAATAAATCAGCCTACAGGTTAAGGCCGCAGGAAAATCCTGAAGTTGGAAGACAAGTGCAAGAGTTGATGGATAAAGGGTTAATCAGAGAAAGCCTCAGTCCATGTATTGTACCAATAGTACTCAGTCCAAATAAAGGAGGTGAATGGCACATGTGCACAGATTCTAGAGCCATAAATAAAATAACCATCAGGTATCATTTTCCTTTACCATGAATGGATGATTTAATGGATTGTTTCAGTGGGTCGAATAAATTTTCTAAGATAGATTTGAAGAGTGGGTATCATCATATAAGAATGAGAGAGGGGGATCAATGGAAAACCACATTCAAAACAAATAATGGTTTGTAGAAATGGTTAGTAATGCCTTTCAAACTTAATAATGCACCTAGTACTTTCATGAGGTTAATGAATGAAGTTTTGAAGGAGTATGTGGGTAAGTTTGTAATTGTTTATCTTGATGATATTCTCATTTTCAGTCGCAGTAAAGAGGAGAATCTCGAACAACGTAAATTAGTTTTAAGGAGTTTGCAAAAAGAAAAACTACTAATAAATTTTAAGAAGTGCAGCTTTATGAAGGAAGAAATAGTTTATTTGGGGTTTGTAGTCTCTAAGGAAGGGTTGAAAATGGATCTGGAGAAAATCCAAGCAATTGTGAATTGGCCAACTCCTAGAAGCATATTTGAGGTAAGAAGCTTCCATGGTCTTGCAAGTTTCTATCGAAAATATATTCGAAGTTTTAGTCATATTTGTGCACCTATTATTGAAACAATTAGAGAAAATAATCAGCCATTCAAATGGATAGAAGCAACAAATTGAAACTTTAAATTGTTAAAGAAAAAAATTACTGAGAAACCAGTCTTGGCCTTACCAAATTTTGAAAAAGTTTTCTAGGTTGAAACTGATGCTAGTGGAATTGAGGTTGGAGCAGTTTTGAGTCAAGATTAGAAACCAATAGCACACTTCAGTGAAAAACTAAATGAAGCAAAGAAAAAATATTCATCTTATGACAAGGAATTTTATGTTGCTGTACAGGGTTTAAAAAAATGGAGACATTATTTGTTTCCAAATGTGTTTGTGTTATATTTTGATAATCATGCATAATAGTTTAGAAACAATCAACCAAAGTTAAATCAGAAACATGCCAAATGGGTAGAATATTTACAGAGTTTCACTTTTGTAATCAAACATACGAGTGGTAAATTGAAAAAATTTGTTCATGCTTTGAACAAGGTGAACTTAATTATGCAGGAGTTACAAGTTACTGTTGTAGGTCTCAAAGAGATGGTGGACATGTATAAAGATGATGTAGAGTCTAAAGAAATTTATGCAACTGTAGAAAATCCAACAGTCCATAACAAAAGCCAGTGGTTGGACTATCTTATCCAAGGGGGATTACCGTTCAAAAGTAATAAGTTATATATTCCTAAATGTTATATTAGGGAAAACATAATCAAGGATAAGAATAGTGGAGATATTTACGGACATTTTGGATAGGAAAAAACCTTTGCTGAGGTAAATACTTTTTATTAATGGCCAAAGATGCAAACTGATGTTAAACAGTTTGTGGAAAAATGTAGGATTTTTCAGCATGCTAAGGGGAAAAGTCAGAATACGGGATTGTATCAACCATTACCAATACTCGACCGACCTTGGGATGCAGTCAGTATGGATTTTGCTTTGTGTTTTCCAAAAAATCAAAGGGGAAATGATTCCATTTATGTTGTTGTGGATATATTTTCTAAAATGGCTCATTTTATTGCATGCAAGAAAACAAGTGATGCAACACATATTTCTAATCTATTTTTTTCAGAAGTTGTAAGATTACATGGATTACTTGTAAGCATTGTGTCTGACAAGGGTACCAAGTTTGTGGGACATTTCTGGAAAACTCTATCGAAGAAACTGGGTACCAACCTCAGTTTCAGTTTATCATATCATCCTCAAGAGGATGGACAGACCAAGGTCATGAATAGAAGTCTGGGAAAAATATTGAGAAGTTTGGTATATAAAAATCCTAAACAATGGGAGTTAACCCTTACTCAGGCTGAGTTTTCTTACAACGACACTCCAAATCTAAGTACTGACATAAGTCCATTCAAAATTATTTTTGGAATGCATCCAAGAGGTGTGTATGAACTCAGAGATCTGGGAAAACATGAGGTAAGGAGCGCAAAGGTTGAAGAATTTGCAGAAAAGATGCAGGAACTCCAGGAAGATGTCAAAAGCAGATTGCAGGAAAGCAATAGGAAATACAAGCAAAGAGCAGATATGAGGAGGCGAGAAAAATAATTCCAAGTGGGTGATTTGGTTATGGTATATTTAAGAAAAGAAATATTTCCTGTTAAAACTTATAACAAATTAAAACTCAAGAAGATAGGGATATGTAAAATTGTAAGGAAATTTTCTTCAAATGCATATGAAGTTAAATTGCCAACAGGAATTGAATATCGCCAATATTCAATGTTCTAGATTTCTACCTATACTGAGAACTAGAAGAAGAACCACAAGGATATGCCACAGCAGAAGAAAACCCAACAGTAAATTGGGAAGTGCAGATGCCCAAAGCAGGAAAGAGGGATGTGTTAGCCATTTTGGAGAAGAGAGTGTAAAAGAAAACTAGGAGCCAAACCTATTATCAGTATTTAGTCAAGTGGATAGGAAAACCAATGGAAGAGGCCCGCTGGATGACTGTAGTAGAGATACAAAAGTTGGGAGTAGATTCTGAAGCATTACAAGATCAGTTTTCTTCCCCGGGAGTCTGATGCAGGAGCATCAGGACTTAGCCAACAATGTGATGTTTTGTTCACATGTTGTGGCTAATCCAAAGAAATAAACATTATTAGTAGTATTTTATTTTATTTTATTATTATTGTTATTTATATATGAGAATAGTTAGTTTGTTTTGTATTTTTAATCAATTAGGAATAAAATTAGGAACTGGTTTCTTTCCCTGCATGGATATAGAGCCAACATAGGGATAAGCACTTAAAAATAGGGAGGTATTGATTTGTTGAGAAATTTCGAGAAGAAACCTATTCTAAGAGGAACAATTTCATTTTTCTAGTATAAATAATGCGGAAATATGGAGGAAAACAATAGAGAGAAGATTGCCAGTATGTAGATTGCAAACGCAAAGGGAAATTAATGAAATATTTAGTCCATACGTTAGTAATTCAGATTATGATTGACGTTACATTTTTTTATTTGAGTCTTCAAATTTATATATATGTTGTATGATGGAGCATGTGAATGTAGGCAGATGAATGTGTTGAAGCAAGAATGCAGGCTTGTGTGTGTGGTCTTAAGTAGTGGAAGTTGCATGAGGGCTTATCTCTTTTGGGTGAAGATACCATCACAGATAAAGAGTGCAGGCATAAGGCAACAACACCATGAGTAAGGTGGTAAAAACACTGTAGATTGCATACAACTCTTCCATGGGACATTAAAGAATATATGCACATGAACGCAAGGGACATACATGTATGCTTATATGTTGTGGAATACATGCCACAGGCTACAATTTGTGTAAATGTGAGTCGTGCAAAAGAGGGTGTAACATCTGGTAAGTAGTAAAACATTTATCACATATAGAGACCACGACATTGAACCCGTCTCAAAAATTTACACCATGGCTATTAACGCATGTATGTGAATTCATCTGCAAGTCATAAAAGTCACAACACATTTTTTTAATAGCAACGTTGGATTGACTTGAACCGTGACTTGAGGATTTCGTTGTCACATTTGGTTGATAGTGGCGTTGGTTCAATAATCAAAAGTGAGTTGAATTTTTCTATGGATTCCAAATGCAACTTTAAATTATGTTATTATTATATACAATAACAATGGTCCTTTATGAATCCATCGATTATTGTAAAATGGAGTTTGCATAAAGCTGCAATATTTCATTATTATATGTATTAATAAAGTGGAATTTGGAGTTGCATACTAAGTAGTGGAGAATGAATAAATTCCATCATTTTGAAAAGTAAACCTAGGTCTTAGTAAAATTAAACATTTTACTATACTACATTATAAAGTGGAAATTGTGTTTTCTACATCATAACAATATTCAAGAGCCAAGCTTCTACATCCTCCTCTTTTTCACCATCAAAATTTGGAGGTTTGATTTTGCGAAATTACCCTTGCAACTCCTTTTTATTTCTGGAATTATGTCTAGATGCTTCCCCACCCTCAGACCCTTCTGAGTTGGTTTCAAATTCTTTCCTCTTTTTTCCATGGTATTCACTTTCATGACTAGACCATGAGGTTAATTCCCAAATCAACCTCTGTTTCTCTTGACTCGCTTGCAACAATCGATCATTACTAGTCTTTATCTGAACCATTTCACGTTGCATATCTGTTATCATGTTCAAAAATTAAGCATTCTGATTAATGGGTTTCCTGCAACCCTAGATCCACGTACAACTCTCCTTCGTCATTCATAATATCAGCGATATTGTTTCTCCACTTCAATCACTGTACACAAAATTTAATTAGTACACCAATTTTTTAAAAGAAAAAAAAGTATTTTCTTATTTTTCATAGCAACATAATTTTGGGTTTTCTCTGTGTAGGGACACATAGGCCCAATTTTTTCAACATGGGCTCTAATACCATTTGTAACAACTCTACTTAACCCCATTTTTTTATATATTTATGGCAATAATACTACTTTTATTTCCTTTACTTATTTTATTTTTATCGCATGAGTAACAAATTTTGATATTATTAATAAAGAAATTTACCTCAGTTCTTATCTTGCTTGTTCAATATTTATTATTATATTTTTTACAACTTCTAATTAAGTCTAAGGATATTAAATCCCTATACTACCCCAAGGGATTATCCTTAAATGATATTACATATGTTAAGGTTAACATTAATGAATGTAGATAATTTCAAATATTAATACGCACATTATAATTACAGTATAATATAATATATATTCACTTCAATATATATATATATATATATATATATATATATATCTATATCTATATATATATAATGTACCCATGAAAAATTAACAATATGTATCATATTGGAATTTATCACAAGTGATGAACCATATCTTTTTAATGGTTTCGATTGGCAATATTTTATTATCTTTGTAGACCTTATAAACTTCACTTGTATTTATCACCATTAGATTCTCTATGGTAACACTATATATAATGACATAACCATATAATAGCCATGTGTATTATTTGTTAAGGCTTTACATATATTTCGATTTATTTTTTTGGGGAATGATGATTCTATGCGTTTAATTCAACTGCTAGTCCCATTTAATTCAACCATCAAACCATCCACCTCTTATCGTTTGAGTTTTACTATTCATAATTTTTTTCGTACTTACGGTACTGATCATCACATGGGATTCCTTACGATAGGCCAGTTTTTTGGTAGATCAATTATGAATTCGATGGTTCATATTTACTCGTCGTCACTCCCAGTTCAATTTTTGAAGGTTAGGGCTTACGATTTGGATTTTTCCACTTTCATTTGTAACATTTTTGTTAAATGAGAATAGCTCCACAATGGTTTTCCATTTCTCTGGATTTTCATTAGGAGAACTCCTTAGAGCCGAAGGCATTGGTTTAATTCGTATTGCAATTTCGTTGAGAGTATACTCAGGTAAGCTCGGGTTTACCACACCATTCATTTTCTTTACTACCTTGAATATTTTTCTTGTATTTGTTACTCTTCCCATTTATAGAAATTATACCTGGCATTGTACTATTTTTATGATTGCATTCAATATTTTGCATTATTGTTTTAAATTAACATACTTAACTTTTTGGTTGTTGTAGGTTATGGTATTTGTAACCCTTCCTAAGAACTCACCTTCCAGCAACAAAAGTATTATTCAGCCTTCAACTATTGGTATGTCGTTGAATTTAAACTTCTACCACCATCTTTGTTTGCAAGGTTTGTTATTCATCGAATGGTTTTATTCCAATTTGATTGGTTCTTCTCCTGAGAAGAATGTAAGTCTTGCTTTCGATAGGTATTTTTTTTTTTGTTGGAATTGTCAATGGATTTTCCACAATGTCATTTACCGAATTCCTGAGTATTCATTACAGTTTAATATATGGATTTTCCCTAAATCCATTTACCAATTTTCAAAGCACTCCTTACGGTTTCATATTATGTTGGATTAAATTTTTTATCGTTTTTCGTTTTTTAAATTTACAATAAATTTTCATCTTCACCTCAAAATCAATTTGCTGAAAGACAATTAGATCCAGGCTATGCCTTTGATAGATCATTTACACTATCTATTTCTTATATACGAATGGCTAATACCACTCCTCCTCGGTTAAGTATTTGAAACGAGTTCGATTTGGGTTGAAATGTAATTTCTCTAATGTTTTTAATAGATATTGATTTCACCTTATAGTGTAAAGTTGATATGCACTCCTACTGTGCCATCATAGTTTTTATATAATTGTCAGGTCGTTGGGATTTTAAAATAGACCATTGTATTTTGTTTGGTACACAGTCACCTTGTTTCTCATTTACGACCTCATTTCCCCAATTGTGTTCCTTGAATAATTATATTCAATTTCATACTTATTCCCAAATTCTCCTTCTTCACTTAATTAACTTTTTCCTTACCAAGTTAATTCTCAATGAAACACATATTTTTCCAGTTTCTGGATAAGCTATTTAACATCGTATAGCACGTGTCTACCTCAGAGATTGTCATTTTTCTCTTCACTGATAAAGGGTTTAAATTTTCCCGATAGTCACTTTATTGTTCTAGAAATTAAACTTATTTTAATTATCTGTTGAGAATTAATTTCTTGTTACCGGAAGAGAGAGGGTTGATTTAGTTAAATTTAAATTAAATTTACTAACGTTTTCGTATTCTCATTTATGGAAAATTGTTACATAATTTCTTTCATTACCCTATTTACTTCCTCTTCTTTTTATCTATATATCATTCCACAAGTTATATATACATGACAAAGAGATGACCATTTGTCCGTTGACTTTAATTTTCCTTTCACTATTTTTGCTGATAGGGTAAGACTCTGCCCTATTTCGGATCTAATAATTTATGATTTAATCAAATATTCTGAGTTTCACTTAGATTGTAATTTCTCACAATAAAATAGAATTATCACTTTTATCTTTTCTCGGAATAATTTGTGTTTTTCCAATACAGGAACAAACCTCTTGTTCCAGATTTGTCAAAATTTCACCATTCCTCATACCCAGTATACTCTCTTTCAATCACCAACATAGGTATCTATTTTTTAATCCTATAGTTAAATTAGTGTTACACAGTAATTTGTCAGCGTCCCTGCAATCCCCGTCCCGCACATTGGAGGGCTCATTTTGTGACCCGTGAGCAGTGACATGGCTTGAAGCCACTTCCATGACATCCCTCTGAACAAGAGCTTTCATTTCCCTAAAGACATCTCCTTGTGAAAAACCATAAAAATGGCCTTTTTTGCATTGGCGCGAGCAGGCAGTTCAGTACCTGTGCCAATGGGGAAAACACTTCAAAGAGGCCGCACCAGTTGGCGCTCTGTCCCAGGGTCACACTCGCGCGAGCCAATTTAAGGAGTGTTTTTTAAAAATAAATCGCAGAAGTTTCGTCCTAACTGATCCAGGAACTGATATCTATCTTGAGTTGGGAGGTTTGGCTATGGATTTCCATAGAGAGGAAGTGGTTTGCCACCTCTCCTCGAAGCTTCCTTGATGATAGGGCCAATACCACAATTATAGGGATCCCAACTCCCCTTCCTCCATCTATAAAAGCTTGCCCATCTCCATTGCAAGCTAGTCTTCAAGTTCCCAAATTCTCAAGAGCCTTATGCTGCAAGAACCCCCATAATCCCCTTAAGGCCAATTCAAGCAAGGAGACTATCGTCAAGAGCTGAAGAGAGAGGTTTGTCCCATCCTTGACAGGCTTTTCAAGACGTGTTCTGCTGGTGACCCCCTCCGAAGGAGAATTCAACATCAGAACTATGGTTGTAATTTTCCTTTGATTGATTATTAATGAGCGACTATTGGTTATGGTTCCACTCTTGTTGTTTATGATGATGAGTTATGTCCTTTCTGACTGACATATAGTTGCATCTACTGGATTTTACGCTTGCGTTTTTTTTGTTTCTCGCATGTGCAGGTGTCCCATCACGGAGATCGTGGGGATCGTGATCTGCCAGGGCTAAGGAATGGGAGCGCCACCTCTTCTACAAGCAACAACGTTGGATTCCAGGTAAGCCTTCATTGCTAGTTGGTCTATTTGCAATTAGGAACCTGCACTGTAGCGTGAACGATTTTTGCTAGACCCAGTGTGGGCTAGTAGGGATCGCCTCTATCCGTAGAAGGGATTTACCTCCACAACAAATTGGCGACTCCACTGGGGATCGTCTAGATTGTTGTTGTTATTATTTGTAAGCTACAGACGAAGCCTGAAGTTAGCCAGATAGCCTTCGAAATGTTTTTGCTCTGCATTAGCGAAGTAGATCAACGCTGCTTCAGTCAATCTCCGGTTTAGTTTATGAATTGAACACTTGGAGCATTGTCTTGTCTTTTCGGTCGATCCTTGATCCTCCTTGCTTGATCAGCTCTTTTGGGCTAGTTCTTTCTGTGAATTTGGTTTTCGGATAGCTTTATCATAACTGGTTTGCTCGTTGGATTTCTCTTTTTTATTTTTGATTGGTAAACTCGACTGGCGCGCTTTTTAGATTGACAGCCGTGCCCATTGGCGTAGGTTGCTAATGTATTACCCACGCCAATTATGTTATGGCGCTAGTTTCAGCCTCACAGTCGTGCCAATCCCGTGAGGTACTAGGGTTTGATTTGTTCTGAGATTTCTGAGCTTGATCTGTGTGTGTCTCGCTTTGAGCCTAGATTACATGGTTCATTTGAGTCTTGGAGATTCTGCTTGAAGTGGTGAGTCTGGTCTTGGTTGGGAGAAATTCTTTGTTTTTTTCATTTTCAGGCGTTGGCGCTTGTTGTCAGTCAGCAACCCGCACCAATTGGCCATTGGCGCTAGTTGTCAATGTGCAAGTTGCGCTAGTTGGCGCTAGTTGTCAATGTACAAGTCGAGCCAATTTCAGGGTGTGTTAAAATTGAGATTTTTTCCCTAAATCCTTCACTAGTGTGTCTTTCCCTTCCGGTCTTTTCCTTGTATGAGCATAGATTACATTGCTCATTGTTTGGGATGTCTTCTTGCTATGATTTCTTGATGTAAAATGGATTGAATGCCTTGTTTTGATCTCGTGCTTTGGAAGTCCTCTTTGTGTTTGACCTCATATGTCTTGTCAACTTTTGAGGAATTTTGTTACAAAGTGTTTTGAAACAATGATTGCATTCTTAGTATTTTTTTACATCTCTTTTGCATTCATCCTTCATTAAGGAGATTTGCGTTCTTTTAGTTTTCATCTCATAGTTTTCTTTTCGTTAAAATGCATTAGATCACATTGCATTGAAAAGTATTCTTTTTTTGAGATCCATCATTGAACTTAGATTACATTGTTTAATGATTGAAAACTAGAAGTCGCTATGAGTCCATTCTCTTTCATTGAAATCATGCATTAAGTAGATTCTCATTTCATCAAAAAATGCATTGAGCACATTCTTATCATTTGAAAAAGAAAAGGAAATTGTGCATAGATTACAATTGCATAGTTTTCGAAAAAGAGGATTTTTCATAGATTACATTGCATTATTCGCATCGTTGAATGTTTGAAATTACTTTTGGATAGTGAAAGTCATATAGTTTGGAAAAATTTCATTTACAGTGTTGTTGTTTGTTGCATCATTGTTTGAAGCTCTTCCCTTAACTAGATAGCATTCATCGAATTGAAATTTTTTCTTTTCTCATATAGCTGCATATAGGAGATTGTCATATGACATTCGCTAGGGCCTGAAAACTGAAACGTAATTGAAGATAAACTTTAAAATTTACTCAATTTACACTAATTCAGCATTGAAATCTAACGAAACACATTTAGAGGTCCAGGCTAGAGACGTGTTCCGGCGTCTTAAAACCTAGTAGCTATCATTCGCCTCTTGGCTTTAGACAACGGTAGTACGGACTTGTGCTCCCCGTACCATCGAGTATATAAAGGAAGACCCCACTAGGTTTCTATCCTTTATCCATAGGAAGCTGAGTCTACCGCCCTATACCCATGATACACCGGACACAGCATTCGAGGAGATTTCCTACACGTACGTTAAGTCCTTGGTTGATTTCTCTTTCATTTTGAAACCAAGGTGTATATTACAGTTCACGGTTATTTGGTACACCTTTTGCCTAGTATTCCTGAGTAGTCATTTGATCTTTTCTGAATCCTTAAATTTGAAAGGATCACCAAGCGCTTGTCCTTTCACGCTTGCTTCAAAACTGAAAGAGATAGAGTCACCTTTCATCCGTTTCTCGACTCTTAAAACATGAAACGGTGAAGTTTCTAAGTTTCAATGTGGTAAAAATAAATCACCCACGGTCACACACCCTGTTAGAGTTTTCTTGTTGGCCATTTGATTGTGTACCTTGGTTTTCAGCCCGTGTGCGGTTTTGAGTTGTTTTGATGGCAGCTTTTCCAGATTTCACCAACCAAGGAATCCCCTCTGATGGGAATCCTGGTCATTTTCCTCCCTTTGGAAATGTTGGTGCTCCTTATATGGCAACGTTGTCCCTTCCGGGGTTAACCATTGGGTTGCTTGTTTGGTTGTTTTCAACCTCTATGGTCTCGAATGTCCCGATCTCTGTTGAATCATCTCCTCCACCTTAACAACATCATGTTGATTCCAAGGTGGACCTCTCCCCTTCTTCGCTTGTTTCTGCGTCCTCCTCTTCTACTTTGCCTGGTGAAAGTCTGGATTCGAGTAACCAGGTGGCTAAGAAGAAGAAGAAGAATACAAAGAAGAAGAAGTCTGATAAAGGAGAGGCTAGCTCTGCGGCTATTGCGCCTAAGAAGCCTTCTGTCGATATACCTCCCAACCCTCCGCGGAAAGTCAAGTTCCCTTGCATGTTTTGCATGGGAGACCATCTTGTTCGAGACTGCCCTAGCATTCCCAAGGTGCTCGAAGTATGGTCCAACGGTCGTCTGCCGTTGCCTTTGGCTTCTGAGAGTCAGGTTGGGGGCACGTCTTCAGCTAGTGCTGGTAAGGCTCCTAAGAAGTAGGGTAAGCTCACCAATCCCAGTAAGTTGTGTGAAGGGCACCATGCCATTCAGCTTTTTCCATATATGGATGAAGCCAAGCAAGTTTTGGACAACTCGGCTGTTTCTGCGCCGTGCCTTCCGGCTGGTTACAAACAGCTTTCTTTGAGTCCTCCACCAGTTGATCCTATGATTGGTCAAGAGTCATCCCTGGTCAATCCCGATCCCCCAGAAATTCAAATTCATGAATCCGTTCCCGACCAACCATTGGTCGTGGGATCAGTTGAACTGGCCTTGTCAACGGTGCACCAGGTCTTTTCCGTTGAGAGTGGATCTCATACCCCTCAGGTTCTTCTTGTTTCTTCAGATTCCTCGGACTTAGAGAAATATTCTCCTATCCCTATACCTCAAGAAGTTACTCCTCCGCCTCCCGAAGGATTCCCCTCCCGCCTTCAAGATGGAGGTCATGGAGGATGCTCCTTCTTCTTCCATAACACCAGAGGGAGACCATCTCGGTTCGATGGCATCCCCTCCGAGTAGCTTGGTCGCTTCCTTTGATTGGAATTGATTTTCAGGATACCGCCTTCCGTCTTTTGTGCCTTTCGAGATTACAATATAGTCTTTTGGTCTGGTCGTACCCAGCACCATTATAGACTAAGGTGAGTCTGTTAGTATTCTATCCTCAACTACTTGGCAAGATTTTGGTTCACCGCCGCTTGCGCCTGTTACGCAGAATATGTTGGCGTTTAACAGAATAACTAGTCAACCGTTAAGGATCCTTCTAAGGTTACTTGTTACTTTGGGAGGTAAAACCATCCATATGGACGTGATGGTTGTTCCAGGCCCCTTGGATTTCAATCTGCTCTTGGGGTGTGATTACACCTATGCCATGGGAGCTCTTGTCTCCTCCCTTTTTCGTGTGGTCTATTTTCCGCATGAAGGACGGATCGTGACCATTGACCAACTTTTGTTCTTTGGTCCTGATATGGCATCTGGCCCGCCATCATCCCTTCCTGGATTTTATCCACCCGTTGTATCTGCCCCACCGCAGGTCAACTATGTGGCTACCTACCCTGTGCTTGTACCCAGTGATAGTGCCATTGTGCATCAGGTGCTGGGGGCATTGGGTCCTGACTTCCAAGATGTTTTCCTTCCATTGGACAGGAAACTCTTGGAAGCGATGACTTCTTGTTCATTATGATGAGGTCGGTCAGAGCATAGTTCTTTTCCTTGTGTCAAGCTCCTTAAAAAATGAAACAAGCAGCTGGTCGGAGCATGGTTCTTGTCTTGTGTCAAGCTCCTTAAAAAATGAAACAAGGTTGTTGGAGCAGAGTTCCTTGTCTTGTGTCAAGCTCCTTAAAAAATGAAACAAGGTTGTCGGAGCAGAGTTCCTTGTCTTGTGTCAAGCTCCTTAAAAAATGAAACAAGGTTGTCGGAGCAGAGTTCCTTGTCTTGTGTCATGCTCCTTAAAAAATGAAACAAAGTTGTCAGAGCAGAGTTCCTTGTCTTGTGTCAAGCTCCTTAAACAATGAAACAAGGTTGTGGAGTAGAGTTCCTTGTCTTGTGCCAAGCTCCTTAAACCATGAAACAAGGTGTCCTGAGGATAGTTCTTTTAATGTGTCAACCTCGTTAAAATAATGAATCACGTTCCCGTTAAATTCGAGTCTTCGCAAAGATCTCGTAAAATCACGGTCGAGTCTGTCTCTTGATCTCGTAACTTGAACCTTCACTCCATCTACCTTTCATATGGACTGAAGCTTGGGGGGCATGTACCTTGAATTGAGTCACCATGCTGGGGGCATGCTTAATTTTTCAAGCATAGTTTGTTTCCATTTCAAGCTTGTGTAAAAATGAAACCAACTTCAAGCAGAGTTTCCTGATTTCAAGCTTGTGTAAAAATGAAACCTCTCCCATTTTACCTCTTGTGATTGCCATTTTATCAGCCTGTTTTTGCCAGATGAGCCTTGGTTTTCTCACTCCATCGTCACTATCTACTTGGCCGATCATATTCCTTCACTTGGTTGTTTTACCCATTTCTGAGGAACCCCTGCAATGAGTGGTCTTGTTAGCCAGCCTCTTGACCTTTACTTGTTCTGAGCAGTTCCACCATTACCGGAACCAGTTGCTACCCTTTATACCACTCGTTCCTCCAGGAGGAGTCATGTTTCAACTCTTTTCTGACTCTCTAAACATGAAAAGATTGCTGAGGCCCTTTTCATTTCGATCTTGTTAACGTGGCTGCGAATCAACATCTACCCAGTATACGTTTACCCCTTTTTCGGGCTGGGATGGATTATTTACGAAAAAGGAATACCCTAGCCTATCGCGACTAGGAGGTTTTCTCAGGCATAGTTTTCTACCTTTTTGGGTTTGAGGAACTATTTACGAAAAGGGACCTCTGGAGTTCACTTTTCAGCTGTCTTTTCAAACTCTCTAAACATGAAAAGACGCCAAGTTCTTCCTTTGTCAGACTCGTCAAACCCTGATGACATCGGATTCAGTCGTATTGAGGTTATTCGAGTTGCTCCTTCCTAGGGCTCGTTAAATCTACTAGGACAGATTTATATGACAAGAATATCCTATCCTCTTCAAGCTTGTGTAAAAATAAAGAGGTACTTGCTGAAATGGTGGGGAAAATGGAACCAGCATCATTGTTGTGTTGATAGTATGTTTCTCTTGAACATGGCACTTGTCTGCATTTGTGTCGGGTTGGGAACATCTCATCTCATTTTTCACTTGCCTCCGTGGGTTTGGGTAATCCCTTTTGACCTCTCATCTGCTCTTTGCCTCGTCACTATGACCTCTGATCTTTTGATGTCAAATACTGCCAATTCCACTGTTGTGTCGTTCAAATGTTCAAGAGAAGTTGACCTCTGCAAGTACCAACCTTCCTATGATTCTCATTTGATCGCGATTCACAAAAACATTATGTTCCTCTATCTCGTGTCGATGATGTGGGAAACACTATGGCCCACCTTCAATCAAGGTCACTTCCTGTCAACTTCAGCTCATTATCCAGGAAGCTGATCTAGAGACTCCCTTCTGGTGCCTTGGAGCCTGCATGCCTCAATGGCGGGTTCTTCGCATTCGACGTGAGGTTTTCATTATTGGCCTCCGATCGAGTGATTCTGCGGGTGTTCGACGTCAGCTCATTGATTCACATGTCGTAGATTGTACCTATAGTACCTTCAGGATTTGCATGTTCAACTTCAGCTCACATATTCACATGCTTGAACTTGTACTTTGTTCGGGTCGAGATGGAGCGCAAGACCCTGGATTGTGTCTGTTGTAATCCGGGCTGTGATTTTGTGGATTATTATGATTATTTACATGACTTACTGGATGGCTGCAACCATACCTGAGCCTATTTTTTGATCCTCACTGGATGGCTACGTCCATGCCCTGGATCTGGATTATTGTATACTCTGTTATGGATGGCTGCGCCCATACCGCATATATATCATGTATCTGAGACATCAGTTGTATTTCTTCACGCAGGTTTTCTGACGGTGGAATTTTTAGTCGGATACATTCTCGTAAAGCATTTCACCCCTCTCTCTCTCTCGGGCCTCATGCTTTAGGGGGCATCTGTTACACAGTAATTTGTCACCGTCCCTGAAATGCCCGTCCCGTACATTGGAGGGCTCATTTTGTGACCTGTGAGCAGTGACATGGCTTAAAACCACTTTCATGACATCCCTCTGAACAAGAGCTTTCATTGCCCTAAAGACATCTCCTTGTGAAAAACCCTAAAAATGGCCTTTTTTGCATTGGCGCAAGCAGGCAGTTCAGTACCCGTGCCAATGGGAAAATTACTTCAAAGAGGTCGCGCCAGTTGGTGCTCTGTCCCAGAGTTGCACTCGCGCCAGCCAATTTAAGGAGTGTTTTTTAAAAATAAATGGCGGAAGTTTCGTCCTAACTGATCCAGGAACTAATATCTATCTTGAGTTGGGAGGTTTGGCTACAGATTTCCATAGAGAGGAAGTGGTTTGCCACCTCTCCTGGAAGCTTCCTTGATGATAGGGCAAATCCCACAATTATAGGGATCCCAAATCCCCTTCCTCCATCTATAAAATCTTGCCCATCTCCATTGCAAGCTAGTCTTCAAGTTCCCAAATTCTCAAGAGCCTTATGCTGCAAGAACCTCCATAATTCCCTTAAGGCCAATTCAAGCAAGGAGACTATCGTCAAGAGCTGAAGAGAGAGGTTTGTCCCATCCTTGACAGGATTTTTGAGATGTGTTCTACTGGCGACCCCCTTCGAAGGAGAATTCAGCGTCAGAACTATTGTTGTAATTTTCCTTTGATTGATTATTAATGAACGACTATTGGTTATGGTTCCACTCTTGTTGTTTATGATGATGAGTTATGTCCTTTCTGACTGACATATAATTGCATCTACTAGATTTTACGCTTGCGTTTGTTTTGTTTCTCGCATGTGCAGGTGTCCCATCACGGAGATCGTGGGGATCGTGATGTGCCAGGGCTAAGGAACGGGAGCGCTACCTCTTCTACAAGAAAGAGCGTTGGATTCTAGGTAATCCTTCATCGCTAGTTGGTCTATTTGCAATTAGGAACCTGTAATGTAGCGTGAATGATTTTTTCTAGACCCGGTCTAGGCTAGTATGGATCGCCTCTGTCTGCAGAGGGGATTTACCTCCACAAAAATTAGAGATATCAATATGTATTCTAATTGATTGCAAGTAGCACACTTATTTTATTTCATGTATTTTCTGAATGTAATATCTTGCTATTTTCTTGTATATGAATAATCCCTTCTATTACTTTAACCAGGTACAGCTTTAAATATTGCTTATTATCAAAAGCTCTGATGACAAGTTTCCCATGCCTCCATGTCATTCGTTCCCATGTAAATATTTCAGCCATCTGGCTCTAATGATGTTTATCAATGTATCTATACATTCTGTAAATATTTTTTGTGAAATATGAATTTCAGTCAATATAATTTGGATCGTTGTAACTGATATTTTACCTGAATTTTTGTATATTTTTCTATGAACCTCTATCAGAGGAGTTTCACATACTCTGAATAGTTATATAAATGTTTTATGTTTCCCTTTCAATATACATGTTCATCTATATGTATGAATATTTCATGGTTCATTTTTAATACACATATTGCCTCTATATGTATGCATGTTTCCTAAATTAGGAATTTATATAGTTAAATCTGAAGTATGTTACTTTTACAGATTTATACTTTCTTGATTTAATTGTAATAAATCATTCAGTTGTATACATATCTACTTCAATATTAGTTTACATAAATAACTTTGTATTTCTACTATCACTTTTTATGTTTCTCTTAGTACAATTATAATTATGTTTTATCCCAATGATATATTTTATACATGTAATAAAAGAATTAACATAGACATAAAAAAAATTATTTAAATCCTTCTCTTTGGGTTTAGTTTTTATGTGTGTTGGTCAACTATTTATTCAAGTCTATGTAACTATACATAAAAATTAACTACACCTGCTATATCTATAGTTATGTTAAATACATATGACACTTTATTTCCAAGAACACAACAGCTTATCACAAAGACCTACAATTCAAGATATAAAATTTTCAGCCAAAATCATAACTAAACCATATTCAATCTTAATAAAATATCATCATTATAACAAAATCATAGGAAATAATTTAGCAATTGTGCATACCGATTGTGGTAAAGACTATTTTCCACCCAACCTTGAGCTTTCATCCACAGCTCCCCCCGAGCAAAGACCAATTCCTCCAAAGTGTATAAAACCTCTTGTCTACCTAAGAATGGCTTATTTAAGCTTGCTTTTCCCCAATATGTTTCCATGAATGCGTCCAGCTAATTTAGGATGTTGTTTTCCTTTAGCCTAGGCTTTACTTTTTCTTTTTCCACAAAAGCTCTTTAAACCTAGCTTTTTCCTCTTTCTAGTTTTATTTCACCTCTTATCAAAAAATTTCCAATTCACTGAGGTATCTATTAGATTCTTATCTCCCATATAATATTGTTATTTTATTTTATTTTTTTCTCCAAGAATTTTTGGAGATTTTGGGAAATTCTTTGGATTTTATTCCATCCTCATGGACTTGAAATCCTGGTCTCAATTTTACTCTAGTATTTTCACAATAATTAAATTCCACATTAATTTAATTAAAAAATAATATGTCCACATATAGTTATCCTTTAGGTCCACTTAACCTTTAATATTCTCAACTGTCTAAATAGAAGCATAAAACTAGGGATATTACATTGTCCAAGAAACAAGGGCACTAGTAGCACTAAGCTAGAACTATAAATTTGGCATCAACATGAGCATGAGACTAGGAAAAGTGCTCACCCAGAAAACTAAGGCTTTGACCAAGTTCCTTCAGTAAGCTTGCAAGGTATTTTTGTTTGAGTCTTTAGGGGATGTATTTATATATTTATTCTTAGTGGAAACATTGTACAGGGTCTGTCATGGGGCACTTTAGGATCAGGGATAGGAAGTGAGCATGGTGAAAAATTACTGTGTAACAAATGCCCCATAAACCATGAAGGTGGAATGGTGAGTGATGACTAAAATGCTTTATGAAACAAGGCAAAGAACTCAGATCCCCGCAACGAAATCTTCCAAATCAAACAGATTACAATATATGAAATCTTTGGTATGAATATGCCTAATCACATAACACTCCATTAGACATAAAATAGAATATTAACCCACAAAATTGTCATATCCATCCATATAAAGAGATCATATAAATCGATCTGTGGCATGGATGCAACTATCTGTATAGATAGGATGACATATACAACCATGAATACTTAATAACTCCCCAAAACCTGGATCAAAATCAGATGTGACCCAGGGTCTTCATCGCGATCTAAATCAACTCAATGTATGAATCTAGCCATGCAAATATATGTGCTGACATATAACATGGTATAAACCACTTGATTACCGGTTAATGATGAAAACCGTTAACATGCACAAGAGAAACCACTAATAATGACAATGGACCTCAAGGTACAAAAACACAATCTACAAGTGTGAATGAATGTGTTGAAGTCGAACACTTGTAGAATCATTTGATCAAAGGCCAATTATGTGAACCTGTCATCAAACATGAAAAACTTTCCATTGAGGCATACAAGCTCCAAGGCACTGAAAAGAAGTTTCTAAACCAGCTTCTCAGATAATGAGCTGAATTTGACAAGAAGTGATTCATCGAAAGAGGGCCATAAATATTTGAACATCATCGAAACGAGATAAAAAATATCTCAAGATGATAGGAGAGATTAGGGATTGTAACAGATGAGGTAAGACAAGCAAAAGATGTTTGACAAAAAGGACTTCTCTTGAACATATTGGTGACACAACTCCGAAATGTGGTATCGTTTGAATCAAATGGGATCAGAGGTCATGATGAAAAAAATGATGATATAATAGGAGGAAAATGTATTTCCCAAACCCATGGAGGAAAAATGATAAATGAAGGTTATCCGCAACCTGACATGAACTACAAATAAGTGTTAAGTTCAAGGGCGACAAGCTACCCAAAATACACATAGGATGTTCACTTTCAATTTCCCCCCATTATTGATAATGAGAACCTCTTTATTTTTTATATCCAATGTGAAGAGGATAGCATATGTTGAGTGTATAAGTTCGTTATTCAAATTGTTCCATCCTAGTAATTTTAATGAGACCTAGGAAGGAGGAACTCAGTCTCGTCATGGTGACATGTCTTTTGCGGTTTAAAATTTAACAAGTCCAACAGAAGAGTAACTCGGTGTATTTTTCATATTTAAGGAGTTTGAAAAATAAACAAAAAATAAAACTCCATCATGTCCCTTTTTGTAAATCG
Source organism: Pinus albicaulis (assembly GCA_034641835.2). Lineage (NCBI taxonomy): Eukaryota > Viridiplantae > Streptophyta > Pinopsida > Pinales > Pinaceae > Pinus > Pinus albicaulis. The sequence goes on from CM076581.1 coordinate 1,270,621,822, forward strand.
TCTCTCGAATCTTAAAAGGTAGAAAACAATATTTGAGAGAACCTCTTGACCATTTTCGATCAAGGTATTCATTTTTCATAAATATTTAATCTCATCCCCAAAAAGGGGTAAATGTAAAATGATACCACATCAATTCATTCACTTTAATGAGTTCAAAATGACAAGTAATGAACAATATTTTCATGTTTTTAGAGTAAAAAAAGATCTTAAAGTTGACTCCTCCTCGAGGAACGAGTGGTATAAAGGGTAGAAATTGGTTTCTTCGATGGTGGAACTACTCAAAACATGTAAAGGTCAAGAGTTTGGCTAAAAAGACCACTTCATCACAACGATTCCCCAAGAAAGGGTAAAAAAATCAAGTGATATTGTATGATCTATAGGTTTTAACCCTGTATAGAAATTATCTGCACACGAATCTTAAAAATAGAAAATAAACAATAGCAAGAGCATAAAACATAAAACATATATACACAAATATTTTCCCCTAGATCCAAAATCAGGAAGACCAGCTTGATTTTTCATTATATTCCTTTTAGTCTTACAACACACATATATACATGATGAAGCATACATAACCCCAATCCATTAACCCTGGATTAGAACATAACCATGTTCCCTTGATCGGATCTACAAAACCCCAGGGGAAAAAAACCATCATGCCCCAAAATCATGTGCAAACCCATGCACAAAACCATGGGTGGGTCCGCCCACCGAAAAATAAGGTCCATTTTTTTTTTTCTGAGGGCGCTGCCCCAGACCCCAACTAGGGTGGGCTGGAAAGAGTATAACACATACCCAAAATTCTCCCACTTGTTATCTTCTTTCCGCAGTGGGCCACAGGAGAGCTTAGTCATTAGCCCAACTCTACAACACTCATTGTTTCTCTACACCAAGAGAACTTCTGAGTGCTCATAGACTTCGTTAATGCATCTACAACATTCTTCAAGGTGTCCACCTTTACCAACAACACCCTTTTAGCCTCAACCATATCTCTCACAAAGTGATATTGAACATCAATGTGCTTTGTCTTTGAATTATAAGCAGGGTTATTAGCCAAGAAAATTTCACTTTGGCTATCACAGTCTATCCTTATAGCTTGCTGCACCAACCCCATACTTGAACACAATCTTTGCAACCAAATTGCTTCTTTTCTTGCATGAGTGGCTACTATGTATTTTTCCTCTGTAGTTGAAAGAGCCACTACAGACTATATTTTACTCATCCAACTAACTGCACCTCTAAATAGGCTAAACACATACCCACTTGTATATCTTCTTTGGTTTAGATCTCCAACCTAGTATATATTAACAAAACCATGAATATCCATCACTCTTTACAATCCTAGTCTTCCCTAGTAGAACAAGCCATAATCACTAGTGCCATGCAAATATATTAAAACCCACTTCACTGCTGCCCAATGCTCCTTCCTTGGGTTTGACATAATCCTGCTCAATACTCCCACTGCATATGTAATGTCTGGTCTAGTATAGACCATTTCATACATTAGGCTACCCACTACACTTTCAAATGGAACGTGGGACATATCATCCTCTTCTTCTTGTGTCTTGTGACACTATTCAACAAACAAATTTCTACCTATAGGAATCAGAACATTCACCAGTTTACTATCCTACATATTGAGCCTCTGCAATATAGTCTTGACGTACTTCCTCTGGTTTAACCAGAGCTTCCTCTTTGCCCAATCTCTCTTAATTTCCATGCCCAAAATATAGTTTATAGCACCAAGATCATTCATGTTGAATTTGGAGAACAATTGGGTCTTCAAATCTTGGATAATTTCTTTGTCATTTCCAATCAACAACATATCATCCACTTACAATACCAAATAAATAACATGGTTACCAATTAATTTAAAATAAACACACTGATCCTCCTTGCTTCTAGTGAAGCTAAGTCCCCGTATATAGGTATCAAATTTCTGATACAACATCCTTGGTGATTGTTTTAACCCATACGAAGACATCCTTAACCTGCAAACCAGTTCTTTCTTCCCCTTCACTATAAAGCCTTCATGTTGTTTCATGTAGATCTCTTCCAGATCCTTATGAAGAAATTTTGTCTTCACATCCATCTGTTCTACCTCAAAATCAAATGCAATAGCAATAGATAAAAGTAATCTAATAGAAGTAACTTTGGCAACAGGAGAAAAAATATCACCAAAATAAATTCTCGGCACCTAGGAATAACCTTTTGCTACCAACCTAGCTTTGTATTTATCCACCTTTCCTTCTACATTCATCTTCTTTTTAAACACCCATTTTCTCCTGATGGGCTTCGTTCCAGCCGACAACTCCACCAGATCCCATGCCTCATTTTTATGCAAGGATGCCATTTCATCAACATGGCCTCCTTCCATAGTTTTCCATCCTCTGAATCTACGGCCTCCCTGATGGTTATGGAATCATCATCAGTTATAGTTAAATCAAAATTTGAACAGAAAGCAGATGGACTATACCTTTCTGGTTGTCTTCTTTCCCGAACTGATCTTCTCACAACTGGAGTTTGTGGCTCTTCCTCTTCTGAGTCTTCTTCTGTTGTAGAGTCTAATTCATCCTCCTTTAGTTCAAACTATATCTTCTCAAGTTCCTTTGGTGGGAATTCATGTTTAACAACATATTTCACCTCTCTAAACACCACATATCAGTTGTACACAACCTTCCTTGTTTCTGGGTTCTAAAGCTTGTAACCCTTTAAACCATCCTTATACCCAATAAAGATGCACCTTTCAGATTTATTATCCAACTTTCTCCTTTTCTCCTTTGGAACATGTACATATGAATCACATCCAAATACCCTTAGATCTAAGAGAGGGTTTCTTACCAGTCCATACCTCATGTGGATTCCTATCCTCCAACACCGATGAAGGTAAAATGTTAATCAAGTAACATGCAGTATCCACTGCCTCTACCCAGAATTCTTGTCCTAACCCAATACCACTAAGCATGATTCTTGCTTTTTCCATCAGCATTATGTTCATTCTTTCTGCAACTCCATTTTTTTGAGGTGTGTATGGAGTAGTCTTCTGCCGTGATATACCACACTTCTTACAGAACTCTTAAAATTCCTTCTTGCATAACACCCCACCATTATCTGTCCTCGGCACCTTTATCTTCTTCTCTGTTTGGTTTTCCACCAGAGCCTTAAATTATTTAAATCTGTCAAAGACTTCAGATTTCTTCCTCAAGAAATATATCCATGTATTCCTTGAGAATTCATCTATGAATCAAACATAGTACACAGACTTACCTAGCGATGGAACCGACACAGGTCCAAACACATCATTGTGCACAAGCTCTAATATCTTGTTCGTCCTCTTAGCACCAGAAGGAAAACTCACCCGATTCTACTTCCCATACACACAATGTTCACAGAAATAAAAATCTGGAGAGATATTAGACATACCTACTACCATACCATTTCCATGCAGTATCTGAAGGCCCTTCTCTCCAATATGTCCAAGCCTTTGATTCCATAGCATGGTCTTTTCTCCAGAGGCCACTAAGCTTTCTGCTCCACTTTCGGGAACCATAGAACTATTGCACCCATCAATAATAGAGCTACCTTGAAGCTTGTATAGAGTTCCAATCCAAACTCCCTGCATTAATATCAATGCTCCCTGAACCATCTTACAGGGATCTTTATCAAACACTGTTTTTACACTTGCATCATCCATCTTTCTTAAAGAAATCAGATTTCTGGCTAATGTAGGAATGTGCAGAACACCAAGAAGTGTTCTAATCCTTCCACCTTGCAGCTTCAGCTTCAATTTTCCACGTCTGACAATTTTTGCCTTCCCATCATCACCTAAGAAGAAATCACCTCCATCATATTTCTCATACTCGCAGAACCACTTCCTATGGGAGTGAAGTGAAAGGATGCACCCGAGTCAATCAACCATGACTCATGATATACATTTGTATTTGAAGGAGAAGCCAAATACACATCCCCACCTTCATCTGAGGTGGTTTTTTCCTTTGCATAAGGAGTATCATCAGATCCCTTTCCTTTCTCAAGAGCTTTAGATCTGCAGTCCTTTTGTAGTGCCCTTCCTTTCCACATTTCCAGCACACCTTTGCAAACTTTCCAAGATATTTAGATCTCCCTCTAGATTTAGATATCCCACTTGAAACCTTATTCTTGTTTCTGTTTTGGGACCTTCCTTGTACAAATAAGGCATATCCATTCTGACCCTCCATATTTCTCCATCTCATTTTCTCTGACAGCAAGGCTGAGATAATGTCATCAAAATTCAAGGTAGTTGTATTTCTACCTATTTCAATAATCATAATGCCCCACGAGTCTGGTAGAGAACACAAAAAAATGATGCACTTATCTCCATCTGAGATTTTAATATCAACAGATGACACCTGACTTACCACAGTATTGAAGGAATTCAGATGCTCTATCATGGAGTCTCCATCCTTCATCCTCAGGTTATACAGCTTTTTCCACAAGAAAAATTTATTCACCAGACACTTAGATTGGTACAAAGTCCCAAGTTTGTCCCAAAAATTCTTCGTCGTAGCTTCCCGAGCTACATTCAAAAATACCGAATCTGAGACACACAACCGTATTGTGATCTTCATCTTCCAATCCAACTTTTTCCAGTATTTATCTGACATTGTCGTTGGTTTAGTACCTGGATATACCATGATCCACTGGTCTTTATACACTAGTAGATCCTCCATCTTGACCTTCCACAACTCAAAACTATGACCATTAAATTTCTCAATCTCTATCTTTCCACTGCTTGCCATCTTCTTTCACAGCAAGAATCGATCCTGTAGATCTCCCACTGAACATGGTCTACCACAGGCCCGAGCAAAAAACCCTCAGTAGCAAAGGTGTCCGCTTGAAGCCAAAACAACTATGATACCAAATGTAGGTTTTAGCCCTGTATAGAAATTATCTGCAAATGAATCTTAAAAACATAAAATAAACAATAGCGAGTGCATAAAACATAAAAAAAATATACATAGATATTTTCCCCTGGATCCCAAATCGGGATGACCAACTCGATTTTTCATTATATTCCTTTTAGTGCTACAACACATATATATACATGCCAAATCATACATAAACCCCAATCCATTAACCCTAAATTAGAACATAACCATAGTTCCCTTCACTGGATCTACAGAATAACGGGGGATGAAAACCATTATGCCCCAAAACCATGTGCAAACACATGCACAAAACCATGGGCTAGTCCGCCCACTGAAAAATAAGGTCCAAAAAAAATATTTCCCCAGGAACTACCCCGAACTCTGAACAGGGGGGATGTTGCCCCCCCTATGACCCCCCTGCTGCACTCAGCGCAACATATAGGGGAGGCTATCGCATGAATAGTCATGGAAAGAATATAACACATACCCAACATGATTAGTGAATTAGATGGTGATGATGGAATGAGAAAACCAAGGCTCGTCTGGAAGAAGAGGAAAATAAAAGGGAAATCACGAGAGGTGTAATGAGAAATGGTTTCTTTTTTTCACAAGCTTGAAACATAAAAAAATATGCTTGAAATAGGTTTCATTTTTACACAAGCTTTAAAGACATGGAAAAACTATGCTTGGATTTGGTTTCATCTTTACACAAGATTGAAACATAGACAAATTATGTTTCGAATAAGTTTCCATGCCCCCCGCATGGTGACTCAATTAGAGGTAATTCCCCTCAAGCTTCAACTAATTCACCTAAGTAGACTACTGGTTACTAACAGATGGATGGAATGAAGGTTCATTTACGAGATCAAGTGAAATACTCGACTAGGATTTTATGATATCTAATCAAAGACTCAAATTGAAAGGGGATTTGTTTCATTTTTTAATGAGGTTTACAGAGTAAAAGAACTATACTCATGACACTTTGTTTCATTTTTTAACGAGATTGACACAAGAAAAGGAACTATGCTCCAAACATCTTGTTTTATTTTTTAAGGAGCTTGACACAAGGAAAGGAACTCTACTTTTAAGAACTTGATTCATTTTTTAAGGAGCTTGACACAAGAAAAGGAACTCTTCTTCGTAGACCTTGTTTCATTTTTTAAGGAGATTGACACAAGAAAATGAGCTCTGCGCCGAGATACCTGATCATGGCCTATAAATTTTCATGGCTTCCAAGATTTTCTCATCAGATGGGAAAAAAAAACTCTAGAAATCACGGTTCAATGCCTTTAGTACATGTCACATTGTATCACTAACCAAATCATCAATAGATACGGGCATGGAATAGGTTTCCACATAATTAACCTGTGCTGAGGAAGATAACACTTACATGTAAGGATCATGCGAGGATGATGGTTGACTGGGAGCCAAATTAGCACCAATGAATGACAACTGATCAATGGTAAAAATTCTTACTTCATCTAGGAAACACACCATACGAAATAAAGAAGAGACAAGAGCTCCCATGACATAAGTATAGTCACGCCCAAGGAGTAGGTTAAAGTCGAAAGGGCCTTGGACAGCGAGCACATATATTTAGGGATTATTTCCTCCCAAAGTAGTAGGAAACTTAGGAAGGATACCTAACGGTTGACTGGTTCCTATATTAAACACTAACAAATTCCGGGTAACAGGCAAAAGCTGTGGAGTACCGAAATATTTCCAAGTAGTTAAAGAAATAATACTAACAGGTGTGCCTTCATATATTATGGTGCTAGGTATGGACACATTATAGGCCTATACTATGATCTCAAAGGGAACCTAAGAAGGAGGACAATATTCTCTCTGTTGACTCCAATCAAAGGAAGAGACCAGACTACTTGGAGGGGGTGTCGTAGGAACGAGTGAACTACCCCTAGCTTGTGCTATGAGAATGGCAAGATCACCCTCCTCTATCAGTGGAACAGGATGATTACCCTATATTTCATGGGAATCTGAAGAAACAAAAATAACCTAAGTGGTATTAGGTTCACTCTCTACAGCAAAATCACGATCCACTAAAGTTGGAATCGGGTTGACTGTTTTCTCAACCAATGGTTGGTTGGGAAAAAACTCATCTGATTCACTTTCAGAGAGAGTGGGATTGACCAGAGATGATTTCTAATCAACCACTTGATCAAATAACAGAGCATCAAGGGAAAGCTTCTGGTAACCAGTAGGACGACGGGGCTAAGGAGCTGCAAGCTTATCCAACAATTTGGAGTCTTCGTCCATATAAGCGAAAAGGTGAATGGATTATTCCCTTCACATAACCTACAAGTAAATTTGATGTGACCCTTTTTCCTATTGATATTATTATCACTAGTTGAGGATTTATCACTAGCATGATCTCTAAAGGCCGATGACAAAGGCTGATGTGAGATAGTGGACCACACTTATAATATCTTGGGAATACCGGGACAATATTTGAGAAGGTGGTCACCCTTACATAGATTGCAAGGAAATTTTACTTTATAGGATGGATTGGAATGTTTTCAACATGAGTTGAATTATTAGCAATGGTTTCTTGGTTTCTCCCTTGATTATTTTTCTTCTTCTTCTTCTTCGTATTCTTCTTCTTCTTAGCCTAATAATACTCAATCAACAAAAAATCATTATTCCTTCCAAACACACAAGCATCAAATAATAATTTTCATTTGAATCAAAGAATCAAAGACTCAACCAAAATTCACTTTTACCACTTCAAGTATAGGATGGATTTTTTCACACCACAAAGAAACTAACACCAAAAATACAAAATTTGATGCACATAGAGCAGGATTATGACTTCGGAGATCAGGACACATTAGGAATTTCAGAAAAAAACCCACAAATTCTCAAATTTAAGGATGTGTGCTACTTTACATAAAAATCATCGTGCTGATAGGGTCTTCAATGCTACTTTAAAATGCCAAACGTGTACCGGCAGCACTACTCTGCATAGCAAAAACAATGCTGGTCTACAAAATTGTACCAACATGAGGGTAAAGCTCCCTAATAGAGTCACCAATTATGCTTTCAAGATAAATCCCCTCTGCGAATAGAGGTGATCTCTCTAGCCCTAGAGTGGGTCTAGCAAATTGAGATACTTCCTAATGGAAATATTTCTTAACTAATATTAAGAATGCGACAAGAAAAGAGATAAGGTACCTTTTTCCCAATGCTACGTTCGAACCTGTTAATGATGAAGCTGATCCACCATCCTTTTAGGCTCGCTCCTTACTAATGTTGGCACACTAATACCTGCGTATGATCAAGAGGCAACAAAAAATGTAATCCAATACATAATAATCATAAACATTAACTATATAGAAAGAAAAAACAATATATTTTTTTGATAAATATAAAAGGAAGATATTACAACCCGGGCCTTGATGTGGGAGGCTTCCCTTTGGTGAAAATTTGAGTCCTTCACCGAAGCTCTAAATCATTCCTTCTCTCAAACACTTAGGCGTTATCACAATGCAAGAATATAAATGGAACGAGACTTCAGACTAGCCCCATCAATGACCAACCCGCAGTGGAAGGATAGGGACCAATTGATAGGAAGGGAGAAGAGGTTGGGATCCCATAAAAGGAGGATGAAGGTCCACTTTATAAGGGACAAACCCCCATGTATGAGACCAAAGCTCTAAAATCAAAGAGCTTGACTCTATCACCACCGTTTAACAACAAAATCACCACCCTCGAACTTTTAGAGGTCAAAGCTTATCCTCCATTTGAGGAAACACTACCAAAAATGGATCAGCACGGTTTTCCAAGAAACAAGGCAATGTCAGCACTAAGACATAACTATAAATATGGCATCAGTGAGAGAATGAATCTAGGAAACGCGTTGACATAGATAACTATGGATTTGACCAAGTTCCTTTAGTAATATTCCAAGGCATTTTCATTTGATTCTTCAGGGAATGTTTTTTACATATTTCTTCATAGTGGAAAAATTACATAGGGTCTGTCACGAGGCACTTCAGATCATGGATTGGAAGTGAGCATGGTGAAAAATTACTGTGTAACACTAAGAAACAATATTGATGGTATGTACTCCATGGTTTCTAAATGCACAATTGGAGGTTTGTGTCCTCAATATGGGTAGAGTTCACAAATTTGAGAGGTAACTATTTCATCACTTAGAATTAGGAGTGTGCAAAGTACTCATAACTTTCCTAGGATATTGAGTGTGCTCGTGATTTGGGAAAGATGAGAGGATAGGGATGAGCTCTAAAATTAGCTAGGTGTGATATTAATGAGACAAGAGAGTAAGAACATGTAACAAGTATTAAACATGATCAAACACATATATCAAACCAAGAACATCATAAGGATGTAGATAGCACCCAAAACCAAGAAACACATGGTGAAACGACAACAAAATGACATGTGTCTCCAAGTGTGACACTTAATAAGTACTTTTATGAAAGAAGTGTCACAACGCAACCAAAAGGTGTGTTATGCCATAAAAATGTACCCAACACATGTTTTAAAGATAAAATCATAAGTTCATTCAAGAGAGTGTGTTGGACCTACCTCTAAAAGTGTGCTAAGGTTCTCTTAATATGCATCAAAACAAGTGAAAGAAACACATGCCAACACATAGAAAACACAAGCGACGCATGTAAGAATGAAAGAAGGAAAATGCGACACTTTTAATAGTAAGAATGAGTGAAAATGACACTTAAAAAAGATAAATAAAGTGAAAGTGATACATGGAAAAGAAAAATAAATAAATAAAAAGTATACTTTTAGTGAAAGCAAGCAAAACGATAGTCACGAAAGTGAAATTGACACTTAAAAGCGTCCAAAATTGACACTTGAGAAAATTCACCTGAATGATAGTATACTTGGAACTAAGAGTGATATAAGGCTTCTTATGCTCCTAAATGTACATAGCTTAGAAGTGAAATATGACTGTGAAAATAGCTATGAGTTAGACTCTTTATATAAGCCAAGTAGACAAGAGTGAGGTGGTTGCCACTAGGATTTATGAGAACCTTGAATGGAATAATTTCACTCTCACTGTTGATTTAAATTGCACACTTATTATGCGTAAAGACTAAGCAATAAATTTCCATAACAAATGCATTGTTACTATCTCAGGGACTACAAAATATCCTCGAGCTGCACAATATCTACCACTAATAATTTCACAATTACATTCATTAAGGACTGTACAAACTCTATTTCCAAGGACTACACAAGCACTGTTTTCTAAGACTATTAAATTCATGTCTTCAAGCGTATAAATTGATTGCTAATCTATCTATAAAGAGGTGTGTTTATGAATGCATGAAAATCCAAGCATGTGTAAGTAAGTCTTTTCGACACTTAGAATCTTTAGAAAAAATGAATCGATCATGAAGTGACCATGAATAACTTGAGACAAGATATCATGAGATCACAAGGAAGCTACAAAATTAAAGTTTAGGAAGAATTTGGTGTGTGTTTGTCACAATGACAATATATTCCTATAACCCACCTTCTTAGAGTGCATAAATTTCTTTTGAATGAGAGCATATTCACTTCCTATGTGGGGTGCCTTTCCTCTTGTGGTCAGAACTCTCTTGATTTTCACGGAGGGGATTTCTTCTTCTCAGTAACAAACATGTCTTCGACCTCCATAGACACTTAATATTCTACTTCCATTTTATTCTTCTTATGAGAGGAATCCCCTTCTATGTCCTTCTTATTCTTATGTTTAAGGAGAGTCTCCCAACCTTTGTTTAATAGTTGTCCTATTTTTTGGGTTGTTGTAGATGATGAAGGATTTTTATGAAACCGTTCCCAAAAGAGGAAATGATTCCAAGTTTGATTTTTCTTCTTTAATTCCTCTTCCACGAGTATGTTAATTAACCCATGATGAATCAAATTTTTTTTGATAGACTCTGGTTGAGCTTGCATAGTTTTTTCCATTTTAGTTATTTTTTTAAGAGATAAAAGGGAAGTTCCATATTCCATCCTTCTTGAAACTATGAAAGAAAATGCAGATCATATCTGTATGTGACTATGTGCCTTCATTCACAAGTTATATATTTGTGTATTAAGTAAAGAGCTTCATTGCCATTCTTCTTTGATCGAAGATAAAGGGAATCATTTTCTCTAATTGGGGTTCTAGCATCGTGGCACCAGAAATTGATTACAATTAAACTCCTTATATGAATTCTTAAACCAACATTCCCCACCTAGAGGGAGACTAGAAATATGATTAATTTATTCTTCTGAGATGATAAGGTACAATTGTTTTAATCGAGCTACATTCCTATTGAAGCTTTTTACAAAGGCTCTGGTAAATTTGGAGTTATACCCATGAAATTTCTCATGAAAGGAATCCACCTAACTTCCTCAAATAATTTCCTTCCTTGTCAGAAATTGTAAATAAAATCATCCCCACTCGGTTCATACCACGATATCGGAGTCTTCTCCATGCTAGTATGGTGTGTGAAATATTGATTCAATCTTAGCTCCTTACCACTATGAAATATTCAACAAGGTAGGGTGATGGAAAAGAAACAATTCATATGTTTATATTATCCCTTAGTTGGTGGATTAAAAAAGGGATTAGTTGATTGAATGAAACTCAAATCATTCGAGTGCATAGACATGTGTAGGTTGTTTTAGTATTTTGGATGAAGGTGATAGGATAATATGGTGCTATACGTGCCTAGTACATCAACAATTATCCATAATTCATGTATGATGATAATAATAATTTTGTATATTTCCCTAGTGTTGATGGGCAAAACTTTACCACCAACATTTATGGGATCTTGCTAGTGAAAAATCCTAACTAGAGTCTACACCATTTGGGATAGGATTCCCATTAGGTATGTGGACCCTGATGCCACCATGTTTCTTTGCGACTCGTTTTGGATGGAATGAAGATAATGTATTAGAAAAAAAATAAAAAATCTAATAAATACAAGATAAAGCATGTTTATGTAAATTTTACACATGAGATTCCATAGACATATTAATAATCAAATAACATGATATGAATCTTAAAGAAGCATGCTAGAAAACTTAAATTAAAATACATGTATCAACGGAAATATTATTTTATCGATTAAAAATTAGTTCCTAACTGATAAGAAACATTAAAGAATAAATTTCGTACAATCCCAAGTATGATATACATTTAAATTAACAAATTTGTTTGTTAACATAAACACATGGAAGCATAAACATATACCATCGAATCACTGTGATAAAAGTCTCACAATGCTCAACAACACATGTAAGGAATTGTATTCCTAGGCTCAAACAATTTCTTAAATTAAGTTGAAATGTCCATAACACCATCACATGAAGTACCCATGAAACCCATTAGTGGAAATGAAAAACTACCATTTGACTTCTTAGAAGATCTACAAGCTCTCAAGACAATGTTCTCAAATGATGTATAAAAATGAAGGACACTTTATAACATCTACCCATGAGGGTATATTTATACAAAATGAGGTGAACTTTCACTTTCCATGAAATATGGTTCATTCACAACAACGTTTTAAAAAAGTGAGACAGATCTAAAGAAGTCACTACTCTAGAATAATAACCCACTAGAACTGTTAGCGAAGAATAAGTATGCCACACTATTGGATAGCCAATGTAGAGAGGAAATTACAACTAAACCAACATAATAAAAGGATAAGATGAATATGGATGCCAATTCACACAAAGATAATTTAGCACTAGGGAAACCCATTCCATGGCACACGATAAATGAACCCCTCCCACATATGCCTTTAAATTGAAATTTGGGCAAAATATTTATGAAATAACTAAGGAATGTGATCTGAGACTTGAATGGTTGCTCGAATTTCCAAGAAATTTTTAACTAGAGAACCCCAAAATCCCCCAATTTAACCCAAATAACCATTAATTTTCATTCTTTCTAATCTAGAGCATGGTCCTCCATTGGGTGCCATTAATTCATGCATATGACATATATGATTTACCAAATAATGTATGCCTTCATTTTCCTTTAGACTAGCGTAGGCATAACTCAATAATTAAATGGAAATTTTTTATAATGGATCCATCTAAAGTTCCGATGACATGGTCGTCATTACTACTATCAAGTCTCCCAACCTTTTCTTTTACAATTTTTTGTCGATTCATGGAAGCGAGATGTAATTTGTATGGAGGTTATCAATCTCCATCACACCTTGTTCCATTCTATCCCGCTTGTTTGCTAAATCATATCCATTTGTATTCAAATGAATAAAGATATGGAAACATTTAACTAGCTCGAAATTCCTGAAGTGCATATAGATCGTGGAAAAAAAGTTGTGAGGATCCTTATTAAGAGATTCTTCAATATTTTCTAGTTGTTTATTATGAACATTGAGTCTCTACATTCTGCTAATCAACGAATTACTTTATCTACATAAATTCCTAGCCCTTTCCAAAGAGATATGTATTAAACATGGTTGTTTGACGTTGTTCCGAGACCCTACACAAATTGAATCTCTCTTTGTTCATTGGGGCAAAGAATTACCCCTCCTACTCTCACCAACTTAGAATATATGTAAATCTTACTTAACCTTGTATAGTAAATTATTTTATCTATGACCAATTTGATATTTTTTATAATTATTTAACAACTGCATAAATTACATATCTTTGTTTTGTTAGGATGTAACATATAAAGAAAGAAATTTCATATTGAAATATATTAAGTAACGTGGATATTTAAACAATTAATTTAAGTCTTACATTAAAATATATAGAAGGAAAATATAATATTCTTCTTCTATTTTAATTACTTTACTCCCTAAAGACTTAATACATAAATATTTTATTTGTGGCCTGTGAAAGTGAGATATTTTTGTTAATTTTTGAAACTAGGGTCAAATTCCATATTGGATAACTCAGATGGTTAAGATAATAATTTAATTATATTCCTCTTCTCGAGAGCATCAAAATTGACCTATAGATTGCCCCAATCGGTTAAGCAGAAGTTAAGTTATGAATTACTTTAATATTTTAATGAGTTGGTTAACTACATGTTGATTTGGTCAAAGCCCCAAGTGGTCACTCACAAAGTTATAAATAGAGGTGACCTCAAGATCATTCTCACACTTTCTCAATCAGTATATGATTTACATCCATCATATTATTTCTTATATGTTTATATTTTGGCTTGCGCATGTACGTCGGAAGGAGCTTGCACAATGGCATGTAGTGGATCGGGATCAGGGTCTGAAACAAATTTGAGATCTCGATTTATTGGTCCAATGGTACCAGGAGGAAAGACATTTTTAGTGTCATAGGTCAGCAGAGATGCAGGAAGCCTGTGTTGTGCCCACGATGAAGGTGAAAAAGTCGCTAGCACAACTTGCTAAGGGCGCGGCCAAAGTCCTGAGGTCATATCGGGCTCATATGAAGCTCAACCATGGGCACAAAACATTGTGTTTGCAGCTTATATCCATTTAGCGATCGGTTGAGATTTTTAAGTCTACGGCTTAGAGATTTAATAGGAAGATCATATTTGGATCACCTTTAGTTGATTGCGTAGTACTTCTAGAATTTAGTCGTCTAGTCACAGTTGTGTCATAGTGTCATTGATAGTTTCCTGGATTCATATCTAGGATTTCAGAGTTGAGATCATTTGGTGATATTTCAGATCTGATTTTTGGTATTATAGATTTTTATATATGTAGATCAGATATGTTCTTGTCTACTGCAGATGTATCTTTAGTCCTCATTTAGTATCATTTGTGTTCTTCAATTTTCTACAATGATTGTCAGTGCAGTTCGTTTCTAAGATTCAGTTTCCCTTATGTAGAAGTATGGGTATAGTTTTGGTTCTTGTATGCTATTTTTTTCTGCATATTAAAGATATGTACTCATGAATCATTGTACTCTTTTTGCTGAATCATTCAATGAAGATATAAGAACAAGAATTTCCGAGGGTTTTCCCAATAGTGGGTTTTTCCTTGGTCTCGAACCAATCCTGGTGTCTCTCTATGTTCATGCTACTCTTCCTTGTATCTTTTTATTTTCTATTTCTTAGATGATGGTGATGATGATGATGGTATTTTTCTTTCCGCATAGTTTCATTTTCTGATGGTTAATGATATAGATATGTACAATGGAATAATTGTTTTGGGTGAATGAAACTTGTTAATGGTGAAATGTAACTATCAAAGTAAAGAACAATGTTTCTTTATAAAATATTAACATGGTATCATAGTTAGTTGAAGAAAATCCATGGTGATCAACCCAAGGAGACACTTATATGCAACATTTAAAGGATGGTGGATATCTAAAAGAATTCTAGGGCATGAGAAAACTCTAGGCAGTTAGTGGATAAGGGTTTGAGAGAAACCTTGGGTTATGGTAAAGTCTTGAGATTCAGTATATGAAACCCTCACATGGTATATGAGGTACTTGGATTGATTTGACAACTAGCCTGGGTATTGATAAAGTTGTTGGTTGAAGGCAACACTATTTTATGATCTATGGTTGACTCTTGAAGGCTAGTTCAAGAGGGAGAGGAACATCTTGCATTGAAGATAAGTACTCCTTGAATTATAATCCTTACTCTTCTTTATGCTTACAGATCCGATTTATATAATTATTGTTTCTAATCGTTACTCCCTCCATGTATATTTGAGCTCCTGGATATATCTAACCTTCATGATGATATGTGATTGATGGATCTCTCTTGAGGATATTTGGATATGTAGGAAAGACAACTAGGTTGGGAAATGAAGGAAAGTTGGATAGATTTGGAAATGCAACTATATTAGGAAATGGAAAGATGGTTACATTTGGAAAAAAGGTAAAAAGGCAATTTCACATTACAAGCTGCCTATGTGAAGGTGCATAGGTAATATGGTAAGGAATGCTTGGCATATTGTTTTAATTTTATAATTTAGCTATAAAAATGGATGGCTAGGTAAACCCTCTCGTATATTGAAAATTTCTACTTCTTTGATGGATCATGCATGCACATATAAGAGTGATTGAGATTTATGTTGATGAAATGGTGCAATTTGTATTGAATTTTTTGACCATAATGATCTTCTTGATTCTCCTAAGAATACTTGATATGATTGTTAACCTTGGATTTAGTGACATAACCTAATGTATGGCTAAAAACTATTGTTTTGAGTTCTTGAATCTGATTTTAGTGGATGGTAATCTTGATTCTTGATACACATAAGATATGTTGGATATATTATGGAAATTTACCTCATTAATATGGTGTTGATAACGCTTATGATCAACATGATTAAAGCTCACAGAGAAGAGTGATTGCACCTTGTTGGTTTATCTATTAACCTAACTTGATCATATTAATTATGATATGCATGGTATTGGAAACCATGATTATAAAGGCATCGTTATGAGATTGATGTTACAAATGTATGACTATCTGTGGTTATAACATGCAGTGAAATTAAAATGATTTAACTTGATGTATTGTTGTTTGCATATTAAGGTTGTATTGTCACATAAACCTACCGTTGTGATATTTCTAGTCTAGATATTGATGAAATATGGATGGCATGATATTGATAATCATGATAGACATGTATTTATGACAGATCTATTATTTCTTGATCCTTGTAAAGACAGGTTGATGAAATGAATGAAGCATATCGTCATTCAGAGGCAGAACTGATTCTTACTCATGATTTCTATTTGAAATATGATTCAATTATCTAACATTATTAATCCACAACAGAGGGTTGATCCTAATTCACACAAAGGAAGGCTAATAGATGTGGCCATTCCTTGTAGAAAAATATTTGAATTTCTGTATAATAAATTTGTTATATACTCCGAATCCATGGATCTATGATTTTTCTTGTGATTATGAATTGATTTTTGGAATTTTTAGAATTAAGCATGAAATCATATGGTCAATGTGGAATATGTCAGTTCTGGAGATATATTGTAGATGCCAATAAGATCTGTTAGCTAGGAAATTTTGTATGTTTGAACCAAAATTGTGTGTGTAGGTGACCAAGACATTCATATGGATATGTCATTGTGTTTAAGGATTGTGCATCATGTTTTAGATGATTGATATTGATAAAATTTGTTTGGTACTTTTGACATGATTGAGACATATATAGATTTATAGATCTTACCGTTATTGCACATTTGGATTTAACATGATTTGATCTGCTGATGGTCAATTTTCCTAGATGACTATGTTATGTAGACATATTGACATTGTCATATGTGAGTATATAGATGTATGGTTCTGTATTGGCCTCCTTGTTACTAGCACAAAGTTTGTTTTGACTTAGTATGAACATGCATGATTTAACAGTGACATGTATGCACTTACATCTAATGACGGAAATGACCCATAATGACATGCTAAATGAAAAAATTGAGAATTTGACATGAAATGAAGTCAAGACCTGATATGTGTGTTAATTGTCTCTGGTTGGAAGATAATAACTGTGACTGGCTTCTAAACATGGATGAGCTTATTTTTTTTACTCAAATTTGATTTGAGTAAGGATGGATATGTTGGCATGATAAGGCCTTAGGGTAATAGAGAGTGTTGTGTGATGAAAAATGATTGATTTAGATTTGTTTATATGTGTCTATTATCTGGTGAAGTCGGGATAATGAGTTCCAAGGTATGGTGTTGATATTGATTATGGATTTTTTTATAAATACTGATATTCTATCATTGATAGGTGTTGCACCTCAGAAAATATAAGTAAGAGGGAGATGAATTTTGAATATCACAATGATGTATCATGGCATGATAAATTGATTTCTGGAACTTGGGAAAGAAATTCCATATAGCAAGACTCTTGAAATGTCTTTGTGTAATGTAAATCCTTGGACACTCTGATTTAAAGTTCAAATATAGATTGAACGTGATATGGCATCTATTAGTTGGTTGAAGCACTGATGTTCAATTTTGAACAATCATCCATATATGATGTGTGTAGAACATGATTGGATTCATGATTGAGTTTCTTCACTCAGAATCGCCACCAAACATATTTTATTCTTTGAGACATTTCTCCCATGATATCTAACTACATGAATGAACTAATGATGTTCTTTTTTAGTATTGATGAACACATTTGGATGTTGCCTTAGTATGAAATTTTGCATGATATCTTGGACGAGAGGTCCATGCACGACCGAGGTCAGGTACAATGCCACTAGCAAGGATGTCTTTGAGGCATGATGTAGAATATCCTTAGAGAGATGATCGAGCATGATCTAGATAAGACATGGGTACACGATGATGACAGACAATCCAAAATACATATAGTTGGGACTATGTGTTCTCCATTTATTTGAGACAGTGTAGTTGTTCAAGAGAATTTGAGGCTTTTGATTAACACCTTTGTGAGAGGGAGGATGATTATAGTATCCATGCACATTTGACACCTCCATCAGAAGGAGGATGGTTTTGGTATCTTGTTGCAACTTACATGATTATGTCTATTCTAACATAACACTTGGTTTGATTTCCTGTAGGTACAGGAATCAACAAATACCTATGATAGGAGTGATAATCGAGGACACTGAGAAAACTCTTACTTCTCTCTGTATAAGTTCCGAGAAAGAGGAATTGACATAGAGGGCTCCTTGGGTTGAGGGAACTTTGGAAAATAGGGTCGAATAATTTTATCCCCTATCTATCACCTGTGGATGTGTCTGATCCTTGTCTATTTTTACAAGTCGAGTATCTAATCCATATGTTGGTCAATGTAAAGTATACCCCTATTGGCATCATACCAACAAGCTTTGCCAGCTTTTCGAGAACACCGCTCCTCATTTGGAAAACGATTTGAGAGTGTACTTGGGGTGTACAAAGCAAGTGGATTATGATGAAGGTGTTCTACCACATCAATATTCAGGGTCATCGATGGTAAGATAATTAGGAAATAGTATGGGTTGGGATGACCCTATGTGATTTCGGGTTGAGAGTGAGCTCCCTGATATGAAATAACCCTATGAGATTCTGGGTTGAAAGTGAGCTCCCTGATGTGTTTCTAGGTTCGAGATGTTCTCCCCTGCGTGGATGGGTATACTATTTTCTAGCTATGTGGATGTAGAGGTATAGCACCCCCATGAGATTATGGGAGATGTGCTCCCCGAGATGTGCTTCAGCTTGATATGCTATTTGTTTATGATATTCTGGGTAGTAGCCCAATGGAAGAAATTTCAGAATGATAGCCTGATAAATGAAGGGTGGTAGCCCAAGATACCCTATGGTAACAAATTCTTCTTCTAGATCCGAGAATGTTCAACATACAAGGAGAAACAATCAAGAGATAAACAAAAATAAGCATGAAGAGTACATTGCTGTTTTGTAAAGAGAAAGGTTCACAACATGACGAATACATGACATATATGTTTAGTGAGGACACATTATGATGCATTAATATCAGAAATGGAAATTTATCGATGAAAATATTTTGTTTAGCCGTGACGACTCCATTATGTAGAGAAATACAAGCATATATTGAAAATTGGAATTCTTCCTAGTTGAGAAGGAGTGTTAATTCCACATTGAATATCTCATATGGTTAAGATAATAATTTAATTAGATTCGTCTTTTTGAGAGGATTTAAGTCGACCTATAGATCACCCCAATCGGTTACACAGAAGTTAAGCTATGAATTAATTTAATATTTTAATGAGTTGGTTAACTGCATGTTGTTTTGGTCGAAGCCCCAAGAGGGCACTCAGAAAATTATAAATAGAGGCGACCTCCAACTCATCTTCAGACTTGCTCAATAAATCTATGATTTGCATACATTAGTTTATTTCATCTATGTTTTTGTTTTGGCTCGCACAGGTGCGTCGGAAGGAGCTCGCACAATGGCATGCAGTGGATCAGGATGAGAGTGTGAGACACATTTCATATATGGATCTATTAGACCAAAGGCAGTAAAGAATTAGGTACTAGCCTAGGCCAACAGAGCCATGGGAAGGATGTGTTATGCCTGCGGCCAAGGTGCCAAAGTTGATGGCACAACTTGCTAAGAGCGTGAGCAAAGTCCTAAGGTCAGATCAAGTTGATCTGAAGCTCATCTGTGGGCACAGAATGTTGTGGTAGAAGTTCAGAGCCCTTCAACTGCAGGATGAGCGTGTTAAGGTCACGGCTCTGACAGTTACTGGATATATCATATTTTTATCACCTTCAATTTATTGCAAAATTCATCCAAACTTCAGTCGTTCAGTCACAGTTGCATCATAGCATCATTGCCAGTCTCCTGGATTCAGATCTAGGACTTCAGATTTGAGATCACTTGGTGATATTTCAGATCTGAGTTTTGGTATTATAGATATATAGATCTGTAGATTGGAAATGTTTATTTCTGCTGTAGTTGTATCTTCAGTCCTCATTTAGTATCAGTCATTTTCATCAGTTAGCTACAGCCAGTGTTAATGCACTTCAGTTCTCAGATTCAATTTCCTTCATGCAAAAGTATGGGTATGGTTTTGGTGCTTGCATGTTATTTGTTTTCTGCATCGTAAATATATATACTCATGGATCATTGTACTATTGTTGATGAATCATTAAATGAAGATATAAGAAGAAGGGTTTATAAGGGTTTTCCCCATAGTGGGTTCTTCCCTGGTCTCGAACCAATCGTGGTGTATCTATGTGTTCATGCTTCTCTTCCTTTGATATTTTTATTTTTTGTTGCTGAGATGATGATGATGATGATGATGGTATTTTTCTTTCCGCATGGTTTCATTTTCTAATGGTTAATGATATAAATTTGTATAATGGAATAATTATTTGGGGTGAATGAAAATTGTTAATGCTGAAATGTAACTATCAAAGTAAAGGAACAATGTTGCTTTATGAAAAATTAATAATTTTTACCTTGTCTTTTCCATACCTAGATGTAATATTAATTATCAATCTCCTTCATTATGGGTTGTAATATTGAAAAAGAACCAAAAAAGCATAGTAAGAGTGACATTATTGAAGACTTATAAGGTTTTTTATTAAAATTAACTAAAATAAATAACATGGATATTCAAGAAATTTATTTAAGTCTTATATTGAAATATTTAGAAGGAAATATAAGATTTTTATGGCTTTTAATTACTTTAATCCCTAAAGAGGCAATACAAAAATATTCATATTGGGTTGTAATATTATTTATAACATCTCCTTCATCCTAGATCCATCTTAACTCCATATCTACCAAGCGTCGAGAGGTATCAAATCACTTGGGATGCATACCTCTTTTGGAGTGAAAGGAGATATGATCCCCGTCAATGCCTAGTAGATCCAGAGTTAAGATGGATCTAGGCTAGTTTTATTATTAGCTATATATATATATATATATATATATATATATATATATATATATATATATATATGATGATGACGATGATGGTTACCATCCGTTAATATGAATGCGGCCTATCGGACCTTAAGAGAGGAGAAAGAATATAAGTTTGATTCCTCAAAATATTGTTTCTGTGGTCAAAGAGAAGGGAAATAAGTGGTTGGAGATCGTTATAGGTGGGTTGGCTTAATAGGTCAAGAATATTGGAAATGTGGCAGATGGTAGGGAATTGAGAGCGAATGTGAGTAAGAGTCAGGCAGTCCAAAAGGAAGTGTTTTACATCTTCCACGTGTGTATAATCGAAAATCTGATAGATCCTATTGTTCGAAAGGGTCTTGGGAATATACCACCACCCGGTCTCACTTCGAAGCTCATGGGAGTTAGTTATTATCTTAGCAATGTTCATTTTTTTCTTATTTCTGGACAACATAGAGAGATAATTTTGATTATCAAGGGCGGGGTTGATCCCTTCCTTATAGTATCTTAGTTTCCTTTTACCCTCCAGCTCCTGATCCTCGCACAACTTGTCCTTAAACTTGGAGGTAATAGTATTTTTGATATTATCTTTGATTCCCATACTGAGCTCCTCCCAAATTCCCCATTGGTTGAGCCAGGACTAGACATCCTTATGCCACCCGCACTTGAGGCGAAGGTGAGGGTTTTGACTACATTTAGAAGAAATTTTAGGGATCCTTTTTTATTCTACGTTTTCAAGCTTCTTCTATATCTCAACATAGTCATAATTTCAATGGCGTACAAACCAGATTCGATAAAGAGGATAGAATAGGGATTATTTCCCTTGATCTTAAGGTTGTAGGTTATGAATCTCTTTTGAATCATCTCAATCTTCCTCCATGAATCTATGGATATACTGCAACCCCAAACCTCACATATGTATAAGACCATAGGGGTGACAAGGGTCTCAAAACGGAACCTCTTTTTACTCCAAATGTAAAGATCGACACACTTACACTTGTTTTCAAGCTCATAATAAGCTTTCCAGCCCCCAATAATCCTTTTCTCGGTGCTATAATTTCAGTTGAGATGATGAGGGAAGTCAATGCCCAAATACTTATAATAAGAAACCTACTCTAAGCATTGGTTATCATACACTAAACTACCATGGGTGGTTTTCTTGGATTAAATGATCATGACTTAATTGTCATTCCCATATTGGAGCATTAGTCATGAAGAATATCGAGTTGTTTCTCAAGGTTCTCATGGATTTTTTCAAGAAGAAAGATATCATCTACATAGAGGAGAAGAGTAATGAGAACACCAGCAAACTCAGTGACGTTGCAACCCGCAGATTCCAAACACTCCTCTAGCTTATCAATGTATATGCCAAAAAGGGTAGGGGATAGGGGGCACCCTTGCTTAAATCCAATATTAAATTTAATGTATTTATAACATCCCTTGTTGGTATTAAGCTTGGTAGTGACAGTCTCGTAGAGAGAGATCACAACAATCCTCAACTCAAGAGGGACCATGATCTCTTTAAGTCTCTCCCAAATTTTATATCGAGGGACATTGTTCAAAGCTTTTTAAAGTCCACAAAGCAACAGAATAGATCAAATTTACTATTGTGACATTCCTCCGCAATGATTCTAAGAGTGACCAGATGGTCAATAGTCGAGTAATGTCTACTAAAACTAGCTTTCCCTTTAGCTCTTTTTCCCTGGTGTTCAATACAAAGGCTAAGCTTCTTCTCCAAAATGATCCCATAAAGCTTGGCCAGGATATGGCTAACCATAATGGTCCTATAGTTGGATGAAACACCCTTGTACCCATTTTAAATATAGGTACAATAAGGCTTTGCATCCAAATCTTAGGGAAGCCATGTGTTACACCAAAATTGAGAAGCTTTTGGAGATGAGGAATCATGATGGATCTTCCCATTTTAAGGATCTCAGTGTTGCCTCCTTCAATATCTTTACCTTTCCCATTAGCGATCTCATTAATACCAGACTTAATGTCGTTAAGGGAGAATACATCCTTCTGAATTGGAGTGATTAAGGTTGTGCCCATAGTGTTCGAAGAGTCATACAACTTCTTAAGATAGTTGTCCTAGTTTTCTAAGGGGATAGAATGGTTATCTTTCGTTTTACGGACAAGAACATTCTGCCAAAAAATTTTATGCGTGACTTTCGAAAGGTGGATAATATAATCATGTATTTTATTAATATATGATATTTTATTCCTCTTGATGATATTTTTGTATATATTGATATTCTACAGCTTAATGATTTCATTAGGGGTGTCTCTGATCATTTTCCTGGCCATTTTTCAATCTTTGTCATACCATGGATTGGAATTTGTATTATACTTGTTAAATGAAATCTCATTAGAAATCATGCTAATGGTTCTGGAAATAGTAGTAGTGAAATGGTAATAAACTTGATCCATGTTATTATTATAATTCATGGGGCCTAAATCCCTCTCTAAATCCCTTTAGAAGAGGTTGGTTTTACTTCTAATGAAGCGAATGTGTCTTTGTCTTTCATTGGTATCCTGCCTATGGGTGGTATTCGTATCAAGATTGAGGGATAGAGACATAGGTCTGTGGTCAGAGTCAGGATCAAATCCCTTAAGAAGCTCAAATTTTGTAATATGGTTGAGGACGAGCATGTCAGAAATTGCATAATCCATGACATTCCTACCCAGCGCATGGAAACATGTCATATGATGAGAGAGGGGCCACTTATTAATACCATTACAAATAATTAGGTCCTGGGAACTGCAAAGTTTGAGGAGGTCGGTGTTGAATAAATTCTCGATAACGTATTTAGATTTTCTCTTAAATTTATTAGCTAAGTTACTATCTTCATCAAGCCACAAGGGCTCGGGGTTAGAGTTGTTGCTTGATGTAATGGCTTGGTTAGAAGCCGTTCTAGCATTAAATTCTATCAATAAAAGGATATTACCATCATTTCTCAGGTTGAATATGTCTTTTTACAAATAATTGAAAGGAAAAATCTTATCCAGGTTGTTCTTTTTATAATATGTAGAGTTGATGGGAGCGAAATAGCAGATTGCAGAAAAGATCTTACTAGTCGTAAAATCATAGATTTTGATCCAAATGTATTGATCAAAGGGGTCGATTTAATGAATTTGGATGTGAGAGGAAAAAGCGTTCCTTATATAGCAGGCTATACCACCAAAACCCCTCCAGGAGGATTTCTTATTCCAATGAGATCAGAGAGTGAAACCGTCGAGGTGAGGGACCCTAGATTTATCATGCTCCCATGTTTCAACTAAGAGAATAATGTCAATATCACTCGGGATACAACTTATCATGGGACCTTTACACCATGGAAAGCCACAACAATTCTAGAAGAGGATCCAGAGTGATGCAAATACCTATTTATCACTCGTGCTTGAGACTCTATCTCTAATAATAACTTTCCTATTTCTCATGATTACCCATTTCCCGGCCTTTCTTGCATCCTTGACCTTTTGAAATTCTTTCCTAAATTCAGCTTTTTCTTCTGGAATGAAATCTTAATGATTCCCGTTCCTTTTAGGCTTAGCGATTTCCTAAGTATATCCAGTTTATGTTCATGACAAACGACCTTGATACAAATGAGTTTGTGTTTATGCTCAAGTATATTTCCGACCCTTATTGCTTTCGTGAGATAGGTTATTTCAATTTTAGATTTTTTTTTTAATTGTTCTTTAACTATTTCTAATGTGTTTTCATTGTTTTGTTCTTCTATACCCGCAACTATAATATTTAAGGCTCATTTTTTGTGCACATTGTAGAGAATAATTAATTTATTAATTTCCTCTTGGATGGGTTTAATATCTAAGTTATTTATGTCTTATCTAAGGCTGAGCTATGATGTAGTTGTTCTTTTAGATTTTTAATCTCACTTTTCAAAGTGTCATTTTCTTGGACCATTCATTGTTTACTATGTTCTATTTCTTTAATTTTACCTTTCATTTCTTGGAGTTCAATTTCAATTTTGGTTATTTTATTTTATAATTTGTGGTTGTTATCGAGCATTTCCATTAGTTCTAATTTAAATTGATTTTCTCTTTCTTCTCTTCCTATTTCTAAAGACTCAATGTACTCATAGAGACTATCTAATGTAATTTTACTTGTTCTGTTTGTGCTAGAGGAAGTCTTGGAAATATAAGGGGAAGTATTCATAGTGTAATAAAACAAAACTTAATGAGAAGAGTAAGTGGGAACTTCTGCATGTGTAAAGCAGAATGAATGTGAAGCTATCAACCTGCCTTCTTTCTCCTACTGTCCCAAAATTAAAGTTGAAAAAAATTTACTGTCAACCGAAATATGTCATAGATGTATTGAGTGTTGCAGAACTAATTCCAGACTTCAAATCTTAGTAGACCTCAAAGACCCACCACAAATGCATAAACGAGCCCTAGAAATGTATGTGTTGCGAGATTAGGGTTCGCCGTGGAGATCACCGGAGAAACCCACCGCAAAGATGTGTATATGCCACCGATTCAAGTGTATAAAACTGAGATTCATAAACCAACCCTAGATGTGTATATGCTTCTCGTGTGAATTTCTGAGGTGCGGCTGAATTCAAAAATAAAAACGTAGACGTGGTCATCCTGTTCCTGATTCGTTCATAAATTTTCCTCAGAAAAGCCCTATCTCACAGCTCCCGCGAAAAATATTAACATCAAGAAAAGGAATTTTGAATTTGCAGGTATCAAATATCTATACTATTTTACTCTTTTTGGTTGCATACTACCTCAGAAGTTCAGAAACACGCGAATTCGTTTCTCTAGAGCTCCAAGAGGCGGTTAAGGTTTTCTTACAACCAAATTACAAAATTTGTGATCCATCCGAATCGAATCCGACGCCAATAAAAATGTCTTATGATGATATAGAGATCGAGAATATGGAGACGAGCCCTAGACATGTATATTCTTTGCGTGTGAATTTGTGACGTACAGGTGAATTCAGAAAGGAGATGTGGCCATCTTGTTCCGGATTCGTTCATAAACTTTCCTTATAAAATTAGGGTTCCTCGCGGAAATCACCGGAGCAACACATGGCAGAGATGTGTATATGCCACAGAATCAAGTCTATAAAACTGCAGAAGTGTTAGCCCATTATAGAATTACAGAATTAGTTCATCCATCAAAATGATTCATTGTTAAATATCCTTATTAATTTTTTATTTTATTTTATTTTGAACTAATCAAACGTTTACTTTACTTATTAGCCCTTTTAAGCAATTAGACAATTAATTTTAATTTTTTATTAACTTTTAATTAAGCTCACATGTAATTATTTACAAGCATTTACACTAATATAACATTTCTCCTAGTTTTTCTGAGTTTATAATTAATTTCAAAAATGCTATAAAATAAAATAGAATATTTATAACATTTTGATTTTGAAACAAGTTATGGTTTTTGGACAAATGGTATTAATAAGTCATGGTATTGGGCCATAGTATTGTAGAAAAACCTATTTATTAAGTTAATAATACCCATAGTAATATGGAGGTAAATATTTATAGGTAAGAATATTGGTATATTGTATGTTTATTGTAAGCATTAAGTTTTATTTTAAAAATGTTATAATATATATATATTGAAATGAATACTGGTTTTTGAGTATGTGTTATTGATAAGTTATGGTATTCGCCCTTAGTATTGTAAGAAAGAATATTTACGCTGTAAAGTGTATCTATTTGAAAACAACTTTATTAAATTGCTACGGGTACTATTGTGCACCCTTGATTTTAATGTTAGACGATTCAAATAACCTCTACCTTAGGATTAAATAATTAGTTACAAAAATACTAAGTCTTTCTGAAAAAAATCTTTTGGTAAAAATCACATCCAAATGAATTTGGTCGACACGTTTCGAACCAGCCAGTGTGGTTCATCATCAGGACTTGATGATGATCCACACTGGCTGGTTCGAAACGCGTCGACCAAATTCATTTGGATGTGATTTTTACCGAAAGATTTTTTTCACAATTTATGGATCACAGAAGCAATATTCCTAAAACTAAGTCTTTCTCTTAATGAGTCGTCTCCATGCCGTATCTCCATGCCACGCTCTGTGACTCCATGAGGCTATGGCCTCCCGTGCCTGTGGATTCAAGCATCTACCTGTGGATTGAACCTTTTGAGTACTAATCAAATATATAACAGTCATGATTTCGCTAGCAAGACTCCTTCATCTGGCCAAATTATGCATCTGGTGCTCAACAATGATAGTAGAAAGAAGCTCAACAGGTCCTCTGACCGAGATTTCTACTCATCCCCACACTTTGTTAATCATGTTTATGATTCATTTATCTCTACCCTCAAAAAGCTATACAGAGAAAGGATTCCCCCTGGTGTAGAGGTTCTGGACCTGATGAGCTCCTGGGTAAGTCATCTTCCTCCTCAAATTCAGTACAAAAGAGTTTCTGGCCATGGTTTGAATGCCCAGGAGCTTGCAAGAAATCCCAAGCTTGACTATTTCTTTGTGAAATATTTGAATGAGGATCAGACCATAGAGGCCAACGATTGCAGAAAAATGAGTGTATTTTCTTGCAAGGAAAGATATTTGAAGAATGGCGATGGATCCTTTGTTGAGCATCGTGTAGCAGCTGCTTGGCATGCCAGACGATTTAGAGAAGCTCCTCAACGCTCTGACTCGCTCTTATGTGTGTGACACGAAGGCCATGGCTTCCACTCCTGCGAATGTTAAAGAACACCCAAACACCTACGTTTTTATAATCGACATACCTAGCCTCAAATCTAATGACATCAAGGTATCTCAAAGCGTTTAAATATCCTTCCAGATGATCGTCCAATTTTTTTCCCTTTATTTTTCTTATTTCTTTAGCCTCGTTTGGGTGCCTAATAGGGTTTTATTGATATGTGTACTGCTTGGTGCTGCGAAGGTTCAAGTTGAAGATGAGAATGTTCTGAACATCAGCGCCGAGCGGAAGAGGAATGAAAAGGAAGAATTAGGGGAGGTCAAATACATTCGCAAGGAGCGTAGGGTGGGGAAATTCATGAGAAAATTCATTCTACCTGTTGAATACAACCTAGAGGCCATTTCCGCTGCCTATCAGGATGGAGTGTTGACCGTTACGGTTCCCAAGCTTCTCGCACCGGAGCCGAAGAAACCTAAGACTATTGAAGTTAAAATTGGATAAATCCTCGGTAGCGTATGCAGTGCTGGGATTCTGATGTGAATTTTGTAGGATTTTGTTGGCTATGTTCTTGCTAGGTTTTGCATTGTTTTGTTTCCATGCTTGAAAAATATGACACTGAGAAATTTATGTAACCGAACTGTTGCCATATGGGTAAAGTTTTTCTATACCTTTGTTGTATATCATGTTTTTGGTCAATGGCAGAACAGGGCTGTCGATGTCTTTTAGTACTTTGGTATTCAGGTGTTTTCCTTGTTATCTAAATATAATTTTACTGAGAAATCTATGTACATATGAGTAAAGATTTTATATATTGTTGTTGTATATCATGCTTTTGGTCAGCAGCAGATCAAGGTTGTCCATATCTTTTAATACTTCGGTATTCAGGGGTTTCCTTGTTACCTAAATATAATTTTAGTTCTGTAAAGCTTTTGGGCCTTCCACCGGATCAATTTCTTGCAATTTTTTAACTTGAAACAAACAAATGATTCTTTTTAAATTAATTTTATTCAAATATTAATGTTCAGATTTTCTGTTTAATGGGAATTGTGTACTTTGAAATATATGGATTCCATGTAAAAGTGTTTTTGGTATTTTCCAAAAAAAAATACAAAATGAGAAATGAGAAAGTTATAACATCTCATATTTCGTTATAATATAAGGTGAGAAAATTTACCACAAAAATTCAAATGAGAATCAATTCTAAAATTATTAAATTGGAAAAAGTTCAGATGTTTTATTCTAAATCATTAAATTGGGAAATTAATCAAATATGGTGTTTCATTCAAAATTATTAAATTGGGAAATTTCATCAAATATATGATGTTTCATTATAAATTATTAAACTGGGAAAATTCATTAAATTTGGTGTTTTATTCTAAAATTAATAATTAATGTGACAATTTTAATATTATAGATGTAATATTTTTTGTTTGATTTTCTCATAGCCAAATGGGTTAAATATTCACCTTTGGATTTGTTTCTCTAGAACATGTCTCTTATAAATAAGCCGGAACTGGAAGGAACTAGAAAACTAACTTGGCTTTCTCGCCATTTTTCTCAAGGCGCATTACATTTATAAATGACAAGTATCTCTCACTGTTAGAAATAAGCTGTAAGAAGAGAAATAACATGTAAGAAGAGAGCGAACTGGCTTCCTCACCATCCACCACACATATAAAGGATGAGGTGGGTAGGATTAGCCTGTAAATTTATACTACTGAAGCATGAGGTTGATGAAGTTGCTACCTACTGAAGCATGAGGTCGGCAGAATTAAACCTGTAACTTGACTGCTTTACCAATTTGTTTTGTTACAGAGAATCAGAAGATGCGTAGAATTGAAGTAGTACCTTGGCCTGTGGTGTCTTAAAAATAGTGTAATCTTGTATAAGGGTGCCATTAGAGAAACCCTAGAAATGAATCCTATCCAGAGACTCCCTGCATCTTTCTTTCTTTAGAACAACCCTAGAAAGGAATCCTATCCAAAGACTCCTTACATCTTTCTTTCTCTAGAACAACCCTATAAATGAATCCTATCTAGAGACTCCATGCATCTTTATTTATTTAGATAACGAGATAACGACTCCCCTTCAACATTTTGTTTTCGATAAATATGGCTGGTTTTCTATAAATGTGGGAGCTAGAGAATTTGAGAAATCTTGAAATTAAAAACCCAATCTTAATCATCTAGTGGGACAGGACAAGAGTTTGTAGAGATAATCGTTGATTTTCCCAATGGATGATATCCTTTGAATTTCCAAAACCTTGAAATTAAATACCCAATCTTAATCATCTAGTGGGACAGGACAAGAGTTTGTAGAGATAATTGCTAATTTTCCCAATGGATGATCTCCTTTTAATTTCCAAATATTTGAATCTCCAAATATATAGATCTCTTTGATTTCCATCCAAATATTTGAATCTCCAAATACATATACATCTCTTTGATTTCCATCCACTTGGTGCAATGGAGGATGTCCCAATAAACAAGTATATTAATCACCACTGCACCATTTGAACTTGTAGAATTTGAACTTATATAGATCTCTTTGATTTCCATCCACTTGGTGCAACTGAGGTTGTCCTAATAAACAAGTGTTATATGAGAACTTACATAGATCTCTTTGATTTCCATCCACTTGGTGCAATTGAGAATGTCATAATAAACAATTATTATACGAGGATGCCCTAATAAACAAGTATTATATCCACTACTCCATTTGAACTTAGTAGAATTTTAACCTACATATATCACTATAATTTGAACTTATAGAAATCACTGGGAAGCAAACAAATCAACATCCCACTGCCACAAACCCTTGAAATAATAGCCCCATCGATAACCTAATGAGAATCTGTGCGATAATTCCTTCATAAAATTTTATCTACTGAGAATGTGTGCCATAATTCCTTCATAAAAATTCAGCTACTGAGAATCTGTGAGATAATTCCTTCATAAAAATGCATCTTACTAGTATACAAATGCATCAAGTAGTATACAGGTCCTTTCTCTCTAAATAAGGATGTGATGTTTATGTTAATATCCCTTATGGCCAAGGATGTGATCTGGATGCTAATATCCCTCATGGCCAGCTCCCATTGCTCAGAAATCAAGCATTAGTGCCTTCCAGATCCCCAAAATTCATCTACTAAGATTCGGTGCCATAATTCCTTCATAAAAATGCATCTACTAGTATACAGGGATCTACTAGTATAAAAAAGCATCTACTAGTATATAGGGCCTTTCTCTTGAAAGAAGGATGTGATCTTGATGCCAATATCCCTCATGCCCGGATCCCTTTGCTCAAAAATCAAAGCATTTCGTGCATTCCAGATGCCCCAAATGATATTGTATGGGAGGAATTTATATCCCTTTTTATCCTTGAACCACTTGGATAGTCAGGAGCCCATTGAGGATTGCTCCCATATAGTGAAAATCTAGAGGAATGCAAGGACCTCCTATACTGTTACAGCAAAGGAGCACTGAAGAAAGAGGTAGCTAGTTTCTTCCGATGAAATGATATGCATAAAACACATCTAATATGATTCCATAAAACCTCTGTTAGGTAGATTTGTCCATGTGAGTATTTTGTCATGGACTATCAGCCAACAGAAAAAAGTCAATTTCAATAGGATATCCCACTTTCATGATGTTTGTAACTAGCCAAAATTTGGATCTAAAGACTACTTCTGAGTTAAGTAAGAATAAATTTCTTTGATAGCTGTCCATATTCAGAATATGAATTTTGGTTGTTAGGTGTCCAAAGGTTCATAATAGTACTAAATTCATTTCCATCAACAAAATAAAAATTTCTTCCTAGCTGTTTGGGCTAAATTGTGACTTTGTTAGAGAATGCCTTAGTTACATATGCATGCCTGGTACTGGTACATGCATCCATGCGGATGCATACCTGAACCATACTTTTCAATTAGTAGGTGGGTGGAATCCCATACATTTCAATTAATAGGTGGGTGGAATCGAACTCATAACCTGGCTTCCTCATCATAGGTTTTTCCAAGTATTAAGGGGGAATTGAACTTGTGAATTTCTATATTTAAACAGTTATATCTTAGGATCACAAGTACTCATAAGGTGGGCTATGCCTAAATATAATGTGAACTCTAGGTAAATTCTTGAGGCTCTGAAGGAGAGTAATGTCAGAGATCAAATTTAATGATAAATGAGGGGTTAGATTTAATTGGTCATTCTTGAATGTTGTATGATATATGGTGTTAAATGAATTAATTAGAAATTTCACCAAATGTTGCAAAGACATAAAATCTAGAAGAATCATTGAAGATAAAAATTAGTAAACAAAATGTTATTCAAGAAAATATTTAATGAGTAAGGTTCATTAGGTACAAGGGATGGAAATTTGGTTTTGAAATAGTAAATTCAACTTTTCCTAACTCAATTTTGGCATTTTACATTCACCAATATAAAACATTAGAATCCAAGTAATTATCAAATACTTTCTCCTACCTCATTTTGGGTTTCAAAGCTAAATAAATTTAGAACTTGCTTTATATGGCACCTACGTTACTACATTCTCAACATGTATTCCAAGATTTGACTCACTATTTCAGTATAACCATCTGATTACTGTTGATGATACATTGTATTTAGATTCAACTTAGTACGTAAGTTTTCAAACAATCGTTTCCAGAAATTGGAAGTACACTTAGTTTCTTGATCCAAAAATTTATCCCTTTCAATCGAGTTTATTTATCTTTGTGAACTTTGCGATGTGTTTTCTTTTCTATGTTATTGCTTTACAACGTTTCCTTTGCAACATATGGTGCAATTTCTAGTTAAGTCGTTCCTATTTTAAAACAAACCCCCTAGATGCTACTGTGTCCTTGTTTGAGTCATTGGATCAAATATTAGACGATTGAAATGATTTAGACCATTATATCCACGAGTAAATAGTATTTTATATGTTTTTTATAATGTTAGTTTTTTTTTTCTTTTTAATAAGTTAGATTGAATTTAAGTTTTGGTCATTTTTAAGTTAAAATGTTGTTATTAAAAATTTGTTAGATTTTAACCTCAATTTAACATTTTGACTATGTCAAATTACAAAAAAATAAAAATAAAAGTAAATTAAATAAAAATATTGACATAATGTAATGAACATTTTAACTAGGTCAAAATACAATAAAAAATAATAAAATAAAATAATATTAAACTATAAAAACAACCCATGGTATTCATGTGGAATGCAGTTTATTTAAAGAGGGAAATTAAGATGGCCTATAATCATTGTGACAAACAAAACATCACATTAGCTGACAGAATATATCTAATGCTATAAGGATATAACATGATAACAATGTTTTGAATCATGATAACTAGGTGACAACCAAAACAAAGTTGTAGGCACAAGAAAAAAATCACAACAACTCACATAATATATCCAAGGTTGCAATGAACCCCATACATAGTGATAGACCTCATGGGAATTTTAGTGCACATAGAACACCACCCTAAAAATTATATACTCTTGATCAATTTAGAATAACCTAGTATGTCTAGATTGGATTTCGAGGTGGGTGGTACAATAATTGAGGATGCTTCTTAAAGGGTAAGGGAATTTAGATACTCTACCCTTCCACCAAAGCAATAAAATGTGAGACTTGTATATTATAGTTTTAAAAAATCGACATTGTTTGATTAAGAATAAGTTACAAACATCTGGTATTTAAAAAGTAATAAGAGGAAGGTACATGAGGGTCATGGTAATTAATGTGATTCTTTGTACTATTTTTATTTCAAATAGTAACTTGTATTTGTATTTTTTAAATGACTATTGTTAAATGTGTTGTAATATTTTTATTTAAAATAGTAATTTGTATTTGTATTTTTTAAATGAATATGGTTAAATGTGTAATTGAGTAAAAATTTTTAAATTGATATTCTAATTTTTAAGATATTTGTTTAAAAAAGTGAAAGTATCGTGAGTTTTTTTTTATTAAGCATCACTCTAGCACAATTCTTCTTTCTCTTCATATTCTAGATTGCACCTTGACACTCCTCTCCTCCTCCTTGCACAAATTTAAACTATGAGGCACAACTTAGTTGTTGAAATTGAT
This sequence comes from Pinus albicaulis, assembly GCA_034641835.2. Taxonomy (NCBI): domain Eukaryota; kingdom Viridiplantae; phylum Streptophyta; class Pinopsida; order Pinales; family Pinaceae; genus Pinus; species Pinus albicaulis. Next base: position 1,270,655,810 of record CM076581.1, read on the forward strand.
GGAAAGTGATGGAAAGTGTGCCATGAATGTTGGAAATTTCATGGTTAATGTAATATAATATAAATAAAATTCATTTCTTCTACACAAGATCAAGAAAGCTATGTCTAGTAGCCAACACCACAGAACAAGACTTGTTCGCCAACTCCTTAAATGTTACCAAATCTCTTTCGGCGTTGGAGCTATTTTCTCAATCTCCTTATTTTTTCTTGAAGTGATGAAGCCACCTCTCCATACAGTTTTTACTATCTACACAAAGAAAAGAATAAAACCAAAACCAACTTCATATCAGCGATACTAAAAAAACAAGAACATGGTAGACATGAATGACATCAGTGGTAAATAACAATGTGATATTTTGAATATTTTCAAATATCATGAAGGAAATAATACATAGGTGACTCAATACGACTTGATCAAGATTAAATATGAAGGAACTGCACCAAAACAACCTTTGATTTTGAAGGTAGAAAATCACGATCTATTTCTTTATTCATGAGGCATTCATGTTTGCATGATTACACATGGTATTTAACTTAACTTTAACATAGGCCTCATGATTTCTAAGGCTCAAGGAAGAAGTATTGCATTAATATTTCACTAGATGCTATTGTGTCCATGTTTGAGTCATTGGATCAAACTTTAGACGATTGAAATCATTTAGGCCATTAGATCCATGAGTAAATAGTCTTTTATATGTTTTTTATAATGTTAGTTTTTTTTAGTTTTAATAAATTAGATTGACTTTAAGTTTGGGTCCCTTTTAAGTTAAAATGTTTTTATTAAAAATTTGTTAGATTTTAAACTCAATTTAACATTTTGACTATGTCAAATTACACAAAAATAAAAATAAAAGTATTGACATAATGTAATGAACATTTTAACTAGATCAAAATACAATAATACAATAATAAAAATAATAATATTAAACTATAAAAACAACCCATGTGACAAACAAAACATCACATTAAGAGGGAAATTAAGATGGCCTAGAATCATTGTGACAAACAAAACATCACATTAGCTGATAGAATATATCTAGTGCTATAAGGATCTGAGATGATAAAAAAGTTTTGAATCATGATAACTAGGTGACAACCAAAACTAAGTTGTAGGCACAAGAAAAAAATCACAACAACTCACATAATATATCCAAGGTTGCAATGAACCCCATACATAGTGATGGACCTCATGGGAATTTTAGTGCACATAGAACACCACCCTAAAAATTCTATACTCTTGATCAATTTAGAATAACCTAATATGTCTGGATTGGATTTCGAGGTGGGTGGTACAATAATTGAGGATGCTTCTTAAAGGGTAAGGGAATTTAGATACTCTACCGTTCCACCAAAGCAATAAAAAGTGAGACTTGTAGATTATAGTTTTAAAAAATTGACATTGTTTGATTAAGAATAAGTTACAAACATCCTGTATTTAAAAAGTAATAAGAGGAAGGTACATGAGGGCCATGGTAATTAACGTGATTCTTTGTACTATTTTTATTTAAAATAGTAACTTGTATTTGTATTTTTTTAAATGAATATTGTTAAATGTGTTGTAAAATTTTTATTTAAAATAGTAATTTGTATTTGTATTTTTTAAATGAATATGGTTAAATGTGTAATTGAGTAAATATGTATTAAATTGATATTCTAATTTTTAAGATATTTGTTTAAAAAAGTGAAAGTCTCGTGAGTTTTTTTTATTAAGCTTTACTCTAGCACGATTCTTCTTTCTCTTCATATTCTAGATTTCACCTTGACACTCCCCCTCTCCTCCTCCTTGCACAAATTTAAACTATGAGGCACAACGTAGTTTTTGAAAGTGATGGAAATTGATGGAAAGTGTGCCACGAATGTTGGGAATTTCATGGTTAATGTAATATAATATAAATAAAAATTCATTTGATCTTCTACACAAGATCAAGAAAGCTATTCCAAGTAGCCAACACCACTAAACAAGACATGTTCACCAACTCCATAAATGGTACCAAATCTCTTTTGGCGTTGGAGCTATTTTCTCAATTTCCTTATTTTTTCTTGAAGTGATGAAGCCACCTCCCCATATAGTTTTTACTGTCTACACAAAGAAAAGAAAAAAACCAACTTCATATCAGCGATACTGAAAAAACAAGAACATGGCAGATATTAGTGGTAAATAGCAATGTGATTATTTGAATATTTTCAAAGGAAATAATACATAGGTGACTCAATAGGAATTGATCAAGATTAAATATGTAGGAACTGCACCAAAACAAGCTTTGATTTTGAAGGTAGAAAATCATGATCTATTTATTTATTCATGAGGCATTCATGTTTGCATGATTAGACATGGTATTTAAATTAACTTCAGCATAGAACTCATGATTTCTAAGGCTCAAGGAAGTAGTATAGCAATAAGATTTCACTACCTGCTTCCATGGAAGAAAACTTTGATTTTCATTCCTCCACGATAGCTCCTTCTCTGCAACATATTATTTCTTCTAGGCTACTCTTTCCTATGCTATTTCCTTATGGCGAATCTTTTGCAACATGTGGTTCAATTGCTAGTTAAACTTAATAATATGAATATTCATGGTTAAGATCTTGTTATATAGTAAATATTAAATTTTTATGTGCTTACTAATTAAAGTTAAGTATGATTACATAATCATTATTTTGATTTATATGGTAAAATGGATGTTAATTTATGAGTACCATAGAGCGCCTCTTGAGCCAACGATTAACCAAAATTTAACCAAAAATGCATGGTGAAAGTGAGATTATTGTGTTTTATATTTTTTTAAATTAAAAATAAGTTTTTATTATAGTTAACATTACTTTTTTATTTATTTATAGTATATTTAATTTTTTTTTTGAAAAATAAATTTGTGAACTCTATATTAAACACTCATAAAATCACACTTCACCCTCATGTTAAACTCTCTTTAAAAAAAAAAAAAATCACTTTATAACCAAATCAAAATTGTGAAAAGCAATGAAAATTTCATTTTAATATAATTGAGACGAAATTAAATTATATTGCAGTAATGCATCTTTGAATTGCATGGTGATGTCTGGAGCGGAACCAAGATTGTCACCCTTGATAATTGTTCCCCTCAAAATTCATTATAGTGCACTCATTTAATAAAAAGGATGGATTCCTTTCGAAAATAAAAAATAACGAGGACCAAGGAAACAAAAAGAAAATGGTGTCGAAATCATGGAAAAGGAAAGCCATCACATTTCAAATGATCCATGTAATTTTTTTTCTTTTTGTAAAATTCATAGATCCTTTCTATTTTCTATTTCTAAACAAAAAACAAGTCAGAAGATTCAACTTTAGCCCTCAGTATGCCCATAGGAAACCAGGTCTGTTGGCCATCTTAAAGAATTATTGGCCATCCAAAACATAAACATCTTGAGTCCATTTCTAACTATCTTCAAGTATCTAATATAAGTATTTGCAGGCATAGACATAAAATTAAAGTAAAATCTATCCACTAAAATATTAAAAAATTAAAACAAGGACAGCCATTTCTCATTTTAACACAGAGAGGAGGTTCCATCAGTCATCATATAACTCCATAAGAGCCGGGTCTTTCACGTTGGTGCCAGGCATATCAACCTGGTGCATGGATTGCAACTCCCTCTCTATTATTCCTAGGCGAACGTATTGATGGTGTTGGAGAAGGTTCATTTCCTGCATGGACCTATTGATCTCAGCTCAACTTGATTTAGCTTTAGGGTCACCCCAGACCTCTTGAATGGACATTATTTTCTTAACCAGAAGGCATTTCAACAAGAAATAATTCGAATTGAATGATGGAATAATGCAATTATGCCTCAAGTATGACTAGGATCATTGATGATCAGATTAAGTTCTTCCACAATGCTTTCTTCTTCTTCCTCATGCTTGGATCTTGCATGGCCCTCCCATCCATGAATTAGTGACTTGATATAACATGGTGTCCCATCAGAATAAGTTTGAAAAAATTCTCTGTGACTTATTTTCCCAAATTCCTGCCACGCTTGGCTGGAGGTTCCTCTGGAACCTTGGTTTTTCCTTTTTCATTTTCTTCCTTTTTTGTCGAGTTTCCTTTGACCATTGTTTTTATAGTGTGGTATTCCAACAATTTTCTTAGCTGGAAGGATTTTCTTGGAAGAATTGTAAAATTGCATAGCATAACAAGTTTAAAACATCTTGAATGAATTTGAAATCGACAGATGGACCCGGCCTGACTTATTCCATCATCAAATGGAGACTGCAACTTTGAGAGACTCAGGAAATTCAACTTGGTGACATAAATTCTATCATGGTCGGACCCACAACCCTGAATAGACCCATACACCCAAGTAGACCTATACACCAAAGTAGACCCATGCACCAGAACATACCCATGCACTAGAGTAGTCCCATAAGTAAAGGTATACCCAAAAATTAGAGAGAGCCCATTATCTAGAGTTAAATGCAACACCCAAACTATAATATTACCACTTGTATTCCAATTTCCCTCATTACCTCTGACCCAGACACCCCTTCCAAAAGTATTGACAGTGCAACATTTAAAGTAGAAAGTGATTAAAAACCCAAAGGTGACATTGGATACATAACTAATGAATTGACAATGCAAAACCATATTCCTGCCCTCAACAGACGTACCCCTAACATTAACATCATTAGAAGCCATACTAGTGACTTCCCACTTTTGGGGGTTCAAATTGGAAGGCGAGAGAGGAACAGGGTGCCGATAATGGCCAACATGAAAATCAAAACAGGGCCATGTCGTGTCCATGCAAAAAGCTGACATGTTCATAAATATTGATGGCGAAAGCAAAATAAACATGCAGGACATATTCTAACAAAAAACAGACCAATTGACAGCCTTCTTGGTGAATCAAAGAAGAAAACTATCCAAGCCTACCATAACTCCTACCAAATCCTACCTATCCATAGGGCCATCATCTACTTCATTAAAAATGATATTTCTAATCGTATACAGACATTTTAGAAAAGTAACCTAAAGACCTACAACATGGTGCGTGATGATGTAATGAGGAGAGATTATAGAGCTCATGCAACAAATTACAGAGTATCGAACTAGATAAATGAAATAAATTAAAAACATTATATTTCATCGCATAGAACGGTACGCAGAGACTCATTTCATTGGTATGGTGTATGGAGAATTGGGTACATACTAATACAATGTTGTAGGTTGCGAAGTCCTCCGGAATCGTTTGGCCTGTTGACAGAGATACTGCTCGCAACAGTAGCCAAACATGCAGAGGATGGTGAACATGAAGTGAATGATAGAGTTACAAAAAATGGAAAAAAACTTGTTAATAACCCGCTCCCATCTAAATCAATGACACGCATCCCAACTCCTTACTAACAACCCACCTCACTTTTCGGGCTGTTCTGCATTATGAGTTAATGCGACCATAATTATCCAAGGGTGGAGTAGTCCACACGTCATCCTCGGCCTTGATGCAAATGCCTTCGCATGCCTTGGACACAAACCCGCATCCCATCATGATGACGTGTCTCTATTATATCTAGTTGGAACCCTAATCGAGGGAATGTAATTGTTAAGCTTCAACATGATTCTTGATTTTGTAATTTTAGGGTTCAATTATAATTTCAATATTTTTTAGCAAATTTAATCATTGATTTTGTTGTTTGGATTTCACATAATTCTTTTTCTGTCACCGTATAGTTTAGTTTAGTAGGAATTAGATTCTTGCTGACGTAATAAATTTCATACGGTGTTTTGTCTACCTGCTGTCTGAAAACATCCCCTAATGTTTTCTGAGAAACATCAGTATGTATGTGAAACGGTAATGCCCAATTAGGTCCTCGGAGGATTGGGGCCATGCACACCAGCCCCCTAATTTTCATGAAGGCTGTCTCACAATATTTGGTCCACAAAAATTCTGCATGTTTTGTTAGCAACTGAAATAGTGGATGTGCTATTTTAGCAAAATTTTCTATAAAGTGCCTATAATAACTAGCACAACCAATAAAGCTACGTACCTGTGTGGGTATTTTTGGTACCAGGAAATGTAATATTACCTCTACATTAGCTGGATCAACTTGAATTCCAGCGGCTGAGAGAAAATGTCCCAATACTACTTCTTCCCTCATCATATGGAATTTGACTGTACTCAACGATACATGGGTTTATTTACATCTTTTGAGTACCTTCTCCAAATTTTCCAATCCTTCCTCAAATGAGTTCCCATATGGAGTAAAATCATCCATATAGATTTTGACACTATCATCGACCAAATCAGAAAAAATTCCGAAGATTGCCCTTTGGAAGGTAGCAGGAGCATTACATAGGCCAAATGGAAGGAACCTATATGCAAAGGTTCACCACGGGCATGTGAAATTTGTCTTATCCTGGTCTTCCAGGGCTATCTGGATCTGGTTATATCCGTTGAATCCGTTTAGGAAGGAAAAGAACTTATTTCCAGCCAAGGTGTCCAAGACTTGGTCAATGAATGGAAAAGGAAAATGGTCTTTTTGTGTTCCCTTATTTAATTCCCTGTAATCTACATAGATCCTCCATTCACCATTCTTTTTGGAAACGATAACTAGCAGGGATACCCATTGGCTATCTGAGATGGGATAAATGAATCCTACATTAAACATTTTTTTTAATTCTTCTTTAACAATGTTTTTGAGAGTAGGATTCATCCTCCGTTGAGGCTATATTACAGGGCTGAAATCTTCCTTAATGTAAATATGATGTGCATAGGCTGGCAGGGATAGCCTTCATGTCAGTATAATCCCAGGAAAAAGCTTCCTGATGATCTTGAAGGACTTTCAAAAGATGTTTGGTTTGGGATTCAGACAAGTTGATATTAAGTGTTTTCCCTGGTTCAATCTTGATTGGAGTACTATCCTAGAATAGGGTTACAGGAATGTCCTCAATGTCATCTTCTAGTTCAATGTTTTCCTATGTCTCACATCTCATAACAGAGTCTAGAATATGTTGAGTTCAATCGGGAACAGAACTAGAATCATTAATGAAGGCGTTAATGGCATCATCTTCAGTTTCTGTTTTAAATCGAAGGGCTTGGCCAATAGTGAGAACGGGTCTAACATCTTCATTTTCAGGTTCAGGCTCTTCTATAGGTGGAGGTTTCTGACTGGGTAATGATTTTTCAGATGGACTTGGTTTCACAGGAGAATAAAGCTTGAGATCCTTCGTAACTATCCCATTTGATATGATCATGTGTCCAGACCGGCATCCTATGTAGGCATATACAGTTGCCAACCAGGGTCTTCCTAGGATCAATGGGTAGCCACCTACTGAATATTGAGTTTGAAATATAAGGCGTTGCACAGGGTAATGCCATGAGTCTACTAAAATGATCACATCCTCTAATTTCCCTACTGGTTTAATTATGGATCTGTCTGCAAGTTCCAGGATAGTAGGGGTTGGTTTAATGTTTCCAAGTCCTAATGTGTTCATTGTTTTAGCAGTGATAATGTTAATGGCCGCTCCCAAATCCACCAGTACATTTGGGATTTCAATCCCATTAATTTGTACTGTTAGAATCGGGTTCCCAGGGTCTCTGTATTTTACAGGCATGATCTTTCCTAACATGATATCGGATAGTCTTCCCATTACATGAACAGTTAATGGATCCTTAGGTTTTCTACCCAGTTTCTTTGAGTAGTATTCTTTCAAAGTTTTTGCATAAATAGTTACATCCCGCATAGCTTGTAAAAGGGGTATTTTAACAAAAATATTCCGCAGTTCCCTAGAAATTCAAATTCTTCTTGAGGGTTTGGTTTGCTCAAGGTCAATCTTTCAGGATATGGGGGAGATGTTAAATTACCTTAGTTGGGAACAACTTGGGGAGGTGTCTGATCTATTACGTTTTGATCCGCATTCTCCCTCACTATTCTTTTTTCTAGTTTTGTATCTTCACCGTCAAGTTGTTCTGTAATAATAGGTGAAGTAGGTGCATTTACTACCCCGCCAGACCGTAGATTTATCTCATTGAGCCCTGCAGTAGAAATGTTGTAGGATGGAAGGTTCAGAGTGTTTGTTTGTTGAACCCATTTATTATTCGTATTTGGGTTGGGCTGGATAGGAAGATGAGGTCTAATGGCTGGGTTTCCTGGGGGAACATTGGAAGGCAACTGAAGTTGTTGTTGAGGCATAGGTTGAGGAAACTGTCTAATGGGAGGGGATCCACACCAATTCTGATTCCATGAAGGATTCAGATTGGCTTGAGGAACCCATTGTTTCCAAGGGGGATACTGTTATTGAGGCCACATGGATAAAAATGGTGCAGATTGGGGACCCATACAGAAATTATGAAAGTAATGGGATGGGTCCTAAAACATACCTGGATTCACCACTGGTGGTCAAGGTTGCCATGGCTTCTTATGCCCCATGAAGTATAGTTGGTCCATTGTGCTTTCCTCGCTTTCTCCTTGGAAAACCGCTTTCAGCCGAGGCAAGGAAGGACATGCACTGGTCGCGTGAGTCTGTTGGCAGATTACACAGGCTTCCACCATGTTCAGTGGGCATTCCTTCAAAGGGTGTTTCTTTCTGCACTGAGGGCAGAATATGGCCATGTTTTTTTCCAACTCCATATACTTCTATTTTTCCTGTAGAGTGTCCATTTGGTCTAATAATGTACTCAGGATATTGGTCTTCATATCATGTAATATATTCCTAATCTCTGCTTTTGTTACCCCTCCACCGGAGGTCTTTGATGACCGAATACCCTGTCCACTTCTTGCAACCCCCTGCGAACATTTGATACAGTAATCACAGATAGTTTCAAAGTTTATTTTGAAATATCCCCTTTTCCCACTATATTTAGGAGTTGCAGAGAGTCTTCCCTGAGTGCTCTCAGAAGAATGATCTTTAGAATTTCCTTATCCAAGTCACTATGTTCAGACCTTTGCAGTATGTATTTAAATCATTCTACATAGTCCTCCATATTTTCATCTTCCTTCTGTGAAAATTTAAATATTTCCTCCTTAATGTCACGAGACTTATAGTAATCTTGGTATTTTTCCAAGAAATATTTATTCATTTCTTCCCATGAAGGAACCGTGCTTCCCCCTAAACCCATGAACCATCTCAGGGCTGTCCCTTTTAGGGTAGTAGGGAATATTTTCAATTTCTAAGCATCAGTCATATAGTCGTATCCTCGACAAACAATATCAAATTCGAAGAGGAATGTATCAGGGTCTTCAGAAGAGAGCCCATAAAAACTAGGCAAGGTAGTTAAAGGGATGGGTGTCATTGGCGCATCACTTGTAACATTTCCAATGGGAAAATCGATAGAGGAACTTATAGGTACCATAAATGTCCTTCAATACTCACTTGGAATTTCGATCGGTTCTACAACCGGTATCTGAAGTGATTCAACTGAAGATGGTCACACTGCACTCCCTTGGTTCCTTGGTGAACCAAAGTCCTTCAAAAGTTTCTTTACCGGATGAGAATCACTCAACTTAGAAACAGGAATTTTTACAGTGCTGCCTTGGTCTCTCGGGGACGAAAACCATTTTTGACGTTCTTCTCCCCAGTTAGAGTTGCTCAATTCTTATGATCCTTTACTTGCCACCTCTTACACTTCTGCTGTTGATGAGGATATCTCTTCCACTGATACCATGTTTACTAAATCTTCTGTTGTAGAAACAACACCTTCTGGTACCATGGATGGCACTGGTTGTTCCACATACTGCCCTTCAGACTTTGTCTAAAGCATAACCCTAACAGCAACACATAATGATGCCTCAGATCTAGATTTTTCAATAATTTCCTGAATATACGTCTTCCCTCCCAAACCCTTCCCTTTCTTTGGGGGTCTTCCTCTGCCCCTCTTGCTTGGATATTTGTTCATACAAATTGTGGAGAGGGTTCATCAAAGAAAATCAATCAATCACTTAGGACCCGAAGTAGGACAGATAACATCCTTCTCGGAATGAGACAAAAGATTCACAGGAAAAAAAACAAAAGGAAGAAAAAAATAATTGAAGCTCAGGACCTCGAGTAGAGTAATAGCATACCCTCCCAAGGACAAGAAATTGGCCGCTAGAAAGAAAAATAGGAAAGAAAACTGGACTACGCCCAGGAATTAGGGAAAGGTTTTTCAAAACACCTTCCCCAAGACGAGGGTTTAATTCACTCAGGAAAACACAAGGCACTTACACTCAGGACTTGAAGGGGGGAAATAGATTCCCACCTCAAGACGAGAGCTCGACTCTGAGATCTGTTGGAGATCCTATTCTTGCACCTATTAGCCTTCCCCGGCAATGACACCAAAATGTTGGTGTCTGGATATGAGCAAGATTCAACCATTTTTCCACATAAATTATCAACCTGAGGGTGTTCAAGACTAATGGCAAAGTATATGCAGATACAAGCACATGGTCCACTGTAGATCATAGTTCTAATCTATAACACAAATACCATTGTAACAGTAATGAAATGAACTATAGAAATAAAAGTCATCCACCGTAATTAAAGCGACTATAACAATAATTAAAGAATCACACCAAACACAACACTGCAAAGAAAAGAAAGAAAAACGCAGCACCTAATCACAAGAGTGGGCCCAACTCTTGGATCAGGGTTGCGAAAAATCAAATATTACAGGAGAAACAACGAGCTGATGTATATTCAATTAATGATAAAAATATTAATTACAAAATCTGTGTATCCAAAGAGGGACTCTCGATTCACAGCCCGTAGGTCACTTTATACAATAGTCCTGAAACCGCCCAATTCCTCCCAATGACTCCATTGTTACAAAAATACATATTGCTACAACAGCAACCGGATTTCCCAACAAGAAACTGTAAGAAAGCCTAACATAGCACTGATACACCCATGGATTTCACGCTGTAGCAAAAAATAAGGAAGACGCTGGAAATGATGGGATATGCCTTGACTTGCAGCTGCAACGCACCTGTTGTAGCCAAATCTGAAGAAATATAGGAGTTAATATGTGAAAAGGTAAAACATCCATGACAAATACATCATTAATCAAATATCCCATGAAATATAGGAAGAAGGGTTTTACCTCATGTTTTTAAGATAAATAATGGCACAAAGAGATACAAAGATACGGTAAAAATGGGAGAGGAAAGTATACAAATCCGGTGCTCAACAGGAATATATATTTTTTCAAAGTTATACCACTAAGAATCGGAAGGAAATAATGTAGAGGTTAATTTTCTGATTTAAATGACATAAGAAGCTATTTAATAATTGAGCTAAATATAAGAAATGGGTACATTCATGTTATTTCTATATAGTAAATAAAGATATGTTTCTCGGAAGTAAAGAAAAATGAAGTGGTAGCTTAAACCCAAACAATATAGGATAAACACAATACCGACAATGCAATTAGGGTATGATAGCCTAGGGAATAAATTAAAGTATTTTAGTAAAAATTAAATATTTACAATATATACAACCTAAGGAAGATAGAATACTCTCATAGAAACAGAAGGAAAGACATAAGGTTTACATAGACCAAGGAAAAATCTATGTCAAATTAATAAATTAAGCTAAAATTTAACCAGTATGAAATATAGGTGGGTCGATTCCTATGGATTAAGAATACAACCCATAAACTATAACTCAAATGAGATTAATTTTACAAAGATATAATGTGTACATGTAACCATAACCCTGGTAGATAAAAACTAGCCAGCAGGAGTAGAGTAAAGACCTTTTCATAAAAGGGAAAAATATATATATATTTTCTATTGAAGGATGAAAATTGAATAAATATTCTAGCATATAATGAGATTCTTTGATGTCATAGAGTCTGAAAAAAAACAAAAATTATAGTACAGGTACAGAAAAAATAAAAATAAAATAAAATAATATACACACACACATATATATAATTTGAAAAATGTAGAAGATTTCTAACAAAATTCTATGGTGAGCAAGGCTTTTAGCCAAATTATACAAAAAATCAAACCGTATAGGGTTGAAAACTACTAAACATAGAAGAACACAATTGTAATTGGGTTAAACCATAATTATACATCATGAAAACCTTAGTAGGGGGCGAGTGGTTTGAAGTGTCGACCTATAGATACAACGAGGCAAGTTTAGTAGTTTCTTTTCTTTGAATCCATATGTGATGTAAGTAATTAGGTAAACATTAGTCAAATTTAATACATTAAATTAAAGGTTCAGAGTCTAGGGATTGAACGTGAACCACTAAAAAGTACATTGAATAATAAAAAAGTAAACATATATAAAGGGGGAAAGAGGGTTTGAATGAAGTGTACCTATTCCTGAGCTAGGTCAAGTCTTGAATCTGCCACTCTTGCACCACATAAAATGAAAGGAAGCTAGAACAGGAAGAAAAAAAATGATGAATAAACTATTTTTTATGCTAATACCAAAATTGAGAAAAAGCACTCTACTTTTGATTAAAAATCCTGAAAAAAATGGAATTATACCTTACATTAATGGAATTAAATCTTAGAAAATCCTAAGTGTCCTTCATTCACAACAAATCTTAGAAAATCCTAAGTGTCCTTCATTCACAACTTACATGCTGCCAAAATTTTTAAAGAAATCCTTTCCAATATTAACAACAAATAAATTAATTTAAAAGGTACAAAAGGGCATCACCTCTTTTTACATTAGAGTAAAAATTTACCAAAAATTTTCTTGGTCGAAGGATATAAATACCGAACAACAAAATTTATGTTTCTCTTCCATGGAAAAAAACTGAACATGCAGAAAAGACTGAATTTGTACCAGGCAATAAACACTCACCATTACAATGTAAAAAAAAAACAATATAAGCTACCTAGGTGATGTGCGACAGACCTAAATGAACATCCTAAGTTTCATGCATTGTTGGTGACATGTTACTAGCAAACTGAAATCCAAATATCTATCAAAATTGAACTCAAATGGTGATCCATGGCCATAAACAAACCAACACTCACTGAATAAAAGGAAAATTAAAGTCAATGAAAAGGGAAAGAGTAGGGTAAGTTGATCTGGGGTTAACACGAATTGATTTCAGCCTTTCATTTTTGTAAGATGGATCATCGCCATTGAATGAATGTAAGTACACAGATCATATGGACCCGCACGAAACTAGATCACGTGGCGCACGCCTAGAATTTCCAAGTGTGCAAGGGAGGGAAATGAAGCTTGTAATAAAAAAAAATTTAAATAATAAATTAATTAAATAAAATACACACACAGATATATATAGAGGTTTGGGTAAACACGTGAAGAAGTGGTACATTGTAGTTTAGAAGGGATTTATAGTTGGTGCCTATAAGGAATCATTGTTATACAAATTTCTATAAATTATATTTAAATTTAATACATTGTAAAAGGAAGGTCTTACGACATGATTTGGAGGAAATAGGAATAGAAAATGAACAAGATTTTGGCAAATAAAGAAAGTTTGTGTAGGAAAAGGACTCAACTTATTTCGAGAGAATCTTGAGGTACTAGAAATATATTTAAAGGAATGTGTGGAACTCTTTATATGATCAAAGGAATAAGGTAGGTAATTTTGGCTAACCCTAATAAATATTAGCCCTCGAATCTTAAAACCATGATCGCCATCATTTGCCATCATTGAGAGTGTGCTGGTACAAGAGGGTGCATGGAATCTCGGGGGGAAACCAAAGTTCCAATATTAGAGGGTGGACCATGAGATCTATTAACAAGCAACCCTAGATCTCCCACACATATGAAAGTAGGGAGGTAAGGCATTGTAAAAAAAGAAAAAGGAAAAGTGAATCTAGTGAGGGTTGATATATGTGTAGATATATATATGTGTGTGTGGTTTTAAAAATTATGGTAATTACGAGATCTTATAATTAGGCATCTTGCATTTATATGGAAGGAACCTAGTAACTTTTACAATTAATTAGAGTGACATTAGGCATGAGTTAAGACATTGCAACGAAAGGATTTATGTTGTAATTTGGGGTGAAATACAAATAGAAGTTGAACAAGACTATGTGAAATAAATAAATTGGTTGTACTAGTACTAATAGGACCAAATGGTAATATGTCCAGAAATAATAAACAGAATCTCGAGATACTGGAGATAGATTAAAAGAACACATTTCATTCTTGAATTCCCCAAATAAATTATAGTGTAACAAATGTATTAAAGAACCAAATCTAATGAATATGTTATAGGATGTCAGACGTTAGTATTTATGGTGTATGGGAAAAAAAAAATATGTGGAAATTGGGGTCATTACATATGGTATCAAAGTTGTAGGTTAAATATTGAAGCCTATGGGCCAGCCCACTCACTGCTATAATATAAGAATGAGAATCAACTAGATCAGACCTAGGTGTGAATACAAGACCTACGTGTGAATAGAAGAGGACGTTCCGCCTTCTATAACGTAATTGTTGGAGTAATAGACTTGAAAATTAGAACTAACTAGTAACTAAACAATTCATGAAAAAATTGATGAAGTAAGATATAAATAATGAGATGTTATTTCTTTTATAGGCCAATTTTTCACATCCGATCAATGGGCTTCCTAATGAGAGAAATCCACATCCTATTTCTCCATTTCATCATCTTGCACAAAGCCCTAAGCATGTACCTTTCATCCCTCAAAGTTTCAACCCTAAAATGTCCAATCCAAACCATTTTTAGGAGAAACACTCCTTACAAGCCTATTGGGGTGCGACCACCTACAGGTTGCTCCACTGTGGCCAATGTTAGTCACCAGTAGGTTTCTCTCCTTTGCACCACTATTGGCTCTATAATTATAGGAAAATGATCCGGATTCTAGAATATTAATCCTCTAGGAGTTTCTAGAAGTTATTTCAGCTATTTACATGGTATTGATATTCAGATCCTATCCTACCCTACTTTGGAGTTTTCACCACTTATAATTTTATCCTATCCCTCCATCAAAGGTGGATCTAAAACCTTAATGGTAATTGGATAAGAACTCCCAACTTACCACACTCTTCTATATATTTACCCTCTCATATGCAAGAGGTAATGGTTGGCTTTGGAGAGTGATTCTACCCTGATGCTCCTGCAATAAATAGTTATCATCTCATGCATAGGGTGACTGGAGGTGCATATTGTGACAAGGAAAGGACGAGTTAACAACTTGGTGTAGCTGTTATACAAGATCAATTGTCACTTATGGTTGTAATTTACTTCCATTTATATTAATGAAAACAATTCTCTGTTTTTCTATATTTTATGCCATTATTTCATGTATTTCAATACCATGTTGATATATTGAATAGAGTATTTAGATCATACTGGATAGATCTTGTAGTTTCTTGCCTTGTTTCAACTCACCGTGTATGTTCTAATTTTGGCAATCAAAGCTAGAATTGGAGCTTTCAAGCTACAGAAGGAGCAATAGATTCAAATTATGCCTCACTTTGTCATCTATTTACTGAAGGAAAAGCATTAAGTTTATTATCTCTCTGTTTTTATAGGTTGAGAAAAAAATCTAGGGTATATACCTTTGTTCGCAATCATAAATATCGTATAACAATTGCCACAAATGGATGAGAGAGTTGTATTTTTAAAAAACATTGGATGTGATAGGTTTAAAGAAATGCATTAAGAGTTCTAGTGAGTACAATCTAAAGAACCCTAGTTGGGTTAGATGTAATTATTGTTTGAGGTTTGTCTAAAGACTTAACACATATGTGTTGCCATATAGTGAAATACTAGAAGTCATCAAAATACCTTGTACATTAGCAAGGCATAAAGATACTACATAGTGAATTAAAAATGGTTGTAGGGTCAAGTTCAATAATGCACGAACAAATTTACCCCATA
The DNA here is from genome assembly GCA_034641835.2 of Pinus albicaulis. Lineage (NCBI taxonomy): Eukaryota > Viridiplantae > Streptophyta > Pinopsida > Pinales > Pinaceae > Pinus > Pinus albicaulis. Next base: position 1,270,671,610 of record CM076581.1, read on the forward strand.
TATAAAAAAGAGAGAAAATTTCTTTAAGGAAACTCCAACTTCTAGATAAGATGATTAAAGTATATAATAACGGAAAAAATGACCCCATTTTTTATTCTAAAAGTAATGATGGTGCAAACAAAATCGAATAAAGGTTGTTGAAAAGAGTTTAAGGAAGATATCTAATATTGATGCAAGGTGAAGAAGGGGTACAAAAACTATATTGTCATAAAATGGAGTATCTACTAGTAAATTAGTTGGGAATGATTTAAGGCTTGTTATTATATGGACATTGTAACAGTAGAAGATTGCTCAATGTGATGTAATAGGGCGACAGGGATAAAATGAGAATTTATCTTCTCATTGTTTCGTTGCATAAAATAATCTATGGGTATTGGTTAGTTATTATTGTCATATTTGGCCAAGATGCCTTAGAGTTAAGGGACTCATATGACAAGGTGATCGGTTAAACCTAAGACCTATTTAAAATAAAAAAGGTGAAGTATAATTTATCTTGAACAAAAACATAATCATGTGTATTTTTTTTTTCTAAGATTGATTAATTCTATTATATAATACAAAGGATTTACAATCAACACAAGCTCGTTGAAATTGCTTGTGCTAGCGAATTCCAGCCGAGACATAATTAAAAAACTCAAAATATGGACTACCCCGAGTGGGGAAACTAGTTCAAAAGTTGCTGCCCCTAGTGGGGAAAACAACATGAGCCATCATTGTACAAAAAAAATATGAAACTGTGATTCTTTTTGCACCAACTGAGTGTAGGTAGCAAGGAAGGATTCAACATTGATACTTGAGAGGGGGTCCGAGAAGAGGGGGAGATCAACTTCAACCCCTTTGTTAGCTAGAAGATCAACTATTTGGTTTGCCAAACGAAGAACATGCTTAAAATAAATGGCATTGTGAGTCTACAGCCATCGCTCTATGTGTTCAGAATGCGCTGCTAGATGCCAACTCTTGGAGAATTTGGAGGCAGAGGCATCATAGATAAGGTGAAGAGAAGTGTTGATGATGATTTGAGAATCACCTTCTACTTCTAATGGAAATACATTGTGGTCCTATACAGGATGCAGACCTTGCATGATTCCTTCCAATTCAGCCGAGTTGTTGGTGTCCCACCCAATGGAACCATAAAAAATGATGAGGGTATTCCCTATTAAGTCCCTGAAGATCCCTCTAAAACCTGTTGCACCACGATTTCCCTTGGATGTACAAGTCCTACCATTATTGCAAGGCAAGGGTCTCCATAAGATTATTACAAAATTTATTCTAGATAATGTCAACATGAGTATTCTGATCTTTGAAGATGCGCTTGTTCCTCTCTTTCCATATCCTCCAGAGGAGTAAGCCTAGGAGGAGGGATCAGAGTGAATTTAGGTGCTTGTTGTTGAAAGGATCAATTTTCCATTGCCAGATAATACCTCTGATATCTCCTTGGATCCTTCTGGTTCATCTACAAAGAGTGACGATATTGTCCCACATGAATTTTGCGGAAGAGTAGGTGTCAAATAGATGGATAATGGTTTCTGCCTACTGAAGACAGTTTGGACATCAGGAGGGGTCGATAAAATCTATTTTCAGGAGGTTGTCCCATGTTAGGATGCGACACTTGCTGAGAAGCCAGGGGAATGTGAAGACTTTGGGCCAAGTTCCAGGTCTCCATATCATTTTCGTGGGATTCTGATCATTGGGATGAAGCAAATGGTAGGCTTCTCGAGTGGAGAAGGAGCCTTGCATTGAATGTCCCTAGTGGAGGATATCAGGTTCATATGTGCCTCTGATTTTTCGTTTGTTGATTTCCTTATCAATCTCTTCATGACTTTCCTCAAACCAATTCTCTTGCCATTAAGCAGCAAGAAGCTAGTTACGGTACCCCGAGATGAGGGCAGGTTGCTAGAAAAAATTAAGTTGATTGTTCTGCCTTATACTGAGAGCCAATTTCCAATTGGGTTTTTGAAAAAGGGTGGCCATCTTGGGTATATGCTACCACGAATATTCCTAGAACTAAGCTGAAGCCCCTGATCAAATTTCCCAGAAGCTATGCTCCTGGATAATGGTCTGATGTTGCTTCGCGACATTCCATATCAAAGAGCCTCGGTCTTTAGGATTGAAACAGATGAGGTCCTCCTGAGGCCTATTGTTCTCTAAGGGGTGGTGGGCTTCGACAACCATTTCCATGAAATTCGAGCTCCATTGCAGCATTAGTATGGCCAAGATCCCGAAATCCTAGACCCCCAGCATACTTGGGAGAGAAAACACTATTGCAATTCACCAGAGACCATTTCCTGTGATTTTTGGTGCTACCCCATAGGAAGTTCCGTTGTATGGTTCTGATGCTTTCGAGGACCCATTTTGGGGTTGCTAGCATAGAGAAAATATATAGGGGCGTGGATAGAAGGACAAATTTGATTAGGACAAATCGACCAACAATGTTAAGAGTTATGTGGATCCAGGAGGTCAGGCGAGATTCAAGTTTTTACAAGAGGTGATTCTGAAAGGAGTGCTTGATGGCAGAGTCAATGAGAGGGTCGCTAAGGTACTTGGAAGGGAGAGTGGAAATAGAGAAGCCAATAATTCTAGAAATTTTGCGTTGGGTGATGGCAGGGGTAATAAAAAGGAAAATTTACAATTTGTTTACATTAATGGTAGTACCAGAGGCTTCCGAGACGTTGTCAGGAAAGGATTTGAAGGTGAAAGCTTCTTGAACTGAGGGATGGCCCAAAAATATGTTATCGTCAATGAATTTTTGATGAGTGATGGGGCAGTTGTTGTGTAAACATAGTCATCTAAGAGAGTGGGCAAGAGCAGCATTTTGAAAGAGGCGTCCTAAACCTTCTACCATGCGGAAAAACAGAAAGGGTGAGAGAGGATCACCCTGGTAAATGCCTCTAGTGGGAGTTAAGGGGGGAGGAGGGAGCTCCATTGACCAGGATGATATAGAAGAGGGAGGATATGATAATCAAGATACAACGGGTCCAGGTCAGGTTGAAGCCAAATGCTAGAGGCATGTGTTTGATATAATCCTAGCTGAGTTTGTCAAATTATTTAGATAGGTAAATTTTGAGAAGCATGGTAGCTTTCTTCTAGGATTTTAGAGAGTGGGACACTTCATGAGTAAGAATTATCCCATCTATAATTTTGATGGCCTTCCACATAACCACTTTGTTTTGGAGAAATGAACAAGGGGAGGAGGGGTTTAAGTCTGTTGGCAATCACCTTAGAGATTAGCTTGTGGATGACATTGCATAATGCAATTAGTCTATACTTTTTAGGAGTGAAAACATGCTCTTATTTGGGAACAAGAGCTAGGAAGGTAGCATTGAGTGAAGGAAGGATCAAATTCATGCTTCTATAGTCCTCCACCAAGTCCTAGACTTCCTGTTTAATGATATCCCAAAAGAAGTGGAAAAAATTTGAAGTGAAGCCATCAGGACCGGGGGCCTTACCATATTTAAGTTGTGCCATGGCCTGATCAACTTCTTGCAGCATTACCAGGTTGAGTAGAATTTGGTTTTTCTCTTATGTGATTAACCTTGGTATGTGCTAAGTGATATTGTTGATAGCCGGAAGCCTATTTCCTGGAGGCTCTTGGAGAGTACTCTTGAAGCGGTTGATGAGCTCTTTTTCTATATCTACATGGCCTTTGAGCTTGTTCCCTTGACTATTATTGAGGATAGCTATTCAATTTTTCATGCGCCTCTGAATGGTGGAGCGATGAAATAATTTAGTATTCTTCTCCCCTTATTTGAGCCACATAATTCTGGATTTTTACTTCCAGAGTATCTCTTCTTGTAGTCTATGTGAATCCAGTCGGGTTTGGAGTTATTTTTATTGTTGCACAAGAGCCTCCAATCCGCTTTCCTGATAGATGCGCAACTGTAGATCCTCCATTTGTTTTTCCAACTCTTTTTGTTGCTGAAAGATGTTTACAAAGGAGGAGTGATTCCATCTCTTGAGAAGGTTTTTTAGAAACTTGAGCTTCTGTTGGAACTGATACATTTTAGACCCTGCCGGGGGATTGTAGCTACTCCACCAAGATATTACCATGTCTTTGAATCCTGGATACGAGAGCCACAATTTCTCAAATAAGAAAGACCTCTTTCTCTTCTCCTAAGGGTGTGAGCATTGTAGTTGGATTGGCCAATGATTGGAGCCAGAGGTAGAAAGAATAGTAGAATATATGTCTCCCCCAAGGTGGATCACTTCTAGCCTAGAGGTAATCTTCTGGGATCCCTTTCTTCTGTTGTTCCATGTGTGAATACCATTGGTTGAGTGGAGGCCAATCAACTAGTTTCTTTGAATGAATTATTTGAAGTTGATGCTGTCAACTTCTAATATAGTCCTTCCTCCTGATTTTTCTTCAAGTTTGGTAATCATGTTGAAGTCTCCTCCCATTATCCATAGGGCATGAAGATGATGGAAATTTAGGATCTCAAGGGAGTTTAGAATGGCAATTTTCAGGGTGGAGGGTTGGGGAAAATAAACATTGGTTATGTGGCCATGGATATTGATTCTAATCAGATGGAATGTGGCTTGGATGAAGTTGTGAGAGACATGAATATCAAAAAGGGTAATGAGGAGGGGGTTCCAGGAAATGGCTAATCCTACTGAGGCACCTATAGAGCTCATTATAGGGGAATTTCATCCTTTCCAGAGCTTGGTGATGATTGAATTCAAAGTAGAACTATTACATTTGGTTTCTTGCATAAAGAAGATGGTTGGTTTATCTTGCATGATTATATTTTGATCATTTGGTGCTTGGCAGGGCTACTGAACCCTCAAATATTCCAAGAGGTGGCTTCATTGAGAACTATGGAGGATTGGCTGGAAGAACTTGGTCAACTTGTGATATATCCCTGATTAAACTAGTATTTATCCCAAAATGATGGTTCTTTGAAGATCTGTGCGACGTCCCCTTTTCCGTGACTCCTTCAATATTTTTTTTCCATCGTGAGGGCTACCTACCTCTATGCCCAAAGAGTTGCGCTGCTGAGCCCTGAATAGAACAACTTCTAGGCTCTTAATTTGCTTGGAAGGAATCTTGTCATAGTCTCTTTTTTTGCAAGCCATCTCCATAGATAAGTTGTCTAGATATCCTAAATGTATGCTTTCAAGTTCTTCGTCCATATGGGAGGTTTAGTCTACGTCTTCCTTGGTGCCTTCATCCTGAACCTCTTGTGGTTATTTGTCATCTACATCCATGAAAGTGGAGTCCCAGATGACTACCGCTTTGTCTTTGTTGGATTGGTCGAGCTGCAGGGCTTGAGTCTAAGAGGTTGCTTCAGAGGGGATGGGATCAGGGATGAGAGAAGGTGTGGGAGTTTGTTCAGGGATGGACTCTTTGTAGGAGCTAGATTTTTGGAGGAAATTTTCCCCATCCAGGGTGGGTTGTTTCGCAAGAACGTTGAAGCTATTTATGGTTGGGGGCTGGTAGGCTTTAGGGACAATAGTAGGTTTTTTGGTATGCCTTTTACGGGTAGGAATTTTGGTGAAGCCATCAGTATCAGTGTTTTCTGAGCCTGGGGGAGGTTTAGGGGGCTGAATGAGTGGAAAATATATAAATATATGTTTTTTCTCATGGCATCTATGACAGTGAAAAGGAACATGCTCATAATCTATGGTCTGAACCCATTCAAAATCGTCATGGTAGAGAATTACTGAATCATGAAGAGATTTGGCAAGGTGCATGTAGACACAGATTCTTGCATATGCAGTGTATCTTTAGATCTTGGTTTCTTCTGCTACCTTAATGAACTCCCCTAGTTTGTTTCCTATGTCTTTTAGGGAGTTTTCATCCCAATATTCTAGCGGAAGGGAGTACATTCGGATCCAGACTGGTGCCCAGTTGAAATCCTCCTTCTGTGGATTGAATCTTTTGACCCAGTCTCTTAGAAAGAGATCTACAAAGTTGAAAAAATAGGGACCCCCATCCATGATGTGATTTATGTCCTCAATGTAGTTGAATATAGTGTTGAAGAAGCCTTATGGTCCTAGCTGCAAAGTGAGATGTCCTTTGGGCTTTCATTTGGAAGCTATCCAACCTTGGAGAGCTTTCTTAGTGGGCTAGAAGCCTATAAATTTACCAATGAGCGCATGGTACTTCATGTACTGGATTCTGGCATTGATGTGGTGGGTAGGTAGATTGATTTTGGGTCATTTTGCTGCAATTGGGATGCATGTGGAGGAAGAAGCCTTCCTCTGGTCCAATTTGTCATTTTGTTCATTATATTTCTCATTGTGTTCATCTGGAAGGACTTCTAGGGAGCCTCCAGGTTCATAGTGCAAAGTCTGGGAGTTGGGACGCATTTGCATTGTCGTTAGCGGTGCCTTCAGGCACGGGGGTGCGCCCACCCCCCATCTAGTGTCACCATTACCAGCGTTCGTATCAATGGAGATCTAAGAACCCAGGGAGCCGAGTGATGCCACCATGAGGGAGAAGAGGAGCCCTGAGGACACTGGTTGTAGGGTTGAAGAAACCCTAGGAATCCATTAGGGAGGCATCGAGTGTAGGGCTCACAATGCAATCCCTTATTGCGAGAGGAAGAAATTTTTATATTTTAAAAAATCATTACCTATATATATATGTATTGGTTATAATAACTAATAGTATCAATAATTTTATGTGAAACTGAATTTTTATACATTATTGTGTAGTCGAAGTAAGTTGTGATATAAGTCTTGAAGGAAAAAAAATATATATGCACAAAATGAAAAACTTGTACAAAACAAGTACTTATTAATACCATATGAAAATCATAAAGATCAATTATTTTTCCATATCTAATGGTAAACTATATATTTATATAGTATCAAAACAATATTAGATAATAAGAATCAAAATAAAATAAATATTAAAAAACTAATTGTTATGAAATATCTCACATTCACCCATTGCTTACATGCAGTCATGATGTTACACTTAAAACCCTATTTTAAATTATAAATATCCTTGTTTTAAAAGAAAATGTAATTGTATAATTTGGTATTTGTTTTAAAAGAAAATTTAATTGTAGAAGTTAGTATATGTGATATAAAACGTGTAGTATATCGAATAATTTTTTTTAATTGTAATTTGAACACTCCAATAATCGGAATAAACATAGGAAGTTAAACATAGATTTTTAAATACATTTATTATATATATATATATATATATATATATATATATATATATATATATATATATATATATATATATATATATTTTAAAATATAATAGTAAACATTTTCTAATTTATTTTATTCGAAACTCATAATAATTAGTTTTGAATTTTATTGCATTTAAATAAAGATATTTAGTATGTGTGGTAAATATCATAATTAAATTTTTTACGAGAACCAAAAATATTGTGTTACCAAGTTTTTCAATAAGATTTCAAATTTTAGTTTTTAATAAAATTTAAAATTTTATATGTATTTAATTATATAATTAAAATTGAAAAATTCCTTAAAATTAATATAACTTAGTGGTGGGATAAACTAATATAATTACAAAACATATAACTGACTGGTGGAATAAATGAATATAATTACAAAAACATATAAGTGAGTGGGGGTGGGATAAGCGAATATAATTACAAAACATATAACTGAGCGGTGGGATAAATCAAAATAATTACAAACATATGTAGATTATGAGATAAGCCATGGATTATGTAAGAGGATTTTTAAAGAGCAATAATGCATGTTTGGTGTATAACAAATTAATTTATTGGATGGTTTTTTACCAATAGAATATGGCTTTTTTTTTTAGATATTTTATTGATTGAGTTGATAGATTTATTTTACAATCTAGAATTGATGATGTTTTTTATTAATAGACCATGGTTTTTTTTGGATATTTTATTGAGAAATTTATTTTATAATCTATTATGTAAATGTGTAATATCTTAGGTGTTCAACTAGTAGTTGACACGGATACTTTGTAGGAAAATATTATTGGCTATATTAAAAACCTAAATAATTTTAATTATATATATATAGAGTTAGTTTCAATTAAAATAATTATAAAATATTGATAATAACATTATCAAAATGCTCACTTGTTTAGTTGATATTTCAATTTTACTCTTTGAGTAATAAATAAAATATTTTTATCTATATTAGATAATATAAATTTATATAAATTTATATAAATAGATTAATAATTAAAAAAAAAAACCAGTGTTAATCTTATAAATATTTCAATGTAGAACTTAAATAAATTGTTTGAATATTCATATAAACTAATATATTTCAATATACGTGTGTTAATATTTAGTGTTACTCTTATAAATATTTCAATGTACAACTTAAATATATTGTTTGAATATCCATATAAACTAATATATTTCAATATAGGTGTGTTAATATTTAGCTTAGTAAAATATTTTAATACTAGAAAGGAAAAAATGATTAGCGTTAAGACGTTCTTATTTGAAAACAACTCCCCTAGCTGCCAATGTGTTCATGTTTGAGCCATTGGCGTTCATATTTGAAAACAACTTCCCTAGCTACCAATGTTTCCATGTTTGAGAGATTGGATCAAATGTTAGATGTTTGAAACATTTTAGGTCATTAGATCTACAAGTTTTAAGTTTAAATGATGTTATTAAAAAAATGTTAGATTTAAATAAAATTTATAACATAAAATTAAAATCCACACAAACCAATTAATTTAAAATAAATGTATAAAAAACACTATAAAAAAAGAAAATAAATGTTGGTCAAAATCCAATAAAAAATAAAAATAATAAAATAAAATAATAATAAACTATAAAAACAGCCCATGGTATTGACCCATGGTATTCCTGTGGAATGTAGTTTATTTAAAGGGAGAAATTAAGATAAGTATTTAGGTTTTGGTAACATTTAAGTTAAAATGATGTTATTAAAAATTTGTTAGATTTAAATAAAATTTATATCATAAAATTAAACTCCACACAAACCAATTCATTTAAATTACATGGATAAAAAACACTATAACAAAGGGAAATAACTATTTATGTATTTAAATATTACATTTAGGTGTCAGAGTGCTCTCCAACAAAGTATGATAGAAATGTTGTTATGCCATTGTTTAACATTTTGACTATGTCAAATTACACAAAATAAAAATAAAAGTAAATTAAATAAAAATATTGACATAATGTAATGAACATTTTATGTAGGTCAAAATACAATAAAAAATAAAAAGAATAAAATAAAATAATAATAAACTATAAAAAAAGCCCATGGGTAAATGCCCCATGGTATTCATGGGGAATGTAGTTTATTTAAAGGAGGGAATTAGGATGGCCTAGATCAATATCAAGAGCCAAGAGAGATCAAATGTATTATTATGCAAAGCACTTTTAGAGTGAAAAGAGAAATTATCCATCTCATAAATAGTATAGATCTAAACTAATTATTTAATAAATTTATTTTTAAATGTTTATAACCATTATTCTTTTAAAATTTTACTTAATAGAATGCATCTAAATTTTCATACATCCAAATATAAATAGGTTTTCTTGTTCTAACAACTATTTTATTATTCCAAAAATACATGGTTTTTTTTGTTTTATATTATTTATGTTACAACTATTTTATTATTAATAAGTAGTATTTTTTAATATATAAACTAGTATTTTCACCAAATGTTACAAAGGAAACATTGTAAGTCCATAGCATACTCAATAGAAAATAGAAGAAGAGTGTAGATGAAGGCAGATGTGATAGGAAATGTTGTCTAAAGGTGCACAATTTTTTGTCTAAAAAAACTATCAACAATATGCCTAGTTGTAAAAATAAACAATACTCCTAGCTATGAAGTATATATTTGTGCTCTTATATGAAATATAAATTTAGTTTGCATGATATGATCAAGTATTTTTTAAGTTTTTGAATTTAATAATACTCTTTTGTACATTTCAACCTAGAAGTATATATATGTGTATGTGTGTGTGGGTGCTCTTATTTGGAGAGTCAACAATATCAAGGAGGGGCCATGCTTGATAGCAAGTGTTGGTATCAGCATTACTATCTGTAGAAATAATGTCCCCATAATAAAAGATCATAAAAGAGATGAATGAAATTTCTTTCATCTTCCATGACATTTTTCCATCCTGTTGGAAATACCCTTCTTCCATAGAGACCGCAACTTCATCGTGAGGCCATTGTGTTATATGCATAACATCTTTCCCCTTTTTAAGTCCTATAGTTTTACAAATTTGACACTATATGATTAACAATAGAGTAAGTTGAGAAAACCCTAAGGGGTTTTTTGTACAAGTTTTATCATAACATTTCCACCCATCCAATATATATTCTAGAGTATTCACAAGAGAGAGTATATTCTAGTTTATAACTTGATCCACAATCAAAGAAAATAGCTAGGGATTTCACAAGTTATTAGTTTATAACTTGATCCACAATCAAATAAAATGGCTAGGGATGTCACAAGTTGTCATTCAGACAGTGATGTATTGGTATTCTTAGTTGAAATGGATCCTATTAGATGCATAGTGATGCATTGACATTCTTAGTTGAAATGGATCCTATTAGATGCATTGACAATTTCTAACAATAACCGCTCAATTTGCTCTCGATTTTTTGAAACCCGCAATCAACTAAAATGGCTATGGATTTCACAAGTTCTTAGTTTATAAATTGATCCACAATCAAAGAATATGGCTAGAGATGTCACAAGTTATCATTTACATAGTGATGTATTGACGTTCTCAGTTGAAATGGTGGTCAAGGACACTAAAAAATTCAAAATAGATATCTGTCATGGCATCCATATTTTCTACAAACCATCCAAATTTTCCATCTTATACAACAATTTCTAACAATAACCGCTCAATTTACTCTCCAATTTTTTCAACCCCCACCCATGCTGGGGAGATCAGAGTGTAAAATAAAATGTTCCTGTGGTTTTTTTAAAGGGTTCATAAACAAAATAGATAATGAGAAAGTCAACCTTGTGGTATAATAATTGGTTTTAGAATCATTGTGACAAACAAAAAATCAAATTAGCTCACAGAATATATCTAATGCTATAAGCATCTGAGATGATACCAAAGTTTTGAATCGTGATAACTAGGTGACAACCAAACTAAGCTTGCTGGGGAGATCAAAGTGTAAAATCAAATGTTCCTGTGGGTTTTTTAAAGGGTTCATAAACAAAACAGATAATGAGAAAGTCAATCTTGTGGTATAATAATTTATTTTTGAATGATTGTGAAAAAAAAAACATCACATTAGCTCACAAAATATATCTAATGCTATAAGGATCTGAGATGATACCAAAGTTTTGAATCATGATAACTAGGTGACAACCAAAACTAAATTGTAGCCAAAAGAAAAAATTCACCAAAACTCATAGAATATATCCATGGTTGCAATGGATCACATACATAGTGATGGACCTCATGGGAATTGTAGTGCACATAAAACACCACTCTAAAAATTCTATACTCTTGATCAATTTAGAATAACCTAAGAACTCAAGATTGGATGTCGAGGTGGGTGGTACAGTAATTGAGGATGCTTCTTAAAGGGCAAGGGAATTTAGATACTCTATCCTTCCACCAAAGCTATAAAAAGTGATACTTGTAGATTATAATTTTAATAAATTGACGCTATGTGATTAAGAATAAGTTAAAAACATAAGTAATAAGAGGAATGTACATGAGGGCCATGGTAATTAATGTTATTGTTTGTTCTTTTTTTTATTTAGAATAGTTTTATTTAAAATCGTAATTTGTATTTATATTTTTTTAAATGAATATTGTTTAATGTTAAATTGACTAAAATGTATTAAATTGATATTCTAATTTTTAAGATGTTTATTTCAAAAATTCAAAGTATGGTGAGTTTTGTTTTATTAGGCTTTCCTCTAGATGTGCAGAGAATAAATCTATCTCAAGTCCCAAACAAGATTCTTATTTATCTTCTTATTGTAGCTTGCAGTAGTTGTTGCATATAGGAACATTTAGATATGATAAGAAGAATTGATACTCTATTGTAATTTTCTCTATAAATGTGATGGCAAGTGTATCCTAAATGTTGACAATTTCGTGGTTAATGTAGTATAAGCTACATGAAAATTTACATTTTTGTATACAATATCAAGAAATCTATGCCCAATATCCAACACCATAGAGCAAGACATGTTCACCAATTCAATAGTTGCTTACAAATCTCTCTCAGTGCTAGAGTTTTTTTCTCAATAAAATAGTTTGTTCTGCTCTTGATGAAAGCCATCGTTGTTTCATATAGGAGCATTTAGCTCTGACAAGAAAAGTGTGATAATGTGTTATAATTTTCTTTACAAATGTGTTGGATTTTTTTTCTCAATAAACTTGTTTCATATAGGAGCATTTAGCTTTGATAAGAAAATTGTGATACTATGTTAATCAAAGAAAATGGCTAGGGATTTCATAAGTTATTGGTTTATAACTTGATCCACAATCAAAGAAAATGGCTAGGGATGTCACAAGTTTTCATTCACACAATGATGTATTGATATTCTCAGTTGAAATGGATATTATTAGATGCACATTGATGCATTGACATTATTAGTTGAAATGGAACCTATTATATGCATTGAAAATTTCTAACAATAACCACTCAATCTACTCTCAAGTTTTTGAAACCCACAATAAAAGAAAATGGCTACGAATTTGACAAGTTATTAGTTTATAAATTGATCCACAATCAAAGAAAATGGCTATCGATGTCACAAGTTATCATTCACATAGTGATGTATTGACATTCTCAGTTGAAATGGTGGTTAGGGACACTAAAAAATTCAAAATAGATATCTGTTATGGCATCCATATTGTCTACAAAGCATCAAAATTTTCCATCTTATACAACAACTTCTAACAATAACCACTCAATTTACTGCGCAATTTTTTAAATCCCCACCCTACTAGGGAGATCAGAGTGTAAAATCAAATGTTCCTATTGTTTTTTTAAAGGGTTCATAAAATATATATATATATATAATGAGAAAGTCAATCTTGTGGTATAATAATTGATTTTTGAATCATTGTCAGAAACAAAACATCAGATTAGCTCACAGAATATATCTAATGCTATAAGGATATGAGATGATAGAAAAGTTTTGAATCATGATAACTAGGTGAAAACAAAAACTAAGTTGTAGCCACAAGCAAAAAATCACAACAACTCATAGAATATATCCAATTTTGCAATGAATCACATACATAGTGATGGACCTCATGGGAATTTTAGTGCACATAAAACACCACCCAATATCCAACACCATAGAGCAAGACATGTTCACCAATTCAACAGTTGCTTCCAAATCTCTCTCAGTGCTAGATTTTTTTTCTCAATAAAAATTTTTGTTCTGCTCTTGATGAAAGCCATCGTTGTTTCATTTAGGAGCATTTAGCTCTAATAAGAAAAGTGTGATAATGTGTTATAACTTTCTCTACAAATGTGTTGGGTTTTCTTTCTCAATAAACTTGTTTTTACTGCTCTTAAGTGATGAAATCCATAGTTGTTTCATATAAGAGAATTTATCTTTGATAAGGAAAGTTTGATACCGTGTTAATTAAAGAAAATGGCTAGGGATTTCACAAGTTAGTAGATTATAACTTGATCCACAATCAAAGAAAATGGCTAGGGATGTCACAAGTTGTCATTCACACAGTGATGTATTGATATTCTTAGTTGAAATGGATCATATTAGATGCACAGTGATGAATTGACATTCTCAGTTGAAATGGATCCTATTAGATGCATTAACAATTTCTAACAATAACCGCTCAATTTACTCTCGATTTTTTGAAACCCGCAATCAAAGAAAATGGCTACGGATTTCACAATTTTTTGGTTTATAAATTGATCCACAATCAAAGAAAATGTCTAGCGATGTCAGAAGTTATCATTGACACAGTGATGTATTGACGTTCTCAATTGAAATGGTGGCCAGGGACACTAAAAAATTCAAAATAGATATTTGTTATGGCATCCATATTGTCTACAAACCATCAAAATTTTTCATCTTTTACAAAAATTTCTGACAATAACAACTCAATTTACTCTCCAATTTTTTAAACCCCCACCCATGCTGGGGAGATCAGAGTGTAAAATCAAATGTTCATGTGGTTTTTTTTAAAGGGTTCATAAACAAAACAGATAATGAGAAAGTCAATCTTGTGGTATAATAATTGATTTTTGAATCATTGTGACAAACAAAACATCACTTTAGCTCACATAATATATATAATTCTATATGTATGTGAGATGATACCAAAGTTTTGAATCATGATAACTAGGTGACAACTAAAACTAAGTTGTAGCCACAAGAAAAATATCACAACAATGCATAGAGTATAACCAAGGTTGCAATGAATCGCATACATAGTGATGGACCTCATGGGAATTTTAGTGCACATAAAACACCACCCTAAAAATTCTATCCTCTTGATCAATTTATAATAACCTATGATATCTAGATTGGATATCGAGGTGGGTGGTACAGTAATTGAGGATGCTTATTAAAGGGTAAGGGAATTTAGATACTCTATCCTTCCACCAAAGCTATAAAAAGTGAGACTTGTATATTGTAGTTTTAATAAATTGACACTATGTGATTAAGAATAAGTTACAAACATAAGTAATAAGAGGAATGTACATGAGGGCCATGGTAATTAATGTTATTATTTGTACTTTTTTATTTAAAATAGTTTTATTAATTTTTCATCTTTTACAACAATTTCTAACAATAACCGCTCAATTTACTCTCCAATTTTTTAAACCCACACCCATGCTGGGGAGATCAGAGTGTAAAATCAAATATTCTTGTGGTTTTGTTTTAAAGGGTTCATAAACAAAACAGATAATGATAAAGTCAATGTTGTGGTATAATAATTTATTTTTGAATCATTGTGACAAACAAAACATCACTTTAGCTCACAGAATATATCTAATGATATAAGTATCTGAGATGATACCAAAGTTTTGAATCATGATAACTAGGTGACAACCAAAACTAAGCTGTAGCCACAAGCAAAATATCACAACAACGCATAGAGTATATCGAAGGTTGCAATGAATCGCATACATAGTGATGGACCTAATGGGAATTTTAGTGCACATAAAACACCACCCTAAAAATTCTATACTCTTGATCAATTTAGAATAACCTAAGATCTCTAGATTGGATATCGAGGTGGTTGGTACAATAATTGAGGATGCTTCTTAAAGGGTAAAGGAATTTAGATACTCTATCCTTCCACCAAAGCTATAAAAAGTGAGACTTGTATATTATAGTTTTAATAAATTGACACTATGTGATTAAGAATAAGTTACAAACATAAGTAATGAGAGGAATGTATTTGAGAGCGATGGTAATTAATTTTATTCTTTGTACTTTTTTATTTAAAATAGTAAGTTGTATTTGTATTTTTTTAAATGAATACTGTTAAATGTGTAATTGAGTGAAATTACACATTTCCCCCTTAATTTCCCCTTTTAAATAAAATATATTCCACATGAATACCATGGATCAATACCATGGGTTGTTTTTATAGTTTATTATGATTTTATTTTATTACCTTAATTCAATTTAACATATTAAAAACAAAAAAACAAATACTATAAAAAAAACATATATAAAACTATTTACATTTACATATAAAAATAGAACAAAATTTTAATAACAACATTTTAACTTAAAAGTCACCAAAACCTAAATTCAATCTAACTTATTAATAAGAAAAAAAACAAATATTATAAAAAATAAATATAAAACTATTTATTTGTGGATTTAGTGGCCTAAAACGTTTCAATCGTCTAACATTTGATCCAATGGCTCAGACATGAACACAGTGGCAACTAGGGGACTTGTTTTCAAATAGGAATGCCTTACAACATAATTAATATTAAATTATTATGTTATTAAAAATAAACTTGTTTATGTAATATTGAGTTAAAAAAAAAATTAAGGTTAATATATCTCTCAAGTTGATAATTATGTAAAAATAATATTAATTTATTCATTCTTGTACCAATCAAGCTGAATGTTTTTTGTTTTTTTGGCACGGTGAGCATGGTCCCTTGGAAATGAAGGGTTGAAAAAATGGCTTAGTTTTAAAGGTTTAAAAGCTCAGTGGTAAAAGAAAATTTTACTTCTTACATATTTTATTTGCAACTTATTATATTGATGAGGTGATTATAATCGTATTATCTAGTGGTGTCGAGCATCATAATGATAAAGTTGGGAATCATCATAGCATTTATCTAGTGATCATATCCACTATTGGATTAAAAGTCTCGGGCCATACGATGATGACTAAACCATGTTGGAGATGGCTATAAACTAACATAATTCAAATCATAGGTGTCGTGGTAAGTGGAATGACGGATGAAAATATTACCGTTGGAGCAGCCAAGCCAAGTGGATCCTTTTTGCTAGTTATATATTTCCATCTTCCTCATGATAACT
Source organism: Pinus albicaulis (assembly GCA_034641835.2). Lineage (NCBI taxonomy): Eukaryota > Viridiplantae > Streptophyta > Pinopsida > Pinales > Pinaceae > Pinus > Pinus albicaulis. The sequence continues at coordinate 1,270,688,057 of CM076581.1, forward strand.
AGAAAAAACTGTAAGCTAAATAACTAAATAAAGATTCTTTAATGCGGGATAAAAACTTAAAAGAATCCAAAATAAAACTTGATGCCCATTAAAACATACCTCCAGCCATTGACGCTATTCACTATATATAAAATCTGGATTTCTGCAAAACTTAGATGTTCAAGGTAAGTCCAGAAGTTTTCTTCACCTCCTCGGATTTCTCCTCTCTCCTTTCTCTCAAAAAAACAAAAATTATTTAAAGACATAGAACTCAATGTCCATCAATTAATTCAGTGTGATTCACACTTTTAACATCGGTAATTCCATGGTGAGCGGTTAATCATTTACTTTTATCTCCAATTCCGATGAGAAACAGCAACCTCGTAAAATACTAACACCCTCGTTTCAATGATTTAAAATTCTTTCTCCATAGAATCTAAAAATATAAGTTTCTCGAAATAAAAGTTCATATGCTATCATATGCCCCTGGAGGCCATTGATTGATTCGAAGTATTTAACATGAACAAAACTGGAACCTCGCAGGTATCATGCAGAAATACACTTTGATTACTTCACCACACCAAATATAGAAGGACTAACAAACGCAATCTTCACACAAGCAGAAAGAAAAGATACAGAAAATTTGAAGGCACTTCCAACCTC